>CM053593.1:115862111-115891489 GCA_028646575.1 Pseudocheirus occidentalis
CTATTTTCCAGGTCAGTGGTTTTTTCAAGGAGATATTTTACATTACCTTCTATTTTTTTTCATTTGTTTGTATCTATTTAATAGTACCTTGATTTCTCATAAAGTCATTAGCTTGCATTTGCTCTACTTTAATTCTGAAGGAATTATTCTCTTCAGAATGCTTTTGAGATTCTTTTTCCACCTGGCAAATTTGACTTTTTAAGGCATTCTTCTCCTCATTGGCTTTTTGGGCTTCTTTTGCCATTTGAGTTAATTTATTCTTTAAGGTGTTATTTTCTTCAGTCAGGTTGTTGACTCTCTTTTCATGATTTTCTTGCATCATTCTCATGTCTCTTCCCAATTTTTCCTCCACTTCTCTTATTTGTTTTTTAAAGTCCTTTTCCAGTTGATCTGTGGATTGTAGGCAATCTTCATGTTTCTTGGAAGCATTTGGTATGGGAGCTCTGACTGTGTTGTCTTCCTCCCATTCCATGCTTTGATCCTTTTTGTCCCCAAAAAAGGATTCTAGAGTTTGATTGCTGTTCTTACTTTGCTTCCTTTACCCCATGTTGGCCAGTCAATTAAATGCTTGATTTTTTAGCCCCATAAGACTTTGCTTCCAGGGGGGAAAGCTCTGTCCCCAATCCCTGGGGTTTTCACAACTGCCAGAGCTCTTAGGGAGGTGCTGCAGCCCCCACCTGCCAAGCTGAAAGTGCACCCCAGGACCACCACCCAAGACCAACATCCAGATCCAGGCTGCTCAACGCAAGAGCCCTTGGCCTCTGGTCAATTGTTTGGCCCCCCTGAAGTCTGCAGGCTGGGAGCTCTGAAGCAGCTTGGTTGGAAGTGGTTGCTGCTTGTGCCATTTCTGCTGCTTCCTTGCCTTGTGTGCAATTTGGCTGGACAGCTTTTCTCCCCCAAATTTAGCTTGAATTCCACTGACCTTTCTGTTAGCTTTATTCCTCCTGGCTTGATAAATGTGGAAACTGCCCCAGCTGCTGCCAATCTGCTCTCCTGTAGACTCCAGCTGTGGCTCCTCCCAACCACCCCTGGGACCAGGTCACAGGTTGAGGCTGAGCTGGTTTTGGCTCCTAGCCTGCTGAGATGAGCTCTTTGTGCCTAGCTGCCTTCAGCGAGAGATGTGTTTTCTGTATTTTTGTGAGTTTGGGAATTTGTTTAGAGTTGTATTTTATGGGTATTTAAGGTGGCTGTTGGGGAGCTACAAAACTTTGCTGCTTCTATGCCGCCATCTTGGCTCTGCAACCTCTGTCTCTTAATTTCTTATAAATTCATTGGCTTCCATTTGCTCAATTCCACATTTTCTTCCTTTTTTTGTAGGACAATTGGGGTTAAGTGACTTGCCCAAGGCCACATGGCTAGTAAGTGTTAAGTGTCTGAGACCAGATTTGAACTCAGGTCCTCCTGATATTCACTGTGTCACCTAGCCGCTCCTCAATTCCAATTTTTAAGTAATTATTTTCTTCAGTGAGATTTTTGTACATGCTTTTCCATTTGGCCAATTCTACTTTTTAAGGAATTTTTTTTTCTTCAGTGTATGTGTTGTGCCTCTTTTCCCATTTGGCCAGTTCTAATTTTCAAGGCATTCTACTTCTTATTGACTTTTTGTACCTTTTTTATAATTTGGCCTATTATGCTTTTTAAGGTGTTACTTTTTTCAGTATTTTTGTGTCTCCTTTAACAAGCTGTTGACTTGTTTTTCATGATTTTCTTATGTTATTATCATTTCTCTTCCCACTTTTTCTTCTGCCTCCTTTATTTGATTTTCAAAATCCTTTTTTTTAACCTCTTCCATTGCCTGAGACCAATTTATATTTTTCTTGGAATCTTTGGATGTAGGAGCTTTGATTTTGTTTTCTTCTTTTGAAAGTGTATTTTGATCTTCCTTGTCACCATAGTAACTTTCTGCAGTTAGAAATTTTTTTGCTGTTTGCTCATTTTCCCAGTCACTTTCTTCTTTGCTAAAGACGGGTTCTGCTACCATGGTGGAGGGCACACTGTCCCAAGATTCAGGGGTTTTGTGCAGCTGTTTTCAGAGATATTTCTAGTGACCTATAAGTTTTCAGTTCTCCTAAGGTGATGTGGTCTAAGGAGAGGAGAGTTTATAACTCTTCTGGCCTGCGCTCTGGTCTTGAGTGATCGCAAGCATTCTTTTCTGCCCTGGGACTGTTATGAGGGTCTCTTTTCCAGTGCAGCTGCAAGATCTGGTATGCTAGTGCTCCTTTTGAGTCCTTCCAGCACTGCAACACAGATCTGAATGAGAAAAGCAACAAAGTCCTGCTTCCCAGTGCCAGCAAAAGAGACCTCTGTAATCTCCTTCAGATCAGTTATTCAGTCTCTTTACTGTCTATGGACTGAGAGCTCCAGAAGCAGATGCTGTTGCTACTGACTCAGTGGCTCCCAAGAAGTGCTCCTGGTTTGCTGGGGCCCAGTCTGCTCTGTGCTATGTTCTATTCTCACCCAGTTGTGACAGACTTTTCTAGCCAAACTTTTAAGTTGTCTTTGGATGGAAAATTATTTTGCCCATACTTTTGTGACTTCTGTTGTTCCAGGAATTGTCTTATGGCATTATTTAAAGGTGTTTGTAGGGGTTCTGGAGAGAGCTCAGGAGAGTGGCTGCCTTTTCTCCATTATCTTGGCTCTGTCTCCAAAGCACTATTCTTTGAGATTCTGGGGTCGTCTCACATTTCTGATGCAGAAATACTGTTTTATAATATACATTAGAGTGACTATGGACCCAAATGCTATCATTTCTGAATCTATGCCTTGTTGGAAGAAATAATTCCTCAAATTTATAGTATAGCTTCCATCTAAAATGATTGGAAAGAGGTCATTCAGGTTGCTTTTAGGAATTCTTTCAAATACTTTCTCATAGTGTTCTTGTCTATGTAAAAAAAAATATAGCTAAAAAAGTTTTCTCAAGACCTTCTTGGTAGTTTTCTTGCTCAGAGTAGACAACAACCTGTGACCTAGATTCATAATTGGAATGTAAGCTCCTTGAGGGCAGGTACTGTTTAGTTTTTATTTTTGTATCACTGGTGCTTTGCATATTATAGGGACTTATTTGTTATTATTACTTGTTGAATAAGAGCAACTGGAGGTGTTCAAAAGTTTTAGCTGAGAGAGTACCCATTCAATTGGAGTGCTACTCTTGTAGGGACCAGCAGCAACTGTTAGCTCCTCTTACTTGAGGTAACCATGAGTGACCACCAGAATAAAAAAATATAAATCTGTTTGAGGAAATGCAGTAGGATTCTGTGGAGTGTGTTGTTCAGGCCCTGGAGAAGCACAATACAGAGAAGGACATAGTAGCCCATATAAAGAAATTTGACAAGTATGTAGTACAGCCCCACCTGGAACTGCATTGTGTTGTGGAACTTTGGCAATTATGGAACCCATCAGACTAAGAACTTAATCTACTTCTATCTGGGACAAGTTGCCATTTTTCTGTTCCAATTTGTTTAAGTTAGGATCTATGCTACTTACCTAATGATCCATCCAAAAAACAAGGATTGCAGCCTAAATTCCAAATAGGAAGCCAGGGGAGCACTTTAGTCTTTAAGTCTTTGTTGTATTGTTGTTGTAGACAGCATTCTATGTACTAGTGTGTTTTAATTATAAAACAATTAACAGAATAGCTTACATTTCTATTTATTTTATAACAGCAAAGCTGTTAAAGACGTGTGTTTTCAAATAAAAAAAAGATTAGCTAAATCTCAACCAGTATCATTTTAGGGAACCCTTATCTTTCCTTGCTTCCTTGTTGTACACTGACTGAACATCTAACCTGAAGAGTTAAATCCATTTCCCTATCATTTCTATCATTTAAAGAATCTTATGGGGAGGAAGAACTTTAAAGTTTCATCAGTCAATCACATTTTAGTGTGAATAAGGAGTATAAGTTTAGGATTTCTCAGAAGTTTATGAGATAAATAGAATGTTTGATTATATAAGTGTAGGAAACTCTCCATCAGCAGATTTATTACTTGTTAATTACATAGTGGATTCTAGGGAATTCTTGCCTGAGCCTCACAGAGTTACCTGGGCTCCCTGTAATAAGAATCAATGGTAGGATATTGATCCAGAGCTTCCTGATTCCAAGGTGAACATTTTGTCCCTAAGACCAGACTGACTTTTCTCAGAGGGATAGATTGGATTGTAATGCACTGACTGTTAGATATGTGAAGACAAAATGACCAAGATTGGCCACAGAGTGCTCAGACTGGGAAGCTGTTAGTAGTCAAACGCACCTCACAATTTTACCTGGGAAGCTGTTAGTAGTCAAACGCACCTCACAATTTTACCTAGGACATCTGGGCTCTGATCTTTCTCTTGTTAGCTGTCAGGATCCAAAATTTGGTGGAGGAATGGGCAGCAACACCTACTAACCAGCAAAGTTTTTAAGCTATTTTTAATCTTGACACTTTTTAGATGAGGCCATATTATGCTTTCAGTTTCCATTCTCCAAAGAGCTATGGCTGTTTTTAAAAAAACGATAAATAAAACCTACTCATTATTTTATTATTAGTTTTGTGTTTTCATCATGATAAGGCTTTTATGTAGATTGTTATTGTTTATTCATTTTCAGCCATGTTCATGATCCCCTTTAGGGCATTTTGGCACACATTCTGGAGTGGTTTTCCTTGTCCTTTTCTAGCTCATTTTACAGATGTGGAAACTGAGGCCAACAGGTTAAGTAACTTGCCTGGGATCACACAGTAGTAAGTGTCTGAGGCCAGATTTGAATTCATCAAGATGAGTCTTCCTGACTCCAGGCCCAGTGCTCTATCCTCTGTACCAACTTGATATCTATTTAAGTAGGTAGTTTGAGTAGTTACTAGGTAGGTAATAGGTAGTAGATAGATACCCGTTTAAGTAGGTAGTATTGCCCCTCTTTTTACGGAGTGGAAAACCAGAACTCTGAAAGATTGTTACTTGTTTATATTCACACAACTAATAAGTGTCAGTTCTAGCTCTCAAACCCAGTCTTTTTCTAAATGCAGCTTTTTTGCCTAATCTAGGCTGAATAGATGGTGAGAAATTAATACTGGGACAGGGTAACTCATTTTTACAAGGTTACAGAATTGTTTAGAAATAGAAATAATGATATAACATAGAGATTATTGATAGTGGATGATAAATCAATACTCTATCTGAAATTGATACACTCTTTTAATTGGATTTTTAAATACATTTTTGATATGAATATTTGTAAGAAAAAGGTACTTTATCAAAAGTTGCATTTTTGTCCTTCACAAAAGATAAAGGAGTTGAATTTTTGAAAATGCTCTTTCCTTACAATTAACAATAAAGATAACCATGTCATTGCTTTCTTTTGAGGGTTTTTTTAAAGGTCTCAGATAAATTAGAGGTGAGCAGAATTTGTATCAGTGTGTATCTCCACCAGCATAGGGAAGGAGCTGTCAGATATGAAAAGTTTATATTATGTGGCGCTGGAGTCAGGAGGACCTGAATTCAAATTTGACCTCAGAAACTTAATAGCTGTGTGACTCTGGGTAAGTCACTTAGCCCCATTTGTTTTCCCAAAAAAGAAATAAAGGTAGGAAGGAAGGAAGAAAAAAAATAAAGACTACCTTAGTTGCTTATCTGACGGAGGAGAGTATGGGTAGATTAGTCCCTTAATTCACATAGAAGAATATAATTCTGCTCTAGTGTGTACCTTGGACAGCTGGGGTTTAAGAATGTGGGTGGGAAAGGACATATGGCTTGAGATTGAAGAATAGTAAAATCATAGAATGTTAGAATTGAAAGTGACCTGGTAGGGCATCTCTAACCTCATCTTTTTGCTCTCCTTAAATAGAGAAAGACAGAGACAGAGACAGACAGACAGACAGACAGACAGACAGAGAAGGAGAGGGAGAGGGAGAGGGAGGAGAGTTTAGTGTCTGTAAGAAGGCAAAATGAAAGTTTTAACTTTACCTTTGTCCAATCTTTTTTTGGGGGGATTTCAAACGTTTTTTATTATTAAGAATAAATTTCTTCAATAATCCCGGCTCCTCTTTCACTGGTATGTGATTTCCAAAACACCGCTCCCCTTCCTTGCTCCTCTTTATTAATTGGCTGGGTGGGTGACCACAGTACCTTTGTCCAATCTTGCTAAGCAAAGCTTCTGTGGTGATTTGCATGGACCTAAGCAGTCAATTTGGAACAAAATAATAGTTTAAAAAATGTATGTACCTTAATTCAAATAGTAGACCAAGCTCAGAAACAGACTTAACCTTAGCCTAAGTGTTGTTGCTAGTTGACCAGGTGTGGCCACAAGTGTGTCTCAGAAAGGTCACAAAAGAATTTCTCCTCTATGAGGAAGAAGCTGTACAGAAGTTGCAATCAGAGGCACATCAGCAAAGAAAAATATTCCAGAAAGACAGTCTCAACAAAGAAAAATGGCAGGTTGCAGCACAGTCTGTAGCTCTTCTACATCACCAGACCAGCAGATGACATTGGTGAGTTCGCAGGGAAGCAATAAGCAACAGTGTCAGAGTCAGAGGGGAGTCCAAGGAAAGTCACAACTTTAAGAGCATATTTTTGCTCATTGTATGTATGTTCTCTTTGTGTGTCCCCTGACAATGAGGTTTCCCTGCATCTGTCCCTTCTATTTCTAGTGATATTAGAACCTGTGTGACTGGACCCCATGTGTGTATAGTGGACTTTTCCTTATTTACTTTGGTATGCTGTTTAATTAAATGCCTTTTGCTTTTAAATAATGTGTCCTCTAGTTCTGGTAAAAGGACCATTGGTGGGGGCTTGTGAGCTTTGGTTTTGAATAGATTCTAATTCCAAGCATACCTTAAACCTGTAGTTTTCAGGGCATCCAAATCTGAGTGAATCTTGGATATGAGGAAATCATGTGAGATCCAGACAGAGGAAGGAATTTGCTTAATAACACATGACTTGTTGGTGCCCTACCTGGCAGTAGCAGGGCTTTCTCACCAGGCAGATTGCAAAGTAGAGTCCTGGAACTAGAGTTGGAAAGACCTTAGTCTGAATCCTATCTTTGATACTTGTTAGCTGCGTGAGTGTGGGCAAGTCACTTAAACTCTTCTAGTCTCAGTTTCTTCATCCATGAAATAAGGATAATAATGTGACCTATCTTACAGGGTTATTGGGAGGATTTAATGAAATAACATAGATAGTTTTGCAAATCTTAAAGTACTCTATAAATGATAGCTATTATCATTAGACCAGAAATTCTTAACCTAGAGTTCATAAACTTATTCTTTTTTTAAACAATTTTTGTTGATATTTTCTGTTTCTTACATCACAATAGTACCTCGTGTATCCCTCCCCATCTCCTTCCCTAAGAGCTATTTCATATGAGAAAAAGTGTTTTTTTTTTTTAGGAAAGAAAAAATAAGTTGGCATAACATCAGATCAATACATTGAGTAAGTCTAAAAATCTGTGCAATATGTAACACCTGGGGACATCTCACTTCCACAAGGGGTTATGATGGGATGTCTTTTCATATCTCTTTATTTGAATCCTACTTGATCTTTATAATTTTGTATATTCACTTTAGATTTTTTTTGGTGTGTCATTGTTCTATTTACTTTGTTGTAGTTACTATGTATGTTATTTTCTTTGTCCTGCTTACTTCACTCTGCATCAGTTCATATAGATCGTTCCATGCTTCTTTGTATTCACACATCATTTCTTACAGTGCTGTAATATTCCATTATTTTGATGTACCACAGTTTGTTTAACCATTCCTCCATCCGTGGGCATCTATTTTGTTCCTAGTACTTAGCTATCACAAAAAGTGATGCTATAAATATTTTGGAGTACATGGGGACTTTTTTCTTTCCTTGAATAGAATCTCTTTCTGCAGGTATGGTCATTTTAGTCATTTCATTCACATAATTTCAAGTTGCTTTCTAAAATGGTTGTGCCATTTCACAGCTTCACCAGAAATTAGTATTAGAACACCCATCTTCCCATAACCACTCCAACACTGGCTTTTGACATTTTATGCTAATTATTTTTTGGCCAATTTTCAGGGTGTAAGGTAAAACCTCAGAGTTAATTTGATTTGCATTTCTCTTATGGTTTTGTGTATTAGTTCCTCTCTCCTGTTTTTATCTGAACCCCACCCCCACCACTGTACATATATATGTATGTATATATGTATATATACACACAAACATACACATATGTACACACATATTTGTGTATATATATGTGTATCTATTCATCTACATTCTATTCCCTCTTTTTTTTTTTTTACTCTCTGGCAAGTATATTCACTCCACTTAAGCTAATGCTAGTTCTGTTCATTAGGTTTTTTAAAATTTTCATTTTTTACACCTTGCAAAAAGTGTTTCTTTTATTCTCTTTATTATCTATTTTCTCTTTATTTATATCTTTATTCCCTGATTCATAATCCCTATAATTACCTGTTTTCTCTCTTTTTCCCATAATCAAAGCTTCCAAGGTATCCATTTTAAGCTCTGTCCTCTAGATGCTTTCTGCCATTGTTTTATAGGATTTACCCCCATGGATTCCCCTTTTCCATTGTCCCTCACTCTTAGAACAATGCCAAATATTGAAGGTTTCAAAGAAGACTGCCCCATGGTAAGACACTCCTCCCTCCTACCCCCTCATTGATCTACGCCCTCTCTTGGTTTTTTTTTCCCGGCAAATCATTTATTTTGTTGTTGATATGTATGTAAATTGCACAACAAGCTGCAACATTTTGGATATGCTTTGCAGTGCTACAATTTCTTATTTTTATATTAAGCCATTTCTATTTGTCTTAGATGGAAGGATTCAGAAAGCTGAACCAGGAGACAATATATATAAGGTTTGGAATCACACAAGTTTTGAGTTGGTTATGTTTTTGGTTTGTTTTGTTTTTTAATAAAGACAGTACACTTGATGATTTATCAAATGCTTACATTATATTTTGTAAAGGACAACAGTCGATAAATTCACTAATGGTGTAAAGAGATTGCATTCTCCCACACATATGAGCACACATATACATTCTCTAAACATAAATATAGCTTAAATTCACAAATAAGTCTTTTGTTTGAAGACTAAAGTTCTATCAAAAACACATAATGGTAATTTATTTATTTGATGCAACCGCTAATTTAGCCTTTTTCCAACAGATCCCAAGTATTTATATCACAAAACCCAGATTATAATCAGTGGACATGCATTAATATACAACTGAACATTTTACCAAAAAAAGGTGCCAAATACAAAATTTCTCTTAATTTTGGCTATTCCCTCTCTTGTTGACCTTTTTTTTTTCTTTTACACTTCCCTGGGTCCATGCTCTCCACTCCTCCAAGCGCCAGTTGCCCCCAGTGGTTTTAACTACCCCCTCCCAGGACAAGTAGACTTTTGGGGTACCAAAACCCTGAGACCTCATCTAGTATAAAGTCCTCTTCTCCCTTCACCCATAGTAGCATTCATCAGTGGAACCGTCACCCACCTCAAAATTAAGACCCTTTTCCTTTTCCTCCCCTTCTCATTCTCCTCTGCTTCTTCACCCACTTCTCTGTAGGCTTTTCTCTTATTGAGACCACAGATGTCACCTTTTCCTTCATTGCTAACCCTTGATTTGACCTCAGTTCTCTCTATCCTCCTCCTTCCCTTTTATGTACCCTACCATGTTATAACGTATAGGCAGGATGTCACCAGGTTCTGTCTGCAATTTCCCCTGTCTGCCTCTTCACTGTTGCCCCTACGAGATTTCTGCCTTCACTCCTGTCTCCTTGTATGATTTAGCTGTTGCTGTCTGTATTCACTCCTGCATTTCTGCTCTGCAAGTCATCAGGAAAAAGACCTTAACATATAGAGGAAAGAGTATTCAAATAACGCAAAACTATTCTACATCCCCTAGAAAAAGGAAGGGATGGAATAATGTGTTCCAAAGAGCACTAGATTCTTTGGTACTTTCTGTATCATTTTTCCTGATTTATTTTTCTTTTTGTTCATTTCTGACTCTTCCCCCCACCCCCTCCATTGTGGTTTGCTTGGGGGCTGGATCTCAGTGTCTCAGTTTTCTTCTAGACAGGGCAATCTACAGACCACGAGGCTGGGTTTTTGCTCCAATTGACTTTTGGGTGGTTAGAACTGGCCCCAGCTGGATGCTTTCTTCTTCTCTCAGACTTAATGGAGTACTGCACAGCATTCTGCATTGTCTTGTCCTGTTGACCTGTCCCAATTCCTCTGTTCCTTAGTTCTCTAGCTTGGCCTCAGCCATTAAGAGCTTGTGGACACTGGTAGTTTTTCCCAGCACCAGTGGTTCAGAGCTCTCAGAAGTTCAGAGCTTTGCAGCATATAGTGCTTCCAGTCTGTAGCCCCTGGCAATCATTAGTTCCTGAAGGGCTACAGCCAACCTGGTTATTGAGGCCTGAGGAAAACTGGAGGCCAGGTCTTTATGGCAGTAGAAAGAGGGAGGAGGAATGAGAGTATAGTGGGTGAGTTTCAATGCAAGCCTTTGTTGTGTCCATGCATCTGTTAATGCAGCCTCTCTGCCAGTAGTATGGGAGATGAAGGAATACCAAGTGAGCTCAGGATCAGTGAGCAACAGTTCCTGGATGTTTTTTTTTTATTTTTTTTAGATTCTTGGTATTCTAGACTATGAAAACAGCTGAAGTTGCTTTATCTTTGTTTGGTCCAGAGTTTCTGTTTTTGAGAGGTTTATGAGGTTTTGGGGATTAGAGAAAATTGCTAGTCTGCCATCTTCCCATAAAGTTATTTTAAATTGTTTTTCATAAATATATTTCATCATAATTGGCTTCTTATCTTGTAAATATTATTTAAGTGACCGGTAGTAAGAGTAGCTCAGGGATTTACACCTTTTTTGCCCTAAGGAATACTAGTCAGATTTAAGCAGTGATAAACAAGAGTAGAAAGAAATGGAGAAAGATAAAGGAGAGGAAAAAGGCAATTAGGGGAGGAAGGGAGAGGAGAGGAGAAAGGGAGAAATAGGCAGTATATCTATAATAAAGACTGATAGAATCAGGTTGGACTCTACCTGTGGGCAAAAAGGAGAGCTACCTGGTCCATGCTGCCATCCCATTATGTAATATTCCACCAAAGTCTGATTTCATATTAACCCTCTGTCAGCAACTGACACTTTCTTATGCTCCTAGTCCTTCCCCCAGCAAGACTGATAGAACTCAAGTTATTTTCCTGACATAGAAACTATGCTTAAAATGTGTATTGTATTGCTCTGGTGAACTATTGCTTTAAAAAAAGAAGTTTATCTATCTATCATCATTGTCTAGTTCTCTAGTTTTTACATGATCTTTATTTCTAGTATATGCATCTTTCCCTCTGTTCATACCCAAAGACTTTGCTTATAAGAAGAAATAAAAATTAAAGAAAAAAAACCAGTAGAGCTAACAAAAAATCCAGATCAAAGCAAAACAAAGAAATGGTCCGCAAAACTAACCAAGGGCATCTAGGCAGTGCAGTGGATAGGCTTGGAATCAGGAAGGTTCAAATCAGGCCACAGACACTTACTGGCTGTGTGACCCCGGGCAAGTCACTTAACTCTCTTTGCTAATTTATATTCATATAGTTCTTGTTTGTCTTTTGCCTTTCTTTTTATCCCATCTGCTAAGCACAATGCCTTCCACTTAGCAAGTTTTAAAGAAATAATTGTTGACTTCACTTGACTTGATGGAGCTACGCTTTAATTGATGTGGGCATGGGTCACAGTACTGTGAATATTCCTCACAAATAGAAATTGAAACCCATCCACATCTGTTCTTCCTATGCTATTCTTGTTCAAATCTTCCAGCAAAGCTCTCCAATGAGTCAACCTAGCATTCTGGGGAAGGGCATTTTCTAGATCTAGATCGTTTTCTAGATGCAGCCTGGAGGCCCTATGTGGCCTTCTGGGTCCTTGGGTGTGGCCTTTTGACAAAGAGTCCATATTTTATAGAGCAAATCTCTTGATTAAAGGGATTTGTTCTGTGAAGTTTGCATTCAGGGAAAGGGCCACACTTGAGAACCTAGAGGGTTGATCTTGAGTCCACAGGTTCCCCATCCTTCCTCCAGATGTTTTTGCTGAGGCACACAAGTTCACTATATCCTTTATGCCTTGCTCTCATTATAGGACTGGCTCATGTTTTTTTTTTTTTTTCCTAGCAATACATTTTCCCAATCCTATCCTTTATATTGCTTTTTGTATATAGTTCTTCATTGGGACTGTGCTGTAGGCTACTCATGCCCACCTTTCACCTTTCCATTGCCTTTAGAGCAGTGGTTCTCAACCTTCCTAATGCCATGACCCTTTAATAGTCGTATGTGGGCATGTCTGCATGTCGGCTGACCTACCTGGAGACAGATAGAGGAGGTTCCTATGACCATTGGAAATATGTGACCCCTTGTGAAAGGGTCATTCAACCCCAAAGAGGTTGTGACCCACAGGTTGAGGACTGCTGCTTTAGAGTGACCCTCAGCTTTGACTTTTTTTAGAGGCAGTGGTACTCTTGACTCAAAGTCATATATAGAGCCACTAGGAAAAGGATTATGAAGAAGAATTTAAAAATTAATTTCCAAGAGAAGGTTGGTGTCACAGTCTAGTGGATAAGACAACATGCACACATCTCAGCACAAACAAGATACATACAGGGTAAAGTGGAGATAATCTCAAATGAAGGAAATTAATATTGAAGACTAGGAAGTAGCATATCACCAAAATACTCTATTTGTATTTAAGAAAGATATAGTTCACACTATAAGATGTAACATAGAAAATAAGTAGGAAAGATATAGCAAAACACTCAGCTAGGCATAACATTTACTAAAATTTAAACAAATCTTTCTGTGACTCGAGTTCCTTTTATTTTGATTAAGGACACACTACAATGCAACAATTAAAAAAAATTAGCTTACTTCACTCAGTATCAGTTTATATTAACCTTTCCAGGTCTTTCTGAAGCTATCTCTTTCTTCATTTCTTACAGCACAATAGTATTCTATTTCATTCACATATCATAAATTTTTAAGCTATTCTCTAATTGATGGGTACTTTAGTTTCCAATTCTTTGCCACCACAAAAAAAATTACTAATTTGTATGTGTGTGCGTGTGTGTGTGTGTATACACGTGTGTGCTATACGTAATTTTTGCATATATAAAAAAGACCTTCCTTTGATATCTTTGAGAATATAGGCTTGGTAGTGGTATAGTTGGTCAACAGGTATGCATTTTTAGTAAATTTTTGGACATAATTTCAAATTATTTTCCAGATGGGTTGGACCAATTCAGAGCTCCATCAATAATGCATCCATGTGCCTGTTTTCCCCCAGGCTCTCCAATATTTGTCTTTTGCTTTTTGTTTTTCTGGTCAGCTTTGCCAGTCTGATGGAGTGTAAAGTGAAATGTTGTATTTGCTTTAATTTGCATTTTTCTAGTTATTGGTGATTTGGAGCATTTTTTAAAAGATGGCTTTAGATAGCTTGGGCTTCTTGAAAACTGACATTCATTTCTAGACCAGTCATTCTCACAGTATGGGCCAAGAATCTCTGGGGGTCCTGAGAACCCTTTCACAGGGTCAAAGATGGCAAAACTATTTTCATGATAATACTAAGATGTTTTAATTTCAGATATGGTGAATACCTGTGGATATAATCTTTATAAACATAAGCTCTTTGAGGAATCCTTATTAATTTTTGAAACTATAAAGGGATCCTGAGACCAAAAAGTTTGAGAACCACATAGCCTTACATAATTTATCAATTGGAGAATGACTCATTCTTTTAAATCTAAATCAGTTCCTTATGTATCTTGGAAAATGACACTTTTATTAGCAAAACATAATGCAAGGCTTCCCCCTCCCCCAGTTAATTGTTTCTTTTCTAATCTCAGCTGTATTAGGTTTGTGCAATTTAAAAAAATTTGTAATCATAATTGTGTATTTTATCTTTTGATGTTCTTTTCTGTCTCTGTTTTGTTCATAAATTCTTCCCCCATCCATAGATTTGAAAGATAATGTTTTCCCTTCTCTAATTTGTTTATGATACTAACTTTTATATCTAGCTATCTTTTTGCATCTTATGTTGGTATAAAACGTGAGGTGTTATTCCAAACCCAATTTCTGTCAGACTTCTGACTAGTTTTCTCAACGGGGTTTTTTAATCAAATGAGTCCTTGCCCAAATAGATAGATCTTTTGTTTTGCCAAATACTAAGCTACTAGGATTGTTTGGTTTGGTATATTGTGTTCTGCTCCACTGATTGATCTATATTGTGTTCTATTCTACTGGTTGATCTATTTATTTTTCAACTAGTACTAAATTGTTTTAAGAATTACTGCTCTGAGGTATAGTTTGAGATCTGGTACTGCTAGACATTTTCCTTTCCACTTTTTTTTTCATTATTTCTCTTGACATTCTTGACCTTTTGTGCCTATAGATGAATTTAGTTATTATATTTCCTACTTCTATGAAGCAAACTTTGGCATTCATATTGGTATGGCAATGAATAAGTAAATTAATTTAAGTAGTATATTGTCTCAGCCTACTCACAAGCAATTCATATTTCTCTAATTATTTAGGTCTGTATTGTTGTAAACAGTGTTTTGTAGTTGTATTCAAAATAAAGATAATTAAAAAAATAAAGATGTATTTTTTTCCCTATTGAAGTTCATGAAACCCTGAAATCTATCCATAATCCCTTCAGGGGTCCATGAACCATAAGTTAAAAAGTCTTAATCTAAGGCATATATAATAAGGAAGCACCCCTACCTGGTTATGTATCCAACTACATTTCACAGTCTAAACTACTTTCTCTCTCTCCATATCTCTTTCTCTATGTCTGTCTCTGGTTGCTATATTGATGCTCATTATAAATAAATATATCACTGTAATTTACCAGTAATCTTCTGCCTCCAAAAAGATCTCCCCTCATACCACTATTTAGTCCCTAGGTGACTCTTGATATACTCTCAAATAATTTAAAGAATCTGTAGTTACTCTGAAAGCAGTTTCCCTTTCTAACTCTTCCTGAGAGGTTTTGTTAGTTATAGGTAGGAATGCTGATGATTTATGTGGATTTATATTATATCCTACAACTTTGTCACAGTTATTAATTATTCCAAATAATTTTAAAAGTTGACTCTCTAGGGCAGTGGTTCTCAACCTGTGGGTCATGCCCCCTTTGGGTGTCAAATGACCCTTTCACAGGGATCACAGGGGTCACTTAAGACCACTGGAAAACACATATTTCCGAAGGTCTTAGGAACCGAGACACTGCTCCTCTATCCATCTCCAGGCGGGTCTGCCCACATGCAGATATGCCCACATACGAGTATTAAAGGGTCACAGCATTAGGAAGGTTGAGAACCACTGCTCTAGGGTTTTCTAAACACACTACCCTGTCAGTCAAACAGAAGCATTTTTAGGAACTGACCACCTATAGAGAATCCACATTCTATTTGAACTGTCTTGAACTCCTGCAAACAAACATTTTCAGTGAGAACATGTTCCTTTATTCTGTGTTTCATAATTTCCAGAGACGTGTCAACCAAATTTCTTTCTATTTCAAAGAATTTTGTAGGACTTTGAGATATGTTTGGCAGGTACCTTGCTAGGCCTTTAGCACAGTCCTTTGCTCTATGGACTTTATTACTTTTTAAAAATAATCAACAAACAAGCATAATAGTACTTTTTATTTGCTATGCTTTTCAGTCAATTATGCTATACTAAATATGTAATCTACTGGAGAATATCTATGAAAGTCTGTTTTATTAACCTCCCATCAAAGATGGCCTCTGTGTGTTATATTATCTTTATAAAAATTTAGAGACCAACAGTTATGTGGGTCATTAGTTTTTGATATTACATCATGTACTCCCTTCTTTTGTAATAATAAAGTTGGGAGTTTTTTTTCACCTAAAGTCTTTGTATACTCCAACTTTCAAATGCCTTGAGAACAGATCCCCCAGAGCTTCTTTCACCTCTGTTTTCTTTGGTACCATTTCCATTTCTTATTGAAGAATGTCCAGGACTATGATGTTGCAAGTCCAAATGACTCCACTGTCATTGATGATGAAAAAAAAATTAAAATAAAAACCCTTACAGATCATTTCCATTTTTTATCTGCTTGTTTTCTTTCTCCCAGTGTGATCTTTAAATACCTTTAGCATGACTTCTTACTTTGATGCCATACCAAGCTTATGCCAAACTTGTTTTTATATCATTTCTTGTGGTTCTTTAGGTGATACTACTCCTAGCAATCCTCTAGTCTTAGAATTTTATGGTGTTATGTAATTCAGTAGGATAGCTGACATTTATATAATCTTTACTTATGTTCCATACACATACACACAAACATATCATTTAAAACAATATCTTGTGAGGTATTAGGTATTTTTATCCTTTTCCATAGATGAATAAATTGAGACTCTGCAAGTCTCTATGGCCCTGGTTATGTAGTTAGTTAAGTGTATGAAGCAGTTCACATTGTAGTACACATCTTTCTGGACCTCAGGTCTAGTACACTTTGCACTAAAGCATGCTGTCTTTAGTATTATATGAAAATAGAAGAGGAAACTGCAATTTTATCAGTGTGGAAAAGTCACATAGTGAGAAGACCTCCATCTATGTCAACAAACACCCCTCCATATAGCCTTAGGGAGTTGCCTGAAGTACATAGTAGTTGTTCTTTATTCATGGTTCTGCAGCTAGCAAGGTCAAAGGTGAGAAAAGAACACTGGTGGCTAAATCTAAACCCATCATTTCATCCAGTATGCAGATTAAAACCCTTTTTTTATCTGTGAACTTATTGATATGTAGGACATTTCCTCTACCAGTGTTATGCTTTGTGAGTTACATTCTTAAAAAGTTGCTTGCTAGGCACTGAAAGGTTAAGTATGTTTTTGCCTCACACAGCCAACATATGTAAGAAGTGGAATTTGAACTTAAGTTTTATAACTATCTCTGTCTTTCTCTTCATCTTCTATGAAACTCTTTCCCCTGCTACCTATATTATGCAATATTGTTAAAAGCAATTTAAATCATGAAAAGAAATATAAAGCCTTAGATATCTATCTTACTGATGTTGTTTGGGCTCAAGTACAAAACCATCTTTTAACTTTCTCTGAATGTTTTCATTTTTGTCTTAGATTAAAAATCTATTCCCAGTGCAATTAGGTGGTGCAGTGAATAGAGCACTGGCCCTGCAAACAGGAGGACTTGAGTTCAAATCCATCCTCAGACATTTCACACTTACTATTTGTGTGACCTTGGGCAAGTCACTTAACCCCTATTGCCCTGCCTTCCTCCCTCCAAACTAAAAGACAAAAAAATTATATTTCATTATACATTATATGCATATAATAGAGGACTTGCTAATGAGCTCAATCACTCTGAGCATTCATAGAGTGCTATAAAGGTAATTCCCCATATGGCAGTATGTTTCCTGGAGAATTATGACAGTGTATAATGGAAGTTTGTTGGAAAGATGTTGGAGTATACATAGACATTCTGAGGCTTGTTCCAGGCTAAACATGTGCTGAATTGGAGATTCTTGATTGCCTGTAGCTGCGGAGCTGGAATCGGATGGTGATAGTGGGGTAAGAATAACAATGCCTTAGTTAACCTCAACCTTTCTCTCAGTTGGACTTTCTCTCTCTGTCTCTGTCTCTCTCTCTCTGTCTCTCTGTCTCTCTCTCTCTCTGTCTCTCTGTCTCTCTCTCTGTCTCTGTCTCTCTCTGTCTCTCTGTCTCTGTCTCTCTCTCTCTCACACACACACACACACACACACACACACTTCCTTGCTTAGCTTGCTTGCTTTTGTTTTTCACCTGACTTATTCCTGCTAGACAGTTATCAGTGAGAAACAGTTGCTATAAGGAGAGGGACTTCAGGCCATCTTCCCATCTAAGGCTGACAGATGACCCCATCAGTATGGACCTTGGTTTTTGTTTTACAAGAATGTAGTTAGACACAATGATCTCAGTTTCTAAAGACCAGGGTGATGAACCATCAGCATGTCAAGGAATCCAGCAATCTAGGAGCTCAGGAGTAAAGCCCACGATTGGTTTTGAGGCTAGTCTAGCACTGATGCCCCAAGGAGCAAGGAGTGATTTTGGAGACTCATCTGAATCATAGCTGAAACCTCAGCTCACTTGGTAATGATGACATATTTAGATTGGAACTTCATGGAACTAAGGCTGCCCAGAAACTGTACTAAATTGGAACTCATTTTCCCCAGACACAGTGTTGGTATAGAGGAGACTGTGCCCTCAAGACTTTGAAGGGAAATATTTGTACTTTTATGCTTGCTATATCTACAAAGTTAATTTCTTTTTGTAAAATCTAATTGATGTTAATTGGTTAAATGGAATTGGGTTGTTAGACACAGGTGGCAAACAGTGGTGGGAAGATACATCTAGGATGAGCCTTAAGATGATTATATTAGTGAAAAGACACTCCAGTCCTTCAGAAGTACCCTTAGAATCCCAAGAAAAAGACACAGTTACGTGATACAGTGGATGGGGCACCCGCCCTGGAATCGGGAGGACCTGAGTTCAAATACAACCTCAGAAACTTGATACTTACTAGCTGTGTGACCTTGGGCAAGTCACCTAACCCTTATTGCCTGCCCCCCCCCCAAATCCCAAGAGAGATGTAACCTCCAATTTGGGGATAGTAAATTTATTTACTGGGGGGTCCCCTCTAGGATAAAACTGGACATTTTGCATTTGTGAGGATTCTGAAGAAATGCTCGAGTATTTTTGGATATTCTAGTTTACATGAGAAATGTGGCAACCTAATCCCTTAAGAATACTCCCTAAGGATCCTGAGGGGAAATGTACTTGAGAGAAGGAGGCCAGAGAGTGCTCATGAAATATGACTTCACTGGTCCATGACTTTAGAATAGTTTGTTGCTGTGGCTTTTATAGTTGCATAGATTTATAGGTAGCTTTGTTTTAACTATTGATTTCCAGGTAGGAAGAGAAACCTTTAACTACTTCAAATATCCCAGAGATATTAATGCCTGCTTCTCATTACCAATTAGCTCTCTTGGATCAGTGCTTTTGTAAGATTTATTTCCCATTGTGTAAAAATTGAAAGGTAAAAAAAGTCTTGTAGCAGTATACGCCATTGGCTTGTACAAAAGTTCATAATGTTCTTTTACCTAATTAGTGATCTCTCTAGCAGCTGGCCTTTTAGTCTTAACCTCATCTTTTTTTTTTTAATTTCAGAAATTCTCTAGCTTCCTTATCCACTTCCCATCCTTTTTTCTGAGCAATTTCGTGGGTCCATGTCTGCATACAACCGGTCAAGTTTACTAATTGAACTGATATTTTTAGCTTCCAGGCTTATTATAGAGACCAGACCTCTTAGAAAATTACCAAAGTCACAGTTTACTTTGGAGCTTACCTTTTGAAAACATATTTAAACCAGGTACCAGTTACTCCTTAAGCTAAAACAAGAAGTGGTTTCCTCCCAGAGGGAAAAAAAATATTCTAGGAATTAAAACAATATAGCACAGCAGGATGGATGGAGGCTATTTGGTACTTGGGGAAAAGTACCTTGGTTTCCAAAATAAAATGCAAATCACATCCCTCTCCCCAGGATCTCCAGCTCAGTTCATAAGATTACATTGAACAAATAGCAAATGTCCTAGGAAGCTTTTATTTTAATTTTTTTTGGCTAGTAAATTAGTATGCTCTATAAATGCTTGAGAATAACAACACAGTAACAACATTAATCTTGCTTTTTTATTAAGCATTTACTTGTGCATCATAAAAGGTTAGTTAGAAGCACAATGACTTCTATAATTATGCTTTTATGTAGGATTATGCCAGACTTCATACTTCTTCCTGTTAAGAGACCAGCAGCAGAACATGTAAAATATTATCTTTCTTTATTGAATGTTAATGAAAGTGGTACAGAAATAAAATATTTTACTAAGTTTTTCTCCAAAATGAGAGGGATGATTCTTAAAGACATATTAATTTGTGATGACCTTTTTCCTTTTCTTGGATTTTTTTATGTTATCAACTAGAATGTCTTGTCCTTTGGAGAAGATTGGCAGCAATAAGGTTGGTCTTTCAGGATTTTTTTCAAGGGGTTGGGGTTCAACCAATAGAGCCATTGAAATCAACAAGTTGAACAAAAAAATTTAAGCACCTACTATGTGCAGAAGTTAGGAGAAATTAGGGAAAGCTTTGGTTAGACATTGTCCTTGTCTTCACAGTCTGCAGCCTACTAAAAGTATAGGATACATTATTATATCATAAGTATAATCTTGACATATATATTTTTTTTAAAAGTGCTTTGTGAGGTCCAAGATAGAAATGGACAGCATATAGTAGTTGCTTAGTTCATGGCTTGTTGAATTCACTTAACTTTGTCATGTGTTCATCAATAACTCCCTATATATCAAGCACCGTGCTAAGCAAAATGAGAGACAAAAATGAAACAGTTCCTGCTCTCAATGAGCTTATATTCTACTGGAGAAACAACATGTATACAGATAAACAGATACTAAATATGTATATCTTATTTATATAATAATTTTTGTATATTTTGTATACATATTTAGTATATATGTACTAAATGATATATAAACATATATATACACACACATATAGACATATAGATTGTGTGCATGCGTGCGTGCGTGTGCGTGTGTGTGTGTGTGTGTGTGTGTGTGTAGACATTACAAAGGAACATCAGTGGAAAAGAGAGTGCTAACACCTGAAGCATTGGTGGAAAGGGCCTAATGTAGGAGGTGACACATGAACTGAACTGGGAATCCCAAGAGACTGTAATGCAGAAGAAGAACATTTTAGGCATGAAGAACAGCCTGAACAAAGGTGTGAAAGCAGGAAATGGAACGTTGTATATGAGGAAGAGCAGAGTGGGCTGGTTTGACTAGCATATAGAATAAATGTGAGGGAGTAATATGAAATCAGTCTTGAAAAGTAAGTTAAATTAAATGAAATTGCATCCTTGGGGATTGGTCAAGGCTCCATGGAAGAAACGGCATTGGGTTAGGCTTTTAAAAAGTGGGTAGGAATTAAACAGGGCAGCAGAATGGAGTGCTGAGCCTAGAGTCGAGAAGACTCACCATCCTGAATTTAAATCTGCCCTCAGACAGTTACTAGCTGTGTGACCCTGGACAAGTCATTTAACCCTGTTTGCCTCATTTTCCTCACGGAAAAGGACATAGCAAATCATTCCAGTATCTTTTCCAAGGAAACCCCAAAATTAAGAGTCAGACACAACTAAAACAAGTGAATGATGGCTAAATATGAAACAAGGTTGGAAAGGTAGTATGGAGTCTGATTTTTAGAGGACTTGAAATTCCGGGCAAAAAAGCTGGCACTTTACCTGACAAACCATAGTGAGCCATTGATGCTTTAGACCAGAGGAGTGATAAATGTATACTAAAGTTATTATCAGCTTTGCAACATAGAAAGTATAGATTGGAGAGGATAAGAGAGTGGAGAGGGGATAATCTCTTAAGAGGCTATTATAAGAGCACAGGCAGATAGTAATGAAGGACTCTTATGGTGCAGTAACAATGGATACAGACAGGAGAGAACAGATGTGAAATGTTGCAGAGGTGGTGTTGACAGGGCATATTAACTCATGGGACAGGAGGGGAAAAGTCAGAAAAAACTGACTACATGGTTGTGAATAATAACTAGGTGAATGGTGGTGTTGATGATAGAAACAGTACAGTCAACAAGAGGAGGGGGTTGTGAGGAAAGAGAGTTAACGGGATTTTGGAGAGGTTGAGTTGAAGTTGGAGGTTGGATCTAGAGGGCAGAAAGGCCAATAAATTTTTTTTTTGTCTTTTTCATAATTGCAGTCAATTTGTTAAAAGAAATGATTGATTAGGCATTTGTAATGGTGACTTCAGCTTCTACACCTGATTCAGTGGTGATGGAAGTGATCTGTTTAACAATTTCAGAAAGACTGAATCAATAAGGCATTTGTGGATTTTCATCTGGAACCCATCCTAAGTCTTTGAACCTTCACCACGAGGAGTTTTCCTAGTTATAATGTGAAGTGTCTTAGTCAGAATTTGAACAGGTTCCTTCACTTTCAAGTTCTTTTCTTGGATTTTCTAATTAGGTCAGCACATACTTTCTCAAGTGATTTCACATTGTGGCTAATGAGGCTAATTTGGATCCTGTGAATGGCCACTTTGGGTACCACAAGTGTCTTGCTGGGTCTTTGAATGCCATGGCAACAGAGCAGATTCCTGACCAACTTATTCCTCCCCATGTGTTGTTGTTCAGTTCATTCCTGGCAGACAATTAATGACCCTGTGGACCATAGTATGCCAATATTGACCATTGGGTTTCCTTGGCAAAGATACTGGGGTGGTTTGTCATTTCCTACTCCAGTGCATTTTTTTGTTTTTGTTTATTTTTGAGGGGGAAAGGCAAGGCAATTAGGGTAAAGTAACTTGCCCAAGGTCACACAGCAAGTAAGTGTGTCAAGTGTCTGAGGTCAGATTTGAACTCAGGGCCTCCTGATTCCAGAGTCAGTGCTCTATTCACTGTGCCACCTAGCTGCCCCCATTAAGGCAAACTTAAGTGACTTAAGTTAAGTGACCTGCCCAGGGACACACAATTAGTAAGTGTCTGAGGCCAGATCTAAACTCAAGTCTTCCTTCTTCTAGGCCCAGAGCTCTATCCATTAAACCACTTAACTACCTCCCATAAGCCAAGTCGGCAGTAGTCACATATACGGTGTGATCCAAGGGCTGCTGAAAGACCTTCCTGACCATAAACATCTCACTATTAGCCCTGCCAGTATGGTAAATACCCACATTACTTCATACTTACCAGGCATTGTATAGGGGGTCAGGGGAAGAACATCCTTACTTCTACTTGACCAGTAAATGCATTCTTAGGTTCAAGAACACTCATCTCATGACCCCAAGTATTGTGAATTAGGAAGGGGAAAAAAACAAAAACATTTATTAAGTGATTACTAAGTACCAGGAACTGTGCTAAGCATTTTATACATGTCATTTCAGTTGGTCCTTACAACAACATTGTGAGAAAGGCGCTATTATTACTATATTTTATATCTGAGTAAACTGAGATTGATAGAGATGAACTGATTTGCTTAGGGCCATAGAAATAGGAAGTGTCTGAAGCTGGAGTTGAAATCAGATCCTCTTGATTCCAAGGCCAATGCTCTGTCCATTGTGTGACCTAGCTGCCTCTAATCAGCTTTCAAGGCTGATCATGGACAAATGTACAATGTCTGCTACATTACCTTTCAATTCCGTGGTTTTGTCTCTACTTCCAGTCACTACTTCCTTTTTCTCTTACTTTCTAAAACCTTACCCACCCCTAACCCCACTTAATCCAGAGATTTCTCTCCTACCTAGAGGAAAGATATCCTATAAGCTTACTTCTGCTCAGATTTGAAGGATTTGACACTTCTTCCAGAGGCATTTATGGTTTTTTAAAAAAACCAACTGTAGGGAAGATATCAGAACATAGAATGTCAGGATTGAAGGGGAGATTTAGGGCTTTTCTAGGGTTCTTAACTTGAGGTCTACAGACCTCCAAAAGTCTCTGGACAAATTTCAGGGGGTCTGATTTAAAAAAAAACTATTTTGATAAATTCATTTCAATATAGTTGGTTCCTGTATAATTCTATATGTTTTATGCATTTAAAAGTGTATTCTGAAAAGGGGTGTGTCAGCGTTACCAGATTGCTAAATGGGGCTATGACACAAAGAAGGTTAAGAATTGCTCATTTAGACCAACCTCCTCATTGAGAAGATGGGGAAAATGATGACTAGAGATGTTTAGTAACTTGTCCAAGGTCCCATTGTTAATAAATTGACATGACTAAGCCTCAAAGCCAAGTTTTAGGACTTAAGCACAGTGCTCAGGTCCCCTTTTCCAAGCTGAACATAGAAATGAAATATTCATTTCAACACCCAAGTGAGAGCAATTTTGGGCATGTGGTCTCTTTTTAGGTATCTTTCAAGTAAATCACTTGGTCCACTCTTTCTTGGACTAGGTCAATTTTTCTTGTGTTGGTCTTACATCAACATACACTGATCATTTGTAGTGAACTTGAGCATTTTCCTAATTTGCTCATTGATCCTAAAAGTTTTCTATTTGACATCTCAGAATACTTTGTATAGACCAGATCAGTTCTTATAGAGACTGAAGTTTGGAAGTTTGGGGGTCTTCTTCCTATCTTCCTCTGTCTCTGATATGACTCACATTTTTATCATCAGAAATCATTGTCATCTCTGGTAATGAGATAAATAAAGTGAGTCCTCAGTCTTTATATATCTGTTCTCATCTTGGCAAGAGATACCATTCATAGAACTGAAACCCAAGCAAAGCCAGAATCTCTCATCCTAGGATAACCCTCCTAAAAGAACACTTCTATTAATCAAGTCTGTTGCCTTGGTTGGATCCTGGCAGAAGGTTTTTGGCTTTCTTGCTGACATATTCACTTTTAGCCAGAAGCAGAGGAAGCACTGATTATAAAACCTGAAGATCCAAACTTAGGAATGAGACTACATAAGACCCACTCTTACACTTAACCTTTTGAAGAGTGTAGAATAGTGGGAAAAAGTCTGACTCTTGAGTCTAAGGATCTGGATTCAAATGCTATTTTTGATACTTACTATGTGACTAGAGGCAAGTCACTTAATTCTTGTAAATCTTTTTCCCTTCATTGATTAAATAGGAATTTGAACTAAATAGTCTCTGAGGTCCCTTTCTAGCTCTTTTTCTATGATTTTATGATCTTTCAGGGAGAGGATCTTTCACCTAAAGGTGACATATTGGGAGCTAGGTCATGTAGCATAGAATGCAGAGCTTAGAGACAGGAAGACCTGAGTTGAAATCCTGCCTCAGACATTAGCTTTGTGAGCCTGGGCAAGTCACTCAGCTTCTCTCACACTAAATTTTCTATTCTATAACCTAAGAAGATTAGCCTAGGCAAATCCTCAGCGATATAGACCTTTCCAACACTAACTCTATGGCCTATGAGTCTATGATTCTCCTGAGGAGAACATCTCCTTACTAATTCAAGAAGACAAAATTGATTCTTGGTTCTGGGCATCTTTGCTGTCTATAAGTAGAAAAAAGAATTGATAAATTTTTTTAATTTGATAAACTACATTTCTCTCCTCCCTGTAGCTTTAATTTCATGTTGTTGTTTTCAGTCATTTCATTCATGTCTGAATCTTCATGAATCCATTTGGGGTTTTCTTGGCAAAGATACTGGAGTGGTTTGTCATTTCCTCATTCAGCTCATTTTACAGTTTGGGAAACTGAGGCAAGCAGGGTTAAGTGACTTGTCCAGGGTGATGACAGCTAGTTAATGCCTGAGGCCACATTTCAACTCAGGAAGATGAGTCTTCCTGATTCCAAAACTTGTATTCTATGCACTGTGACACCTAGCTGTCCTTGATGTTATAGGGTTATCCTATAATCAGGTCATTGCTTAGCTAAATGTTTATTGGGTACCTTGTTTCATTGAAGCACAATGCCAGAGCCCTAAGGGATAAAGAAAGGCAATCTAGTTTCTGCCTATAAAGGAGTATAAAGTACAGTCTCTTTGGGATGGGAAGACTATAGCCGTACATAAGAAAGTTAAATAACAATTGGTCAGAACAAGATGAACGACACAGAATATAATCATAATAAAAGTTAACCTTCATGAGTTTACAGGAGGTCCTCTCTGCCTCCACGTGGATGCATTACAAGAAGGATGACATTTTATTTCACATTAAGAAAAGAAATGCCTTGCTCTTTACTGACGAAATATTGACTCTATTGACTCCACCAAGATAATCCTGTCAGAAGACCACAATAAAGAGTGAGGATTTATGGAGCCTGAATACAGTGTACTATATGCTGAATGATAGAAAAGCTCTCACAGTCCTTAACTAAGGAACTTGCAGACTTAAGCTTTGTACTGAATCTCGATGAACAGGAGTCCTTGGGAAGGAAGGCTGAAATGATGAAACAGAAAAAGGTCACACACTAGCAGTGATGGTAAAACCCAGACTTCAACTGACAGGATCCATCCATACTTCTTATTAGGAAAATGCCCCTATGTCAATAAAAGCAGAGAAAAACCCTTTCTCTGTGTGTCACACAGCAGAAGAGATGGTAACTTGAGAGGCATTTTAGTGTTGAGGAAAGAGCTCTGGACTTCGTGGAATAAATAAATCCTGTCTCTCTCACTCTCTGTGTCATCATTGGCAAATAACTTCACCTATTTTCTCATCTGTTGATGTGGCTAATAATATCACAATATCTGTCTCACAGGTTTGTTGTGAGGCTTAAGTGAGATCAAGCTCCTCATAAACTACTTCTATATATATATGTCAGCTCTTGCTATTATGACTGACTTTTAATCTTTCCTTCAGCAAAATCCTAGTCAGATTCGCTCAATGACTCATCTCTCAGCACAGGATGGGACATTATTGAAATCTATAGGGGGAACTTCCAGACTGTGGAACAATCATTATCGTAGAAATCATTACTAATGGCAGCTGACAAATCCCAACCCAACAGTGATTTCAGTGAAAAGGTTTCTTTCTGGAACAGCATGATGGCAGTTCTTCCTGGGGACAAGAGATTTGAACTAGAAAACTCAGTCTTTTCCTGCCCTAATAATTCTCAAACCTCTAGACAAGAGCAGAAGGAATGAATCGGAGTGAGATGTAGTTCTTTTTGCTGTAGGGACATGGTTTCTCCAAGACTGGAAGCCATTACTGTATGAGGACAGCTGGGTTGTTTTAAAGTGGACATGAAAATCCCATATCCTCCCACCCTTGATTGTCTGCATAGTGTTTTCTTGGAGTTTACTCAGTAGCCTTTCTGTTCTTCCATTTCCCCCATCATTCCTTCTTCCCTCCCTCTACCAGCATGTGTCTGGTGAAGCAAAATGTATATTTGGATCAGGATGTGCCAATAATCATAGGTTTGCCTGACTTGGGGCATGTTTTTCCTGCTAATTTTTTAAAATTGTAGTTTTGGTACAAAGAAGTATAGCATTTGGAAGGGCAACACCAATACAGAATGAGTATAAGACTTTGTGCATTATAATTTAGCTTTCTTCAAGGAAACTCACTGATCATTTTTTTAAAATAGGTTCAAATCAACTTATCATCCTGTCTCTGAGTGGCCTTGTTTTTCAGGTTACTGTATTTGTGTGTATCTGTGTGTGTGTTGGGGCAGGGGGAAGATAGACACAGACACAGAGACACACAGAAAGGCAGAGAGATACAAGGCACAGAGACAAATGGAGAAACAGACAGAGAGAGCAAGACAGAGACTTTGAATATTTTTCCAAAAACAAAAAAGAAAAGGCACGAAAGGAAAATGAAACATTAATTACTCTTACCAAGAACCATGGATTCTACTTTTAGCTCTTCCCGTTACGTGGCTCCACTAAAGACCTTCCATAGTGCATCCAAACTACTAGTTTGTAGGAAAAAAGGACCCTTTTAAAAGATTACGTTTCCTTTCCAGAAGGCTGCTTGAGGTTCATCATCCTTCCTGGATGCCAGGATTTTAGCAGAAAGCTCAGAGCTCTTTCTAAAGCAACTACACACTTGGAAAAGAGATTCGTATAGTAATATAATTCTTGTAAGCTCTAGGGGAAACACACACTGGAAGAAATTACTATACAATTACAGACTAAAACAATAGAGGAAAGAAATTGCCAATTTTTCTCAGGGGATTCTGAATCTAGGGAATCCAATAACATAAGTCCTCGGTGAATCATCTCTCTGACAGGTAGCCCAAATGCAAAGAGACAGACATTTATCCCAGATAAGGTCCTATGTGTAGGGTGGGAGGTGGAGGGGAGAGTACCCTTCTCCCAACTCTAACTTGTACTGACAAGTTGTGTCTCATAGCACTAGGCTAACTATATCTACCCCTCAGGGTTCTAGGGTAACCCTAAGGAGATAGGTAGTTTTCTCATTAATAGTAAAAGTTTGAGCTCCCATTCCAATTTATTTTACCTCAAAATCATGTTTCAGTATTCATCACTCTAATGTCATTTAACCAATGAACATAAATTAACTTTTACAAAGGGACTTTTATGGAGAAGATATGACAAAAACCACAAGAACATTTTCCCCCAACACCTTGGGGCACATTCTCTCCTCTATCACTTCAGGGAAGTTCCAGGAGAGACTGGGTTCAAATGTGGAGACTATATCAGGCCAAGCATTGCATTTGTACTCATAGAGACTGATCTGCCATTGACCAGTTCAACATTTTTTTGTTGTGGTTCAATAGTTTAGTCATTTCTGACTCTTCATGACCCCATGGACCATACTGTGCCAGGTTCTTCTATCTTGCACTATCTCTTGAATTCTCTCCAAATTCATGTTCATTGTTCCCATAATACTATCAATCCATCTCATTCTCTTCCATTTCCTTTTCCTTTGCCTTCAGTTTTTCCTAACATCAGGGACTTTTCCAATGGGTCCTATGTTCTCATTATGTGACCAAAGTATTTAAGCTCCAACTCTAAAATTTGTTCTTCCAGTGAATACCCTGGATTGATTTCTATAAGTATTGGCTAACTTGACCTCCTCATTCATCTGTAGCAGAGCTTCCATTCAGCTTTGGCCCAGCTACTTCATTAGTGCAGGAGATATGGGTAGTTGCCCTCCATTCTTCCCCAGTAGTATATGGGACACCTTCTAATCTGAAGGGCTCATTTTCCGATGTCATCTCTTTTATCATTTTAGGGCTGTCCATGGGGCTTTTTTTTT
This sequence comes from Pseudocheirus occidentalis, assembly GCA_028646575.1. Classification (NCBI taxonomy): domain Eukaryota; kingdom Metazoa; phylum Chordata; class Mammalia; order Diprotodontia; family Pseudocheiridae; genus Pseudocheirus; species Pseudocheirus occidentalis. The sequence goes on from CM053593.1 coordinate 115,890,851, forward strand.
TGGCAAAGACACTGGAGTCATTTGCCATGTCCTTCTCCAGTGAATTACCTTTTGTAAGAACTCTTGGGGGGGCGGAGCCAAGATGGCAGCGTAGAAGCAGCAAAGCACCGCAGCTCCCACACAAACACACTAAAAACTCATAAAATGGGACTCTAAACAGATTTTCAAGCTCCAAAACTCTCCAAAAGACAGAAAGTACATCTGTTTCTACAGGCAGCTCAGCAGGTGGGGCTCTTCGCAGCAGTCTGGGAGCTGCAGCCAAAACCCCAGCCTGGTCAGGCCCTGGGGCACTGGGTGGGGAGCCGCGTCTGTAGGAGAGCAGATGGCTTGCACTGGAGACACAGTTACCACATTTATCAGGCCAGAAGAAAAAAAGGCTAAGAGAAAGGTCAGTGGATTTTGCTAACTTGGGAGGAGAAGAGCGGGTCTGGTCAAACTGCTCCCAGGGCAAGGAAGCAGTGGGAGGCAGCTGTGGCAGCAGGAACGGCTGAGAGCAGCAGCGGCCTCCACTGGACTGCTTCAGAGCCCTCAGCCTACAGATAGCAGGGGCACTCAGGCGATCCATCAGGGCCAAGGGCTCTTGCCTGGATCTGGATCATGGTCTTGAGTGGTGGTCCTGGGGTGCGCTTTCAGTGAGCC
>CM053593.1:115891989-115906374 GCA_028646575.1 Pseudocheirus occidentalis
ATATAAATATATATATGTATGTATGTATACTTACACATATGTCTATATAGGAGGCTATATATGCATATGAATTCATATCTGAGCATATATACATGTGTATATAGAGGGTATAGGATCAATTGAATACGAAGGGATGATACTTTAAAAGGCGAAATTCTGAGGTGGGAGAGGACTAAAATGAGAGGAGACAGGGAAAGACAAAATGGGGTTAATCATCCTATATAGAAGAGGCAAGGGACAACTGTTACAACTTTACTTTCAATTACTCTCATTGAATTTGGCTCAGGGTAGAAATGGCATAAACTCTAAACTGGGCATCATGCCACACAGGAGAGTAGGGAGCATAGGAATGAGAGGCGGGATGATCAGGGGAGGGCAGGGTCTGGGGGAGGGATGCTGGAAGCACACACTTCAGTAAAGGGACAGGGACAGGGTAGAGCACAGAACAAGGCAGGGAGGGATAGGAAGGAGGGACATATGATCACTGTTACAATATGTCCACTGTGAAGATGTCCTGTATAATTACACATCCACAGCCTGTATTGAATTGTTTGTCCTTCCAGTGGGGGTGGGTGACAAGGGAGGAACTGAAAGAATCTAGAATTTAAAGCTCTGCAATTCATGCAACTAGGAATTAAGATATACAGGGTCTGGGGTAGGAGACCCTCCCTGCCCTACCAGAAAGTTAGAGAGCAGATCAGAGTAGGGTCTTTACAGTGGGATCGCTGTTTTGGGGTTGGGGTAGAGGAAAGAAGGGAAGAAAATTTGTAATTCAAAAATCTCATGAAAATGAATGATGTAAACAAGAAAACAAATAAAAAATTTATTTTAAAAAAGATGCTGCTTAGGTGCCACCTCCTCCAAGAAATCTTCTGATCTTTGTCACAAATGAGCTATACATTTCTCCAAACATTACAGTAGCCTATAACTACCTTATGCTCTTATATTCTATTACATAACATTTTATTATATATTAAATGTAACAACAGTTTTATTGTATTTCTAATAGTATTATAATTTATTATATATTATAATAGTCATATATTTATTATGTATGTATTATATATTTGTATAGATTATTAATTCAATTAGGACCAGGACAATGTCTTTATGATATCTCTTAGCTTCCTCAGTTCTTACAATTGTTATGTGACCATGGGTTAATGAATCATAGAATCATAGTTGCAAGAGACCTCATAGGTTATCTCATCTGACTATAACCTGAACAAGAATAAATGGCTGAGGAATCATTCTTTAATTTCACACTCCTCTAGAGCTTAAAAAAAAGAAGAAATGAGAAAGTTTGAAACAGATGCTGTTGGATTTGTGATAGGGAGTCAGTCAGGGAAGAATAAAAACCTGCAATATTGAGGGTCCACTTGAAATTAGACATCATCAATTTCTAGTGGATCTGGAATAGCATGATTTTGTTTTGTTTTGTTTTGTTTTACTTTTTTCCAGGGACATTTAGCATCACAAGAGTTGAAATGGAGAAGGTTAACAAGGGGATCTAGGGCTTAGAAAGGGATGAATAATCAGTAATAGGACAAGGGAATAAGGTATTTGAGGGTGGAGGACAGTGAAAAGTTGAACTGGTTAAGGATAGCATCAAGATTACAAAAGGAAGAAAGTAAGGCTGAATTAAAGGTGATAGACTAGAAATGACTGAAGGGGCAGAGTGAAGGTTTCAGTGAAAGTGAGAAATAGGCATTGAATACTGAAATGGTGGAGATTAGGAGAAGGGAAGATAGAAAGACAGGAAGATAAAAGGAGCAGAGGGAGAGGGAGGGAGATAATCTAAGGAATTTCATAGTTCTGAAATGGGGAGGAGTAATATCTGTAGGTGATGAGGAAATCATGGGTATGCCCCTCCTTGTGTGCTTGTGGTGGCATGAAGGTGCAGATCACAAGAGTTGAGGTAGTTGACAAAGTAAAAGCCAGAATGTTTGAGGGAATGTTATTAACATGTATATTGAAATTCTTAAGTATAAAGTCATGATTGGTGTAGCGAGGAAGACTATGAACCAAGTATTGAACTTTTTGGAAAGATGGAGAGTAATTTGGGACCACAGTTCATTGCCATCAAGATTTTGAGAGAGGCAAATATAATCAGATAGAGTGAACCTCAAAAAAGAAGAGATAACAGAATGATATTAGTGGTAGGGAAAAGCTACCTATTGCAAAATTGCAGGGTATAAGATAAACCAACATAAATCATCAGCATTTCTATATATTACCAACAGAGCCCAGTAGCAAGAAATAGAAATTCCATTTAAAATAACTGTAGACAATAAAAAAAAATATCTGGGAATCTACGTGCCAAGATAAAGCCGGAAACTACAATTACAAAACACTTCTCACACAAATAGTGAGGTCTTAACAAACTGGAAGACTATCAATTGCTCATGTGTAGGTTGAGCTAATATAATAAAAATGACAATTCTACCTAAATTAATTTACTTACTCAGTGCCATACCAACCAAACTACCAAAAATTATTCTACAGAATTAGAAAAAAACAATAACAAAATTCACCCGGAAGAACAAAATGTCAAGAATAGTCCCTTGTTAAGGATATTAATTAAATGAATGAATTAATGAATGAAAGGGAATTAATGACAAAAATGCAAAGGAGGCTAGCCTAGCTATACCAAATCTAAAACTATACTAGAAAGGGGCAATCATCAAAACTATTTGGTACTGGCTAAGAAATATAGTGGTGGAATAGGTAAGGTACACAAGACACAGTAGTCCATAGATTACTATAATAATCTATTCTTTAATAAATCCAAAGATTCCAATTTCTGGTATAAGAACTCACTATTTAACAGAAACTGTTGAGAATACTGGAAAATAGCATGGCAGAAGCTAGGCATAAACCAATATCTCACACTCTGTACCAAGATAAGGTCAAAATGGGTACATGATTTAGACATAAAGGATGATACCATAAGCAAATTAGAAGAACAATGAATAGTTTACCTGTCAGATCTATGGAGAAGGAAAGATTTTATGAACAAACAAGAGATGGTGAACATTATGAAATACAAAATAGATAATTTTGATTACATTAAATTAAAAAGATTTTGCACAAAGTCAACACAATCAAGATTAGAAGAAAAGCAGAAATATAGGAAATAATCTTTATAGCCAGTATTTCTGATAAAGGTCTCATTTCTCAAATATACAAAGAATCCAATCAAATTTATGGGAATACAAGTCATTCCCTAATTGATAAATAATTGAAAGATATAAATAGCCAGTTTTCAGTTGAAGAAATTAAAACTATCTATACTCATACAAAAATTGCTCTAAATACTATTGATTAGAGAAATGAAAATTAAAACAAAAGGTACTTCTCAAGTACCGTCTTATGCCTATCTGGCTAATATGACAGAAAATGAAAATGATAAATATTGGACAAGATGTAGGAAAATTGGAACAGTCATGCATTGTTAGTGGAGTTGTGAACTGATCCAACCATTCTGAAGAGCAATTTGGAACTATGCCCAAAGTGCTATAAAACTGTATATATCCTTTGATCCAACAATACTACTTCTAGGTCTATATCCCAAAGTGATTATAAAAATAGAAAAAGGACCCACATGTACAAAAATATTTATAGCAGTTCTTTCTGTGGTGGTCAATAATTGGAAATTGAAAGAATTCCCATCCATTGGGGAATGCCTGAACAAGTTGTGTTATACAAAGGTAATGAAATACTATTTTGCTATTAGAAATGATGTGCCGGCAGATTTCAGAAAAACCTAGAAAGACATGAACTGATACTGGCTGAAATGAGCAAAACCATGAGGACCGAGTACACAGTAACAGCAATGTTGTGTGATGATCAGCTGTGATAGATTCACCTCTTCTCAGCAATACAACAGTCCAAGACAATTCCAAAAGACTCATGATGGAAAATGCTATCCACTTCCAGAGAAAGAACTATGGAGTCTGAATGCAGATCAAAGCATACTATTTTCACTTTTTTTGTTTTTACTTTCTCGTGGTTTTTCACTTTTGTTCTGATTGTTATTTCACAACACGACAAATGTGGAAATATGTTTAATGTTTTAAGTGTATAATCTATATCAGATTGCCCTTCTTCATTGAGTATGGTGGGAGAAGGGGGGAAGGGAGGAAGGGAGAAAAGTTTGGAACTTAAAATCTTACAAAAAAGAGTATTGAAAATGATCTTTACATGTAACTGGAGAAAAAGTAAAATACTATTAAGTGTGAAAAAAAAGGTGCCCATTCACCCTTCTGGCCCCATGTGTTTGGGTTTGGGGGCAGGGAGGTAGACCAAAAGAAAAGGTAGAAATGACCACTTTTCTGAGCTTTCCTATTACTGTTGTTAACTGGACCAAACCAGCCTCTAACCTGTGCACTAGAGACAGGAGAGTCAGGAATCAAGCAGAAGTTTAATTTCAAAGTGAGAGAAATGGCTTACAAGCAAGGACACATGTGCTGGGGCCATTTCCCTGATTGTGGGGGGGACACACTTTATGTGAATGAACCTTGATCAATACACTTGTGATTAGACAGAGTCAAACAAGGCAATATAGCAAGAAGGGGGAGGCATGACAGAACAGTGAGGCAAGACTGTCTAGTGCAGTAGTTCTCAACCTTCCTAATGCTGTGAACCATACTCTATCTGCATGTGGGTGGACCCGCCTGGAGATCGATAGAGGAGTGATGTCTTGGTTCCTAAGACCATCAGAAATATGTGTTTTCTGATGGTCTTAGGTGACCCCTGTGACCCCTGTGAAAGGGTCGTTCGACTCCCAAAGGAGTCATGACCCACAGGTTGAGAACCACTGGTCTAGTGACAAAAAGTGTGCTCATAGCAGGGTTTCATGATCAGAACTTTTCTGAGCTTGCCCTGTGTTTGTCCGAGCTCATAAAACACCTGGTGTGGGTCAAAGCAATACAATACTTATGGAATTTTGCCAGAGGGTGAGATCATCCAAAAGATAAGTGGAAAGGATTGTTGTTATGCCAAGCTCCAGGGATAGCTTGCTTGCTGGGCCTTAGCTCTGGAAAACAGGTATCTCCTAATAGTGTCTTGACATTGTCAAGGGTATCACCATCCTTACTGTCACTCAGATTCAAAACTTCTCTGTCATCCTCAGCTTCTGACTTCCATCTTCCCCTCCTCCCCACCCACCCACTTATCCAACAGTTGCCATATCTTGTTACTTTCTCCACAACACCTTTTGGATCCATCCCTTTCCCTCCACTCACACAACTACCAACCTACTTTAGGTTATCCAGCACTATTGCAATAAGCTCCTAATAAGTCTCCCTAATTCAGATCTCTCCTCATTCTAATCTATCATCCACAAAAGTGCCAAAGCGATCCTAAAGCACACAGTAGGTTTCCCCATGTTACCTCCATACTTAATGACCTTCAGTGGCTTCCTATTAGCCTAGGACCAAACATTAACTCATTAGGCATTTAAGAATTTTTACAACCTGGGGTCTACTTATCTTTCTGGTGGTGTTACACATGACTCTCTTCCATAGACTCTTTGGTCCAGTCATACTGACTGACTCATTGTTCCCTCCCTCCCATTTCTGTGCCTTTGTGCTGTCTATCACTCATGTCTGGACTCTCCTCCTTCCCTTTCTGTCCTCCATCTCCCTCTCCCTCCTCTCTCCTCTTTATCTCTCCCCTTTTCTCTGTTTCTCTCTTCTTTCTCCCTTTCCCTTTATCTCTGACTCTTAAAATCTCTGACTTTCTTCTAGAATTGTTTCTAATTTCAGGTTTTTGCTGGTTCCCTCAGATTATAGTCTTTTCCTCTCTTTCCATATATTCTGATATATTTTTGTACATACACACATATATACACATGTTGTCTTCTACATTAAAATACATGTTCCTTGAAGGCAGTGACTGTTTTTGCTTTGTCTTTCTAACTCTAGCCACTAGCCCAATGTCTGGTACACAGTAAGTACTTCATAAATGCTGATTAAAAGATTAATGACTGAAGAAGATAGCTTTTCTTCTAGGAGGAGCCTGGTTTCCACAATTGGAAGAAGATGGAAAGAGTGTGAGATGAGGAGATTTAATTCAGTAGAGCTTGCTAACAGGGGCATAAAGGAAGAGCAAGGGACACACAAGATAGGGACATGGGACAGGTTTATTTGAAATGGATGGGAATGAAAGATCGAGGAGTAATAGCAGGGGAAGTAAGTTTTTGCCAGGGCACCCTTTGACTCTGAATCACAAAGATTTGGAGAAAAAGAGATACTAGTCATAGGATTGTATATTGTTGTTCTTTTCTCAGTAGTAATGCTAGCTTGGTGCCTCTGGGCCCAGATAGGTTATTGATTTGATTTCCTCCTTCATTGAATGATGTGAGGAGGAGGGTGGTACAAGGCTGTGGTCCTAGGGTCACTTCTGGTAGTAGGAGTCAAAGACTTATCTGCTCTCATAAAATGAGATATTTGTAAAGCACATTGAAACTCAAAGCACTATGTAAATAATAGCTATCTTATCAATAAAGGTAGTTAGATAAACATTTTAGAACATATATGTTCTTTTCCTTTTTCCCTAATCATCTTTGTAAATAGACCTAGCAGTGGTATTAGAGGTGAAAGGGTATAGGCAGTTTAATAAGTCTTTGGGCATACTTCCAGATCACTCTCCAAAATGGTTAGATTAGTTCACAATTTCACCAACAATGAATTTGTGTTTCACTTTTTCTTCATCCCTTCATCGCTTCCAACATTTGTCACTTTCCCCTTCAATCATTTTAGACAATCTGATAGGTATAAAATGATACCTTCCCAGACCTCAGCTTATGTAAAGGTGGAGAGGCAGTGGGACTGTGATCCAGCAGTCCTGGTGGCTGGCAATGGGTCTGGCAATGTCACACATTGTTTATGGACTATATAGAAGAGAGAATAGAATCAAGGCATGAAATTAGAAAGCCATAGAAATGTTTCTAGGTAATGATGATCTAATGTGGGTAGTGGCCATGTGAGTGCAGATGCCAGCTATCTTGTGGAAGTAACGTTGACAAGGCTTGAGGGTGGGAGGTCACTGGGGTTGGCAGGCTGAAGGAGACTGAAGAATTGATAATAACTGCTGGCTAGCTGGTGATACTCTCAGTGGAAACAGGAAAGTTAGGAGAGCTGAGTTTCAAGAAAAGAAGAAATTAAATTCTATTCCATAAATGTTCAATCTGAGGTGACAGTAACATCTATTGAAGATGCTTAATAAGCAATTGTTTATGTAGGACTAAACTCAGAAGAGAGATGAGGGCAAATAAGGAGTTTGGGGAGTAATATGCATAGAGATGCCAATTAAACCCATGAGAGGTTATGGGATTATGAGGGAGAGATAGAGAGACAGACAGAGAGAGAGAGAGAGAGAGAGAGAGAGAGAGAGACAGAGTCAGAGAGAGAGGGGGAGAAGGAGGGAGAGAGGGGGAGAGGGAGAGAGAGAGAAAGAGAGGGGGAAAAAAGGAAGGAAAGAGAGAGAGGGAGAGGGAGAGAGAGAGAAAGAGAGGGGGAGAAAAGGAAGGAAAGAGAGAGAGAGGGAGAGGGAGAGGTTTAGGGCAGTTACAGGTCAGGATATGGGATGATATAACAAGGAAGACTAAGAAATGTCATAAAATTCTATGATACTGAGAACAATGTTATAGAATCCAAAAGTGGAAAGGTTTTCTAGGAAAAAGAGTTAGTTGAGAGTGTCAAAAGTTACTGAGAGGTCACAAAGGATGAAAACTTAGAACAGGTCATCAGAAATGCAAGTAGTAAGAGTTGATGAACCTACCAAGGAGTCTGGCAGTGTAAAAGATAATGTATAATAGAACAATAGCTTGAAGGGATGGCAAAGCCAATTATCTAAGGATAGAGGAAATGTGGGCCTATTTGTAGGGAGGAAGAAAAGAATTAATGAATAAACAGATTGAACACATATGAGTATGTTTGTGAGTTCATGTGTATAAGTGTGTGCATGCATGTGTATGTGAGACAGAGAGACAAGAGAAAGACAGAGACAGAGATAGTCATAATAATAATGGAATAAACTCTCAGTAAATTGTATAGCATGTGATTAAGAATATAAGTAAAGGGCTGGGTTTTTTAAGGACAAAGGTTACATCCTTCTCAGAGAGGAGAGCAAAGGAGGATAGAATGTCAGGGGAATACAAGGTGTGGAGGATGGAGCTTTTGATGGATGGTCTCAATTTTCTTCGTGAAGTATCAGATAAGATACTTTACTAAGATCTGAGGCAGTGGCAGAGGTGATGTTCTGAGACGTGGAATAGGGAGGAAGAAGGAGATCATGACAGATGACCTCTATTTTCTTCATAAATTAGGAAGTAGGTTTCAGTGCTGAGAGGGAGAGAGCATGGGGATAGTATAGGATACTTGAGAGGAGAGGTTTTGAATAGTTGCTGTGGAGAGTGTGACAGTCAATCAGGCAAGAATGAAAGGATTTTCATCCAGCAGTAATGGTCCAGTTGAGATTAGATAGCAAATTTCAGATGGACACAATTGGCACAGTTGTGTGACTTTAACAGATTTTAGCAGAAAAGGCTGATAGTGGAGGTACCCTAGAAATGGGTTTGCCAAAGTGTGAGTATCAACAAGACAAAGGATTCAAAAGTAGAGGATAGTGTATCGAGCCTGTGAAGTGAGGCTAGAGAAGGGGTGATGATATGAGAAAGCAGAGTAGGGTAGAGGGACTAGAGTTCTTGTTGAGGAAAAAAAATGGTCTAAATAGGCTATAATGAATTCAGATGTGCTACCAGTCCTGTAAACTTATCTCCCTGTGGCCGGGAATGAGGCATACACATAAGACACCTTGTGCATGCAGCAAGCTCTAGGATAGCAGGCTCAGAACCCCTAGAAGTTCAGGGCACCTAGCACTTTTGATGCCCTTGTGCTTGGGAATTTTGTTGTCTCTTTTGAGAATCTCTGATCGATATGAGTTCCCTTTAGTATAGATTCCCTAGTATCTCTAGTTGTCTGAAATTTGGTATCTTTGATAGATGGGAACTCTTTAGCTCTAGGACTGCTATTACCTTTAGTTTCATAAGGCATGACAAAAATTTGTTGAGCTAAACTTCCACCTTTCTGGTTTCTCTGGTTATGGACTCAGCTGCAGTAGAATGCCTCTTCGTACTTTCCCAAAATGTTTATATACATGACACCTTATAGATTACTCTGGGTAATCCAGTGTCCAAGTATTTTCCAACTTAAGATAGAATTAATAATAGAATATGTGTACTTTAACTTGGCAAAACTAGGTTGACTTAACATTTCAGGAATACATACATATATGTGTATGTGTATGTATATAGATATAGAGATAGAGATAGACTTTGCAAGTTGACACTTAGCTGTATTTTATATGTATGAGCTACTTGAATCTGAGGGGCAACTAAACAATGAAAATATGAAAGTAATTATAGGCTTCAGAACTACAAAGGATGTGCAATACATTTGAACTAAGGAATGACATTGATGCTTAAGGCAGTTGTTTGCAGAATCCACTGAAAGAGGGAGATGTGTTATAGTCCAGACAGAAATGTGATAGGGGCCTGAACTAGGATGGTACATATGGGAATAGGATGAATGACAAGCAATTCAAAAGAATATACAAGGCTTGGCAACTGGCAATGGAGTGATGCTGAGATTTTGAGCTTAAATGTGGTAGGGAAAGAGGAAACAGGGAAATCAGGAGAAAGAGATGGTTTTTTGTTTTGTTTTAGTAGTGAAGATATAATCCCATTGTTCCAACCCATGGAGATTAAGATGCTCATGGCACACTCTGGTGAAGATATAAAACAGTTGATAGAAATGTAGGCCAGAGGCTTGGAGGAGGAATATTAACACTAGACATAGATTTGAGAGTTGTCTGCCAAAAGGTCATAGGTGAATCTGTGTGAGTAGATGAGCTTGCTAGGGGAGACTGTTTAGAGAGAAGGCCAGGAAGAAAAATCCATGAAGGAGACAGAGAAGGGATATTCAGAGAAATAGAAGGGTCATGTTACAGAAACCAAAGTAGGAAAGTTTCAAGCAGGATGGAGCCTTATCTCTTAAGGTTTAAAATATCCCTCATTGGTAAAGACTAAGAAAATGCCATTTCATTTAGATATTAAGAGGCTGTTAGTAAGCTTGTTCAGTTTTATTAGAGGGTGGGTGAAAGTCAAACTGTAAACAGTTAAGGAAAAAGAAAGTAACATATGTTATTTCAGACAGTGACCAAAAGTGTGAATGCCTCTTCATTTACTGGAACTTCTTTCTTTCTTTTGGGCAGGTCTAAACGATTAGTCACTGAAGTACCCAAAATGCTGTATTATAGAGCAGTCATATCTATTAGCTCTCCCTAAAGCCATGGAATAGAGGATAAAATGGCCCAAGATATGTATAACAAGTATTTTAATTTACTAATAAAATACATTTTTCACCAAGAAAGTTCTCTATTCAGTCTGGAAAGGCTTATATGAACTCATACTGAATGAAGTGAGTAGTCAGGAGAATATCATACACAGTAACAGCCACATTGCGCAATGACTAATTTTCATAGACTTAGATCTTCTCAGCAATGCAAGGATCTAAGACAATTCCAAAATATTCAAGATATTCTGACCACATTCAGAAAAAGAACTATGGAGTCTTTATGCAAATTGAAATATACTATTTACTTTCCCTTTTTGTTGTTCAATTTTCTTTCTTCTTTCTCATGGTTCCTCTCATTGGTCCTAATTCTTTACAACAAGTCTCATGTGAAAACGTTTAATATGAATGCATATGTAGATCCTATATCAGATTGCATACCATCTTGGGGAGGTGGGAGGGAAAGGAGGAGAAATTTAAAACTCAAAAGCTTATGGAAGTGAATGCTGAGAACTAATAATTAATTTTAAAAAAGAAAGTTCTCTTTTCATGATCTTACTCATCCTTTCTAGAAAGAATCTAAGGTCCTTGACATTTGATTTCTTTAATCACTTTCATTTGTAGGCAATTCTGTACCCCCCCCCCCCCCAGGCCACCATCACCTTCATCTCCAATTTGCAGATGAAAAAGCTGAGATGGAAAAAAGTGAAGCAATTTGCCCAAGGTCAAAGGCAGGTGTTCCAGTTCCCAAACCTAATATTCTTTCCTCTATGCCTTTCATTTAGCTCAGTTCAACAGTAACTGACCAAGTAACCTAATCAGAAGGCAAGAAAGCAAGGTCTAGCATGTGGCACTTTTGGAAGTTGCTATTTGACTCTGGATAATTTAACTTGGTGTATTTTTCAGTGAACTAATGTTTGTACTTCTTGTTATAAATGATAGGATTCCTGACTGTGTGGTAGCTGTTTGGCTGAGATTGGGTTCTGTCTTTGGAACAAGGATAACTCTTTGGGAGTTCATGTTTATTTCTAAATGTGGGCAGATTTTAGCACTGCAGTTTAGAGTGTGATTTGAAGATTTCTAATCTCTCTAGAGGTGTCTAGAAATGTTACTACAAATATTTGCCAAGTTGGCTTTATCACATCGAAAGGTGTCTATGGAGGAGATAAATAGCAGAAATTGAAACTGAATTTTGACATTTTTTTCATAAGGGGGGGTTGAGTGGGGGAAGGGAAATAGAGGCACAGACATATCAGGGGAAAAGAGCTGACTAAAATGAAAAATAAATCTTTTTCTAACCTCCCCATCTGCTACATACTGTATTTCTTCTTCAAATACCAAGTTTAATGAAATACACACCACCAAATGCAAAATGCATTGAAGCGGGAATAACAATCACCAACTTCTGACTGGTAATATGTTTACTATAATAAATGAGTTGCTTGAACAGCTGTTCATTTTTTTCAATTTCTCACATCATTCCTGTCTTTGAAAGGCTTTAAAAAATATCTAAGCTTAGAGAGGCTATTTGGTTTTTAAATCGGGCAGATTAATGATAATCTTGTTAGCATTAGGATGGTAACTTTCATTTAATGGATGAGTCATCCCAAGAATCTTGGGAAATCCTAGGGACTTGCTACTATTACCTGAAGCAGCTGATCCCTAGCAGCTGCTGGCAATGGCCCTAATGAAGGCTCTGGTATTACTCCCACTCAGGGGATAACTTTGGGCAGTATATCAAAGGAGATGAAGGAAGGATCTCTGAGGAGGTGCTTATTATGGACTGTCCATGATTTTGTAGTTGCAATTTATTTAGAAATGGATTAGGTAGGATAGGGCTAAAGAGAGGGCACTAGGTGAGATTTCTCTGTGCAGACACAGGAAGGCTCTGGGTTTCAGCTGCTTCTTGATGGTTTTCTTTTGGTCACCCTGGGTTGTGTATACTCCTAGACTCTAGAGAATTCTCATAGGCTGGGCTGTGTTGTGAAAAAGGTTTGGGGCTCAGAGTGTTGGGTGATGATGACAGTTGTATCCTTAGCACTACCTTCCTCATTCTCTTCATCATGTTAGCACTGTAAGACACAGGACCTTTGCAGGCACAGTAGTAAAAATCCTGATACCTGCTTTTAGACTCTTCCTACCATTTTACTGAGTGAATGAAAAAGAAACTAATGTGTAATTTAGAGTCCTCAAAGAAGTCATAGTCAAGATTAAACCCTCAGAATAATAAGGCAGAGTTTCCTCTCATGGAGCACCAAATAAAATTAATGTTAATTGAAGTTAAATTCTTATTAATAAACATTCGTTGTTTGTCCTTAGTTCTCAAACGAGATCATGACATCAGGAAGATGTTATCATTACTTGCAAGTGAACTGGATTCAAGTGAGGGAGGGCTGTGCAAAGTCACCAGCCTCACTGTCTCCTCTGGAGCCATCTAGGCCTAGTGGCCAGATTTAGAACCAGACGGCTGACGATGGCCATTAGTTTTAATCACTGAATGGGTGTTGCCTCAGTCAGACTGAGACCCGGGAAAGACTTTAGCTTATTAACTAACACCAATGTATTAGGAGGTAGTCTAGTGCAATGGAAGGAGTGCTAAACTTAGAGTAGTGAAGTTGAGGTCATGAGTCCTAAACTCAAATACTAGCTCCTCTCTTCTTCCCCCTTCTTTTTTCCTCCTCTTCCCTCTTTCCCTTCTCTTTTTCCCCTCTCTACTCTCCCCTTCTCTTTCCCTCTCTTCTCCCCTCTCTCTTTCTCTCTGTCTTCCCTCCCTCTACTCCCACCCCCACATACAATATGCTCACTCTTAGCTCTAGATTTATGATTTCAAGTTTCTAACCTTTCCTTTAGGTTCATGAAGGAATAAACCTTAAAGGTCATCTAGTCCAATCATCTCATTTTATTGGTAAAGAGGCAGTTAGTTAGGTTGACAGTACTTAAGAGTGATGGACCTGGCATTAGGAAGACCTGAATTCATATCTAGCCTCACTTAACTAGCTGTGTGACTGAGCAAATCACTTAATCCCTGTTTGCTTCAGTTTCCTCAACTGTAAAATGGGGCTAATAATAGTAACTACCCCATAGGGTTGTTGTGAAGGACAAATGAGATATTTGTTTTTAAAAAGTGCTTATGAATAGCACACAGTGAATATCACAGAGCGGGTACTATATATACGCTTTATCCCTTCCCCTTCCAAAGTCACAAAAGTAGTAAATAGCAGAGGCCAGATTTGAGCCCAGATTGTTTTCCTCTACATCCAGCATTATTTTACTTTGCTGTCAGGATCTCGGGCCAACACCACATGATTCCTATCTCAATGAACAGTAAAGACTAAGGGATGGCTATACCCATTCTGGTTTTAGGAAAGACTTCATCTGTAATGAGGACAAGCACTTCCTTTTGCCTAAACTTGGAGGATTTGGGGGCCAAAGATGAAGTCAGACAGCCCTCCAGCGCAGATATGTCAAACTCATTGCTTACTGATCCCAGGGAGCTTATAACAGTCTGGTCTGGAGTGCAGCTGAGCCAGATTAAAATATAATTGAGAAATATTTAGCAGAATAAATAAAAATACAATATGTTACTGGTTTTTTATTCAGGTGAGGGTTATCTTTTTGGGTCAAGATGTATAGGGCTTACCTATACCCACCTCAACAGGCCTTGGGCGTCCCTGGCTCCCGGTCCACTCCAGGAGAAACAGCTGCACAGAGAAACTCAGGACACAGGACTTGCTTCTAGCTTTTATTGAGAGTTCATTCTCTATCTTAGTGTGACTGGACTGGACTGGCCTGGCTCCACCGAACTGCCCCTGCCTCCGAGTAGCCTCTCTTTAAGTCCTTTCTCCAGGGCCCCTTAGGGCCCCTCCCCTGGCCATGCCCTCACCACAGCGAGCCAATGTGTCTCACCCCGAAGGTGGAGAGATTATCCTGCTTATTGTAAGCAGGTGCAATCTTTGCAGTCTGCCTCCAGGTGATCGACCACATGCACTCCTGTTAGCTGAGGATCGGCTCAACCCGTCCATCTCAC
>CM053593.1:115906474-115922151 GCA_028646575.1 Pseudocheirus occidentalis
TTAAAACTAGGTCAATAAGATGCTCATGGGGGTCCTTACATATGTATGTGTGTGTACATATACACACGTATATATTTATATATATATATGTAAATCCCTGGTCAAGTGTCTAGGCCCCTTTAAGGTCCAAAGTTACTCTTCATGGAAAGCACTGAACATCGCTATTAGTCAATACTCAACAATCATTTGTTAAGTATCAAGTACTATGCTTGATACTGAGCTTCAGATAAAAAAAAAGAGAGACAGTCCTTGCCCCCAAGAAGCTTACATTCTTTATTATATTAAGACATGCTACTTAATTTTAAAGAAGTTTGTTTTGAAAACTTGCTCTATTATTTCTGCTGGTGGCTTTGAATTCAGTGCAGTTCTGAATGCAGTCTCACCATCCTTTTGGTTTTGCTGACTTTGGTTCCATCCTCTACCCATAATTAATTTCTACCACCTTCATCTTTCCTGCTCCTTAGAATAGTTCTTGTCGTCTCTCTACATCTTTCCCTCTCTTGGTCCTTCTCTCTCCCTGTTCTTCTCCCTTCTTTTATATCTACATCTTCCTCTTCCATTCCTCCCAACCTGTCCTCTCCCCATCCCCAGATTTGATGGTGTGATATAAATTTTACCACTGTTATGACTGATTGCTTAGTACTATTTTCCCATTGATTTGTAATATTTGTTCACTAAGTACACTATCTAAACACCTGTGTATTGACCAAACCTCCTTGTCCAATCGTGTGTATTCTTTTCTAAGAACTTCTGGACTTGAGTGTAATCTTTACTTGGCTTAAAGAGTTCTAGAGATACACTGTTTTTCATTCCAATTGTTACAAGTCCATCCTGGGCACTAAATTGCAAAGAGGCCAAACCACCAGACATCTGATATGGAATAAAATATAATATCATATCATATCTACATATTCACTCTCTTTGCTGCGGTTTCAACTCTGCCCACCCAGGGATGCCAAAAACTGTTGTGGTTTCCTGATGTGATATGGTGGAACCATCTCAAAGAATTGTCAGACCACCTCTAATCCAATTATAGGCACTTTTTGAGATTGACGCCTCTTGTGAAACAGGCTAAGTTCCAAGAGGAACCAGCAACACCAAAGAAAGCAAGATGGATTTTTTTACAGGGTAAAGATGCAATTATGTAACAGAAACTAGGAATATTAAAGAGGAAGGAGGGGTTTGGTAAGGGATTAGGTAGTAGGGGAGGAGTCACAGCCACAGTGGAACTGCACATACAGTTATGCACAAGCATGCAGAAGAAACCCAAATCAGGGTATGTATGTATGATAATGATATTATAATAAGCCTCTCTACAATAAAGTTTACTCTAGGTCAGTTCTTTACTATTACTGAAAAGTTGCCTACTTAGGGAAAGTCCCTTCTATTGTTTTGAGGTTCACATCCTGCTTAGGCATCCTGATGGTGCTACTTTCTGACTGGCTATTATGGTCCTGTCTGAGACTAGATGAAGGTGGTTGTGATTGAGTGCATGCACACACCTGCTGTTTCTGTGGGAAGTATGAGGAATGGTTCTGAGGACAGTGCCTAGCTAAAGGCAGTAACTGGGATCTCATCACACAGACATGCCTGCTATTCCTGAGAAAAATATGAGTTCATGGACATACTTGTTGTTTTAGTGAGCAGCAAGGCATATTTGAAGAAGTTAGGATATTGAGTGGGGGGGGTGTGTGCGAGTGGCTGGGTAGGGGCAGTGGGCCTACTATTCAGTGGGGGCTGTAAGGGAATTAGAATATTGGGGCTGGGGGCAGCTTTATTAGGATTCCATCATCTTGGGCCTACTCTGAGAGTCTCAAATTTTTTCCAGTATGAGGGTAAGAAGTGTTCTAGAAGTGATATCCTATACCAGAGGTACTTCAAGGTTTCTAGGGCTGGTAAATCCATTTTGTTCTGGGATTTTTACTTTTGGGAGTTCATAGCTAAGAATCAAAGTTGGAAACCTTCATCCAAGTAGTGGACTCCCTAAAAAACAGAATGTAGCCAACAGAATTCAATGATTCCATGAGGAATGAGACATAGCATAATAAAGTAAAAAGCTGTAGTTTTGGATATGGCCAATATGGGAATTCTTTTAACTTTGATATGTAGATTTGTTACAAAGGGTTATGCTTTTGTTCTAATTTTTTCCAGGTTTTTCCAAAAGTCATAATTATCATTTAATTTTTAAAAAATTTTTAAATTGGGGCGGCTAGGTGGCACAGTGAATAGAGCACCAGCCCTGGAGTCAGGAGTACCTGAGTTCAAATCTGGCCTCAGACACTTAACACAAAAAACTAGCCATGTGACCTTGGGCAAGTCACTTAACCCCAACTGCCCTCCAAAAAGCAAAAAAAATTTTTTTAAATTAAATTTTATGTTTATTTTTAGCTTACATCATTTTTTTCCACAATATTTTGAGTTACAAACTTTCTCCCCATCTTTCCCCTACCTGCCACCCCAATACCATGATTCTGCTGTATACCCCCTCCCCCAAACTGTTCTCTCCTACAGCCTTCCCCCTCCTACCCCCCTGACTTTCCAGTAGGACAGGATGGATCTCCATTCCCCAGTGCCTGTATATCTTATTTCCAGTTGCATGTTAATAATAAAAATAATATTTTAAAAAACCATTTGATTTTACAACTTTGAATTCCAAATTCTTTCCCTTCTTCCCTTATCACCTACTCTTACTGGGAAGATAGGCAATTCAATATAGGTTATGCATGTATAGTTATGCAAAACATTTCCATAGTGGATATATTGTGGAAGACTGATTATATTTCCCTCCATCCTATCCCACCTCCCCCATTAGTTCTATTCTTTACTTTGACCCTGTCCCTTTTCAGAAGTGTGTGCTTCTAACTACCCTCCCCCCAACCTGCCTTCCCCTCCATCATCCCCCCTCTCACCCCTTTTCCTCTCTACTCTCCTATAGGGCAAGATGCCCAATTTAGTGTATATGTTATTCCCTCCCTAAGCCAAATTCAATGAGAGTGAGGTTGACGCATTCCCTTTTACCTGCTTTTCCTCCATTGTAACAGTTATCCCTTGCCTCTTCTATGTGAAATAATTTACCCCATTCTGTCTCTCCCCATCTCCTCTCATTATATTCCTCTCTCATCTCTCAATTTCACTTTTTAAAATCATCCCTTTCTATTCAATTGATCTTGTGTCCTCTGTTCATGTATACCTGTACACATATATACACACTCACATATGTATTCATATGCTCATATACCCTCCTATATAGACATTAATATGTCTGCATACATACATACATATATACATATATGTGTGTGTGTGTGTGTGTGTATACACACACACATACACATTTCTATTCCCTTTAACTATCCTCATACTGAGAAGTTTCTTAAGTTGCAATTATCATTTTTCCATGTAAGCATATAAATAATTCAACTTTGATAAATTCCTTATGATTTCTTTTCCCTGTTTACCTTCTCATGCTTTTCTTGCTTCTTGTATTTGAATGTCAAATTTTCTATTCAACTGTGGTTTTTTTTCATCAAGAATGCTTGAAAGTCATCTATTTCATTGAATGACCATATTCTTCCCTATAGCATTATACTCAGTTTTTCTGGGTAGGTGATTCTTGGTTTTAATCCTAGCTCCTTTGATCTCTATAATATCATATTCCAAACCCTTTGATCCCTTAATATAGAAGTTGCTAGATCCTGTGTTATCCTGATTGTGTTTCCACAATATTTGAATTGTTTCTTCTTGGAGGCTTGTAAATATTTTCTCCTTGATCTGGGAACTCCAGAACCTGGATATGATATTCCTAGGAGTTTTCTTTTTGGGATCTTTTTCAAGAGGTGATTAGTGAATTCTTTCAAGTTCTATTTTGCCCTCTGGTTCTAAAATATCAGGGCAATTTTCCTTGAGAATTTCTTGAAGGATGATGTCTAGGTTCTTTTTTTGATCATGGCTTTTAGGTAGTCCAATAATTTTTAAATTATCTCTCCTGGATCTATTTTCCAGGTCACTGGTTTTGCCAATGAGATACTTCACATTGCCTTCTATTTTTTTTTCATTTGTTTGGATCTGTTTAATAGTATCTTGATTTCTCATAAAGTCATTAGCTTCCATCTGCTCCAGTCTAATTGTGAAGGAAATATTCTCTTCAGTGAGCTTTTGAAATTCTTTTTCCACATGACAAATTTGGATTTTTAAGGGATTCTTCTCCTCATTGGCTTTTTGGGCAACTTTTGCCATTTGAGTTAATCTATTTTTAAGGTGTTATTTTCTTCAGTCAGGTTGTTGACTCTCTTTTCATGATTTTCTTGCATCATTTTCATTTCTCTTCTCAATATTTCCTCTACTTCTCTTATTTGATTTTCAAATCATTCTTGAACTCCTCCATGATCTGTAACCAGTTCATATTTTTCTTGGAAGCTTTTGGTGCAAGAGTCCTGACTTCTTTGTATTCTTCCCATTCCATGCTTTGATCCTTTTTGTCTCCCAAAAAGGAAGCTAAGGTTTGATTGCTGTGCTTGCTTTGCTTCCTTTGCTTGCTCATGTTGCCACTCAATTACTTGACTTTGGAGCTCTTTGCCACAGTAGAACTCTGCTCCCATAAGGGAGAGATTTGTCCCAAATCACTGGGTTTTTTGCAGCTGCCAGAGCTATTAGTTGGGTGTCCTTTCTGCAGTCTCTCCACCTCCCCCCACATTCTGGTCACACACCCCAGGACTTCTACCCAAGAGAGTGATCCAGATCCAGGCAGGGTGATTACCCTGAAAGAGTATTTATTTAGCAAGAGTGATTACCCTCTGAATGTTTGCTTGGCCCCTCTGTGATCTGCAGATCAGGAGCTCTGAAGCAGCCATGTGGAGGCAACTTCAGGGCCGCCACACCTCCACCACTTCTAGCTCTGGGGGCAGGGGCAAGACCATCTCCCTTTGTCCCTACCAGTTCCAGCAGAGTTCTACACTGACCTCTCACTTTTTCTTTGACATTCATGGGTTGAGAATTCTGGAAACTGCCACTGCTGCTGGTGATCCACTCTCCTGCAGTTTGCCGTAGCTGCTGGTTGGGGCTGTCCTGGGGCTAAAACCATGGGCTCACTTAAAGGCTGGGCTTGGCTCCCAGACTGCTGTGATGGACCCTTCCTGTCTGCCTGTTGGGGTGTCTTCAACAAGAGATTTGTTTCTCTCTGTAACTTTGTAGGATTTGAAGCTCTAAAATTTGTTTAGAGTCATATTTTATAGGTATTTGAGTTGGGTATGGGGGGCGGAGCTCACAGAGTTTTCCTGCTTCTATGCTACCATCTTGGCTTTGCCCCTCTTGTTCTAATTTTTTAATAGGGAGGAAGAGGAGGTGGGAGAAAAGACAATAAATGCTTGTTAATTTGAAAAATAGTTTTAAAATTATCTCTAGGGTTCATTTGGATTCAAAACTGTATTACTGACTGGAATAGATTCTCACTTTCTTCCATTGAGTCTGGTAATCTCTGGAGGTCTGCAAATTGCCCTGGGATTACAAGATAGAGGTCAATGGTGTTCCCATGTCATACCAATTGTCAAAATTTTGGGTTCCTTGTCCATCCTACAACTTTTCTGGAATATACTGAGTATATTACTGAGAATTCTAGTATGATCCAAATATACTTAGTTATCCAAATATACTAGTTCCCCTTCAGTTGTAAGAGAAAAGAAAAGGAAGTTTATAATGTGCTAAGAAGTTTGGGACTACCATTTAAGGGAAATTACAGCCAACAGTTTCAGTTCTAATAGTATAATTCAAACAAATAAAACATGGTTATAAAAATTGTATCCTGGAAAATTGGTGCTGAGCAACTGACAATACATGGTTGAGATCATATGGTTGTACACTGTCTCTTAAAAATTTTTGTCATTTTCTATACCACTGAGTTTTTTCAGCAGCTTTTGTTGTATACCTGCAGTTATAACTTACTCTTGAATAATCCACATAAATGGAGTTCAGTTCCCTCCTTCTCAAGGCATTGTTCTTACCCATAATAGTGATCTCTTCCTTTATATGAGAATACCACAGGATTCATGGAAGTGCCCAGTTCAGTAGTGACATAGCCTTTCTATTACCATGTTGTTGGATCTCATGGGCATAGTTGGTATGGTAGCTGTATTATGGCGTGCCTATGGACTTCTGTGCTGCTTGTCATTGCATCCTACTTTGGTTCCATGTTGAATTAATAACATAATTAAGCAAAGATTGTTAAATCAATGATACTTGTAGTCCAGAAAGTGGATTTGATTTTTAACCTTCAGCTCAGTAATTTCACAAGTATATGTTCAGTTACTTTAATTTTTGGAACCATTATTATAACACTCCTTGTTAGAAAATTGGATTTTTCTGACCTTTTAATCTACTAAAATGATAGGCTATTGAGGGATTCTTGAGAACATTCCACATTTAGAAGTTTTGTAAAGTGGTTGAAGGGAGGAGTGGGGGTGGGTCTTCAATTTTATTTGAAAATAAAATTTCTGTCTTTTCTCAAAAAAAAAAGAAAAGAAAGAAAAAGTAGAAGTAATTAGGGCTACAGGGAAAGCCAGAGCTGAGTAGAGAGCATTAGTGGCTCAGTGATTGGTAGCACCAAGTTCATTTATCCTATGAATGACTTGGCATTTCCTCTAGTTAGGGCCTGAAAAGATCACAAGTCTTTGGAATGAGTCAGTCACTTACCAGGGCTCTGTCTCCCTTCTCAGAAGCTCTGCTTCTCAAGTTTTGATTCAGTCTGTGCTAGCTTTACCATAACGTCTGTCAGGTGATTGACTTTGATTGTCAGATTAAATCAGACATGGTCTCATGTAATCACTCTTCCACTGAGCCCCTTGTCTTTGAAGTCAGCTCTGTTGAGCTTTCGATGGCTTCTGTAAAGCCAGAGCCCCAAATGCAAGGGAAGAACAAGAACTTGGCAAATAGAAATGTTTTAAAATTTGTTTCTCTTTCTTACTCTGTTCCTGACTCTGTCTTTCTTTCTTTCTATATATCTTTCTTTTCTCTGTTTCCCTGTCTCCATCTGTTTCTATCTCTCTGTTTCTCCCTCTCTGTCTTTGTCACATACACCCTGAATGAGCACAGATGAACACCTAAGATTGTGAGCTTCTTAAAATGACGTGTCAATCTTTCAGATTTATGTTCATGAAATTTTCACAGATGTTCATAGATATGGAACTGGAAGGGACTTTACCAGTCATCTTGTTGAATTCTCTTATTTTATAGTTGAAGAAACTGAGAGTCAGAAAGGGTGTTTTTCCTAAAGACACAAAGGTAACCAGTGATAGATTCAGGATTTGAACCCAAGCAGCCAGTGTTCTTTCTACTATGTCACCTGCCTTTTTCAATTAGTCATTAGCAGTTGGTTCCAAAGAAGTCAATCTATTGCTTTTGTTACATTTTTCATTTTAAATGAAGTCTAAAAGATGGAGACTAGACAAAGGTTTGGGGTCTTTCTGTTGGTTATGATCAATTGGGTCAAAAATGTCAAATGACATTTCTTTCCCCCTTGTCTGGTAGTGAGAAAGAAACTGAAACCATTAGTGTATTTTAAAATCCTTCATTCAAGGAATCAATAACGTTTGCATTTTTCCCATTTTGGATCAAATACTAAGGCAGCTAGGTGGTACAGTGAATAGAGTAATGGACTTGGAATCAGGAAGACTCATCTTACTGAGTTTAAATCTGGCCTCACCCACTTTCTAGCTGCATAACCCTGGGCAAGTCACTTAGCCCTGTTTTGCATAAGTTTCCTCATCTGCAAAATGAGCTGGAGAAGGAAACCATTTCAGTATCTTGGCCAAGAAAACTCCAAATGTAATCATAAAGAATCAGACATAGCTGAAATGACTAAGCAACAAAAATGACTAGAAGGAAAAAAGATGAAATCATCTTCTGTGATTCTGAAATGATAGATAACTGGACGTTTGGTAGTTAGAACACATTAGAAATAAATGTTCCTGTGTTAATAGCATCAGGCAGGAGCATGAAGCATGGTTACTCCAGTGTGGTATAAAGTAGGCAAGGAAGGTGAGGGAGATAGTTAAATATAATAGTAATTTTTACTCTGAAACACTCTGGATTTAGATAGCTAAGCTTTCAGCATATCTTATGCTATCCTATCCCATCTTAGCCATAGCTACTAATAAACACTCAAAAAAGAAATGTTCTTTCCATTGAATTCCTTGGTACTATAAAATAGTACAACCTCAGAAGCTTATATGATTTCATCAGTGGAAATATCATTAAAGAAGAGGTATTAAAATCTGTTTTGCTGCTGTACCCTAAGGACCATAGCACTCTACCATCTGACTTGTAACTAAAACCTCCTATATGTGTTTCTCCCATTAGAATGTAAAAACTCTTTGAGAGAAACGACTTGCTTTTTTATTTCTATCTTTAGCATTTGGCACATTGGTTAATAAATCTTTCCTCCCTTCTTTCCTTCATCTTGAACACTCAGACCTCTACCTCTCTTCCCTGCCCTCTCTAGGCTATGCCTTTGTATTTCCCAGTAGGATGTAAGCTTCTTGAAGGAAAAGATATAGTAAACAATCAATAAAGACCTTCTAAGTATTCTCTCTCCCTTTCCCTCTTTCTCCCTCCCTCTTTCCCTCTCTTCTTCCCTCCTTCCCTCTCTTCTGTCTCTCTTCCTCCCTACCCCCCACCTCTCTCTCTCTCTTTCTCTCAATTCTAGGACACAAAACTTAGGAATCATGCTCCCAATAGGACTAGTAAGTAACTGTGTGGGACATGAAATTAGTGAAAAGCTTCTCAGTCTGGAATGTACCCCCCCCTTCTCCTGTCAATTACTTTTATCTTCCTTTGTCTGTTCCCCCCACCCCCACCCCAGGGACTCCCATCTCCCTCCACTTTCAGTCTCAGTAGCAAAGGGATTGGTAAAGTGAATTTTTCACCAATGAAAAAAGGCAGTTGGCCAGGAGAGGGGACGTCCTAATTAGGTCTTTAAAATCCTAGACCTGATCTTTGGAGCCCTCTCTCTCCCAGTCAGCCTCATGGACCAACATCGGTAAGAAAACTGAGATGGGGAACCCCTTTCTTCCCGGGGGAAAGGGAATAAATTCCTCTTCTTTTCTAAGGCATCTCTGTGTTTACTTTTCTAATTAAATTAAGAATAATGGGTATTTTTTTACCCCAGACAGTAACCATATTACATGTAAAGGTAGGCTTATTCAGAAACCACAGCTCTGGGGAAAAAACCAGTTTGGGGGAGCAGGGCTCTCCTCTCCCACCACCCTAGGACAAGTAAGCCAAGGTTAGGGACTACAAGGAGACAACAAAAATGAGAGAGAAGGGTCAAATATAACAAATGGTTAGTTTCTCTGACATGCCCTATATTTTCCCTCTTGATTCACTCCATACTGACCTCCAGGTCAGAATCTCCATCACAGCCTCTGGTTTTCTTCCTTATCTTAGTCCTTTGACTTGGTGCTAGGAAGAAGCAATTATACCGATTTGGTTAGATTCTTGCTTTATTACTAGATCCAAATTCAGAGACTATCTTTTTTTTCCTCAGGATAGGGTTTCTCTTCCCCTACTAGGTTGCCTAAGCACTAGAATATGATAGCCATCCCCTAGGAAAGGTAGCAGGTTTCATCAGAAGAAGCCTGTAGAGTAGGAAATTAGTCAGTGCTGCTACTCAGGAGAAGTAAGATTTAGCCCTAAGTCAAATCATAGTTGAAAGCTGTCTCAAATACAATGAGTTTGATGAGGTTACAGTGATCTTTTGGGGACTATGGTGTATCGCCAAGGCAATATTCACAGCAGCAATGGCAACTATGAATATGCCAGCATAGTTCTGTATAGCAAAATATAACAGACTCTCCACATACAAGACAGAAATAAAACATTTATTCAAACACCAGAAAGCCTAATCCCTACACCAGAAAACCGAATCCATCATAGCAACAAAGAAATCTATACACAATAACACTTCAGAAAGCAACACCATTCCAAAGTCTTCCCCTGCTGGGCCTTCCCACAAACAAACACACACAATACTAGCTGTCTATTTGCCTGTGTCCTCTCTCTCCTTCCACTCTAACTGCTGACTCATTTCCTCTGTGCTCTATTCCACCCTTCTGGCTCTGCCTCTTCCTACTCCATCACTTCCTGTTCTACCCTTCTGCTCCGCCCTTTCCTGCTCCATCACTTCCTGTTCTACCCTTCTGCTCCGCCCTTTCCTGCTCCATCACTTCCTGCTCCACCCATCCAGCAAACTCCTCCTACCCCAGAGTCATGTGACTCAGGCTTCCTTGTGACTCAAGCAGGTCAGATGGGCCTAATAATGGATGGGAAAGATCTTCCCATTTATGTCAGGGTTACACAAGGCTCCCTTCTTTGTATGTAGATTTCTGTAGCTTTCTGTAGTGTCTGCTTGCCTTGAGAAATGACAAGCGCACAAATGAGTCTCACTTTTGTTTGTGTGCCCTGGGGAAAGTGGTTTCAAATCAAATTAAATCCAGCGTTTATTACAACACTTATTATGTACCACATACTGTGCTAAGTACTAGGAAAGCAGAGACCACTTCACCCTACCCACTCTCTACCCCCAAGGAGGCCATATTCCAGTGAGGGAGATGACATATAAATGAACATATACATAAAACATATATTCAGAGTGCATTGTAAGTAATATCAGAGGAAAGACACCAACTTTAAAAGGGACTGAATAAAGTTGCTTTCTTTTGGAGGGGAGAAGGCAGGGTAATTGGGGTTAAGTGACTTGCCTAAGGTCACACAGCTAGCAAGTGTTAAGTGTCCGAGGCTGGATTTGAATTCAGGTCCTCCTGATTCCAGGGCCAGTGCTCTATTCACTGTGCCACCTAGCCACCACTGAGGAAAGTTTCTTAAAGAAGAGGGAATATGAGTTAGAGCTCTAAGGAAGGTAGGGAATCTAAGATACGGGGGTGAGGAAGCAGAGCATTTCAGACATAGGGGGCAGTCAATGAAAAGGAATAGACTTAGGAAATGGACTGTGTTATGAGAAAAAGCAAGTCAGTGTCATTGGTCATAGAATTTGTGGAGGGAAGCAAGGTGTAAGACTCCTGGAAAAGTAGGAATGGGTCAGATTGTAGAGAGCTCTATGAGCCAAATAAAGATTTTTTCATTTAATCTTAGAGGTAATAGGGAATAATTAGAAATGACTGATTACAGGAGTAACATGATGACACCAACAGTTTAGGAGGATCCCACTGGCAAGCTAACCCAGGACTAATTTTAATGGACAGAGACTTGAAGCTGGGAGACCAACCAAGTTAGTTCATCTACACTGCAACAGACCAAGGCTATTGCAACAGTCCAGGCATGAGGTGATTCTGTGTCAGGGAAGAAATAGTATAAAAAGAGAGAAAGGAGCATATATGAGAGATTTTGTAAAGGTAGAATCAATAGGACTTAGCAATATATTGGATAGAGGCGAGAGAGTGAGAAGTTGAGGATGATACCTAGGTTGTGAATCTTGAGGACTGGGAGGATGGTAATGCTTTTGGAAGGAATAGGGTTATTCAGAAGAAGACAGGGTTTGGGGAAAAAGATGAGTTGTTTTGGACATATTGAGTTTTAGATGTCTCTAACAATAGGTAATAATAATAATAGCATTTCCATAGTGCTTACTCTATGTTGGATGCTGTGTTTTGTTGTTGTCCAACCTTTGTTTTTGAAAAAGACCAATGATATCTTGACATGTACATGAATTGTTTAAGTGAGACAAGAGTTGCACAAAATCCTCAGCCTCACTCTCTCTTCCAGGATATTAAAGTCTACTAGCAAGACAAAAGTCAGGACAACTGTAGATGGGCCCAGGGCACCGTGGATGACCATGGCATCTTTGACATCTGACCAAGCTCTAAGCCCTTTGCAGCAGCTGCTTCAGTCACCTTCATGGACACTGGAACAAATTGTTCTCATCTTTCCATTCTGCCAGAGAAGGTCTTCACGTATTTGAAGTAGACATCCCCCTAACTCACTGATGCGTTTGAGCACACATATTACAGTATGTATGTATATATGTATATGCACACATATGTGTATATATGCTCTATTATACACAATTATAAACACACACATAACTTTTTCAATATATTTGGTTTTCTTCATAAACCTTTGTATTTTACTTTCTTTTATACATTTAAAAATGTCATTTTGCAAAAGTGTCCTTAGGCATCATCAGACTCCTGTAGGAGTCCATAACACAAAAACAGTTAAGAACTCAAGTTCAATGGAAATACATTTTCTCCAGCTGCTGATTCCATCCCTCACCAACAAACCACATTTCCTACATTTGAAGTCATGGTCTACAAACTCAGATCTCATTTTGTGATATGATTGTAATGATTTGAATTCTAAAACCCGCTGCTCTCTTCTGAAAACTCTTCTTGTATCTTAGACCAGAATAATCCACAAAAAACATCACATTTGTGTTTTTAGTAGCTTGGTTCTCTAGCTTCTGACCCAAGATTGTATAATGTTATACCACCTACCACACACACACACACACACACACGTGTATATAGTGCACATGTATGTATACACACAACACACATGTATGTGTACAGTATGCACGTGTGTACACATGCATGTATGCATATACATGTGAGAGAAATTATTATTTTACTATCTTATTAATAACCAGTTATTAAATTGGGATCCAGGCTTTTCCCCTTTATTTCCTGATTAAGGTCCAGCTCCTATAAAAAGTCAGTCTTTGAAGGACATGACTGATTGATGAGATTGCCCCCAGCCCTCAAAGAAACACATTATTCAATCTTGGGTGGAACCCCACCCAACTAAGGAGACCCAACTTCTGTTTAGCGGGTAAACAGAATCCAGTCTGAGCTAATTCTTACCTTATCCTTGTACCCGTCCACTGGAGTTTAGGGTGACCCAGTTCATGAAGGGGAAAACCAGCCACAGTGGATTCCCCTGTTCAGATTGCTGGAGAATCTCATAATCAATCCACTTTTCAGCAGGAGGAGCTGAAGACTTCTAGCCTACCTCCTCATTAGATGTCCACCAATTAGGGTTGATTTTTACCTGTCAGGTACATTCCTTTTTATTAAGGTATTTAAGGCATTCAGTGTCTCCTCTGGTTGTCTTTGGTTACTGAGATAAACCACTGACCATCAATTTATTGATAACTAGCCTAATTAATAAATTGATTATTAATTACCCAGAAACTTTTTCTCAGGGTTTTTCAATTGTCGCACACATATTTGCTATATGTACATATAAATGCATACCTACATAAATATGTGTGTCTGTATTACAAGTATATGAACTCCATATTAAGAACTCCTGGCCTAAAGTCTTGTAAATCTAATCAGAAGGGCTTAAACTGAAAAGTACAGGTAGAAATTAATGAAAAAAATACCATATGGGAGGAAAACATGTTGGATTTGGAGTTAGAATATCCAAATTCAGATCCTGGCTCTGCCACTTAGTAACTGTGTAACCTTCAGCCAAATGATGTCCATGGGTCTTGGTTTTCCTCATTTGTATCATTACAGGCTTAGACTAGATGGTTTCTGAGGTCCCTTCCAGGTCTACAGCTCAGAGTCTCTGAAGCCTTACATCATAATGAGAGAGCTGATTTAGATGACATCTAAGGATCAGTCTATGATCCTATGAATAAATAATTCCATCAAACTAAAGTGAATGGGGTTCCCTGAAGCAATAATCCACCAGGAACAGGGCCTACCTCTTAGTGTTTTGGTACCTGCTACTAAGCCAATGCCTCGCATGGCTCCCTTCAGCTTTCCTGAAAATCTGTGCTGGCAATCATGCTTACATGGTACTTTGCATAAATAGCTGTAGTTTGTCTTACAGGATCCTAGATTTCAATCTAGAATGTATGAAAGAAGCCATCTCTTCCTGCTCTCCCATTAGGTGGCTCAGTAAATAGTTTAGGATTTGGTATCAAGAAGACCTGAGTTCAAATACTGCCTCAGATACTGACTAGCGGTGTGACCATGAGCAAATTGCTTTAGTTTCCTCATCTGCAAAATGGACTAATAATAAGCATTTACCTTCCAGGATTGTTGGGAAGATCACATGAGACAATAATTGTAAAGTTCTTAGCACAGTGCCAGGCATACTAAGTGCTATATAAAAGTTAACTGTTATTAGTTGTTCTGATTAAAAGAGCTATATAAATGCTATTGCTGTTGTTGTTTTGTGATTATTGTTATTTTTAGTTGAGGATACTGAGGCCCAGGAAAGTTCAGTGACTTCCCCAAGAGTGGGATCTGAACCCAAGTTCAACTTTAAAATCCAACACTTTTTAAGAGCTAGACCATGTTGAGAAGGAGGTTCTGGTTACTGGAGCCACCAGGTGCCCATGAAGCAGGGTTGTACCTACCTGTCTAATGTTAGCATTGGGAAGAAGAAGCTAATGAGTGTGTTTACAAAGCGCTTTGCAAATGTCAGGTGCTATTTAAAGGCAAGTATTTGGGCACATTAAAATTTTCATCAGCGTTGATAATGGTCTGTTTTAGCCCTAACCTCCCTCCCCTCCCTTCCTTCGAGAGATGAATGCAGATATATAATCAAGAAATTGCAGCTGGAGACAGACCTCAAGGTATCCAGAGTTGCTGAATTTTGCATATATGCATTATCTAGTCACTTGTCAGACATTCAGAAAGGAATCCTGTTTTGTCTTTGGTTGGATAGGGGGAGGAGAATGGTGACAGCAATTTCTCCTCTCAAGTCACTGTCAAAACAACCTAAAGATTGTTAACATTTTTGTACCTAGAAACTAGAAATACCCAAAGCAGACAGTCTGGTGCTTCTAATTAATGTACGAATGGCAACATCACATAAAAGATCAATTCTTTATCTGCAAGCAAAGAATTCCCTAACTTGTTGCAAATGATTTTTTTTTTAGTTCAAGTGGAAGGAACTATAGGCATTAAACCAAAACCTTATTGTGAAGTATTTCTTGTTTCATTATTACATTGTAAAGGTGCATTGGGTTTGTTGAAGTATAGAGCATACATAGCTATTTCAGGGAAATTTCTTTGGTAAGGTGAATTGATTATGATGGAAATCTTTCGGAATTATTATTATTTTCCATTTCAAGGTGAAATTTCCTGTGTTTTCACTTCATTGGGCTATTCCCCACCAACTGAATTACTCTAGAAACTGTTGGTTCTTCATTTTCTCTCAGCTTTATTTTTAAAATAACTTAAACATTTTTTACCCCTTCAGTTTTATTGATGTGATATTTTTGTATACTTTTTCCTATCCTTTTGGACAAGGCTAATGATATGTTTTGTTTTTATGTTGCATACGTTTAGAGATAAATCCCTCTTTGTAAGTAGTCTCTTATAACAAAGCAAAACATTAAATTAAAACTAATAATACTGTAACCTCATCTGAAAGTACATGACACATTTCATATTGATAGGACCCTCCTACCTCTTTATTAAAAAAAATAGCAGAGATCTCCTCCTGCGGCGACCGGGAAAGCGGCCAACATGGCGGGCAGACTGGGCCGGTTCCTGAAGGAGGCCTGGGCCAAGGAGCCGGTGCTGGCCGCGTCCTTCGCCATCGGCACCCTGGCGCTCCTCGTGCCCCCCCTGAGCCCTTACACTAAGTATGCTGGCATGATCAACCGCGCGACCCCCTACAACTACCCTGTTCCCCTCCGAGATGACGGCAAC
>CM053593.1:115922651-115954276 GCA_028646575.1 Pseudocheirus occidentalis
ATGATTTTCTCGCATCATTCTCATTTGTCTTCCCAATTTTTCCTCCACTTCTCTTATTTGGTTTTCAAAGTCCTTTTTCAGTTGATGTATAGCTTCTAGGCAATCTTCAAGTGTCTTGGAAGCATTTGGTGTGGGAGTTCTGACTGTGTTGTCTTCCTCTTGTTCCATGCTTTGATCCTTTTTGTCCACAAAAAAGGATTCTAGAGTTTTATTGCTGTTCTTATTTTGCTTCCTTTTCCTCATGTTGGGCAGTCAATTAATTGGTTGGGTTTTTTTCAGCTTTGTGGAACTCTGCTTCCAGGGGGGAAAGCTCTGTTCCAAATCGCTGGGGTTTTCTCTGCTTCCGGAGCTATTAGCGGGGTGTTGCAGCCCCCTCCAGTTTTGGCTTGCTGAGAGCGCACTCCAGGACCACCACCCAAGACCATGATCCGGATCCAGGCTGCTCAACACAAGAGCACTTGGCCCTGATCAATTGATTCAGCCCTCCTGTGGGGTCCACATGCCAGGGGCTCTGAAGCAGCCCAGTGGGGGCAGCTGCCGGTTATAGCAGCTCCTGCCCTTTCCCCACTGCTTCCTTGCCCTGGGGCAGATTGGCCACACTGCTTTTGCGCCCCCAAATTAAGTTTCCAAGTTTCACTTTCACTGACCTTCTGTAATTCTGGCTTGTTAGATGTGAAGATTCTTCCAGATACAGTAGATCTTCTCTGAAGTAGACTCAGCTGTGGCTTGGGAGGCTCAGCTCCTCCCCAACTGTCCTGAGGCCTGGCCATGGTTTTGGTTTTACAGGCCGGGCTGGTCTTGGCTCCCGGCCTGTTGGTCTGCAGGATGAGCCCCTCCTGCCGAGCTAACTTTATCTAAGCCTTGTTTTTCACTCCTTACTAGATGTGGAGTTTTCTGGAGGTGAGGTAGATCTTCTCTCTTGTAGACTGGCTGCAGCTGGGCTTAGCTCCTCTGGCCTCCCTGAGGCCTGGCTGGTGGTTTTCGGTTTTCGGACTGGGCTGACCTCGGCTCCCAGCCTGCCGCAGTGAGCCCCTCTTGCCAAGCTGCCTTCAGCAAAAGATGTGCTTTCTGTATTTTTGTGAGTTTGAGAGTCCTAGAATTTGTTTAGGGTCATATTTTATGGGTATTTTGGGTGGCTGGGTAGGAGCTGCGAATCCTTGCTGCTTCTGCGCTGCCATCTTGGCTCCACCCTCCACCTTCTTTTAATTATATCCTTAGTACTTTTAATAAAATTAATATAATACATATAATAAAGTAAGCATATAGTAGGCTTAATAAGTGCTTTTTTATTCATTCATGCATCAACCTATACAAAGGCTATCTTTTTCTTTACCTAAAACTCTACCCCCAAATGGTAACCCCACCAGATACACAGTTTGGCAAAATTTTGCCCATCAGAATTTTGTCTCTTCTTGGAAATTCTTAAAATGTGAATGCTGATTTGAAAAAATAATCCACATTTATGCAGCATTTTAAAGTTAAATGGAGCACTCTCCCCCTTATATCCTGTGAGGGGTAGTCACTCAAATGCAAGTATTTTCATACCCATATTATAGATGAAGAAACTGAGGCTCATTATGGCTTATGGTCATATTTATCCAAGGTCATATTAGTGTCATATCAGGTATCCTAAGTCCTGGTTTGCTGCTTTTTACTGCATGGAGCTTCCCTAGAAAGAGATAACACATTAATAACTACCATCCTTGAATGCATCAGCAAGGTAACAGTTTCTTACCATACAGCAAGAAGATGGGACTATACAGTTTGGTGGAGAATCAGGAAAGGCCTGGTGGATAGAATATTAGTAGATATTGGATGGCTAGGTCTTTGTCTAACCCTGAAATGGGCCTGGTGAAACTAGGAGGTGATTTGAGAACCACGTGTGGGATATGACATAGGAATAACAGTGATGATGGGGAAAACTAAAAAAAAAATCCATGTACTTTTGCTGAGGGCTGAACCCCATTTACAGATTCTTCTTCTTCCTTTTTTAAAACTACATTTGTTTGCCTAGTGCTCTTTATAGAACAGTATTTTAATCTTTTAAAAAAATTATCTTTTCTCTGCATCTCTGAAACTACTAAAATAAGCCCCTCTATGATTACTGTATCACTCACTTGACTCTACCACTTTACACCTGTGTGACCTTGGACAGGTCACTTAAATTACTTGGCTTTAGATTTCCTCTTCTGTTTTTAACACCTCTTCTCTTTCTTTTCCCACCTTTGGAGTATGTGCAAATATTCTTTGTCTATGGGAGAGGGAGGGGCAAGTAGGAAGGTGAGCCTGTGTAGATATCCTCTACCTGCTCCTGGCTATGTATGACTCATTGGCAGATTGAGTTCCTTCCCTCCTCCCATTGGTTGCTGAACCCCAATGACAGACAAATGGTTGGGACTGGTGTAAATTGCCAGCCCCTGAAGTTTCAGTGAAGCAGTGCCTGGACAGTTACTGTATCAAATGTAAAATGAAAGATTTAGGCAATATAAACTCCAAAGTACCTTCCAGATTTCACTTGTATAAAGATGTCATGTTGGGGTATGGGGAGAGAAGTCAGGGGGATACGCTGTAATTTCCCCAAATATACAAAGGGATAGTACTGTTCTCAAGATAGCCTTACTGAGTCATGTTGAAACAATCAAATCTATGAGGATCTACCTTATTTTATCACTTACATATATAGGTAGTCCATCTGTCTACCCTCCCCCCACTCTAAGCGTACTTACTAGGACGTTGTATTTTCTTGATGGTTAGGTTCTACCATCTTCTATTAGAATATTAGAATGAGAAGTGTCATTTCATTGCACACAGCTAAAACAAATAGACCTGATCTCATATGTACTCATTTTTTTCTTTTTTAATTGACATGTTTATTTACTTTTATTTACTTATTTACAAGACTCAGTTCCACAATCCCTTGAGTTTCGATTTTTCCCCCTCTCTTCTTCCCCCCACCCCATGGTGGCGTGCAATCACGTATAGGATCTGCAAGTATTTTCACATTGTAAAATAGTCTGATTGTATAGAAGGGTTATAACCAATGGAGTGAACAATGTGAAAAAAAGAAACAAAACCAAACATGGAAAAGAACAATAGCATGTATTGCTTCAGTCTCCATTTAAACTCTGGTCTTTCTAGATCTTTCTCTGAATGTAGCTATCTCCTTCCATCCTGAGACTTGTAGAGCTCTCTTTTATGTACTCTTTTAGGATAATGCAAGACATCTTGCTTATAAAATTGGACCAAGAATCCTATCCCTACTTCCCACAGCCTGATTCTGAGCTATAGTTAATCCTAGGTGGCACTGAATAAGAACTCACATTTATGTAAGTTCTTTTGAACTTTAAGGTTTACAAAGTACTTTCCTTATATAGTTCCTCACTCATAGGTTTGTAGGTTTGATGGGGGTGGGGTGGGGTGGGGTGGGGATGAGACTACTTTCAGCTTTCAAAGTAGTGTAAAGATACACTCCAAAAAGTGTAGCTCAAAAGAACCCACAGTGACTCTATCACAGTGGTTCTCAACTTTCCTAATGCCACCACCCCTTTAATACAATCTCTTATGCTGTGCTGACCCCCAACCATAAAATTATTTTCATTGCTACTTCATAACTAATTTTGCTACTGTTATGAATCGTAAAGTAAATATCTGATATGCTGGATGTATTTTCATTGTCACAAATTGAACATAACCCACAGATTGAGGACTGCTGTGTCTATCATGAACAGTCAACAGTCCATTGGCAAAACAGTCAAATGGCATGACTTGCTCAATTTAAAAGCATTTATTAAAGTGCCTCCCTAGAGGCTATGGGGAATTTTCGTTTGAATGAGATCAGGACTTCTCTTATTTGAGCAAGATTTCAACTCACATACATCTAAAGAACTCGTTTGATTTTGTACATTTTGTTATATACCTTATCTGGTAGAATTCTGTTTTCTATTTGGTATCTGAATAAGGGGTTTGCTCCATTTTCACTATTATAATTATCTTTTGTGTAACTCTCATTTGGTAGTCAAGCCTGTGGGTGTAAGCAAGCTTATTGGATAGTGAATAGAGAAGCCAGGACCTTTGTTACTTTTGAACCTAAAAATAGTTTACCACTAAACCATAAGTATTTAGGGGCCAAATAGATATTCTAGTCTAGATTCTCTCAGAGAATAAGTGAGATGTTTTCTCCCTATGGAATGTTTATGTTGACCCATTGTGATTATCTTTTCCTTTCTCTTTTAGAGATCCTAAACTCTCTTAGTTTATAAGAACTAACACTTATATGGTACTTCAAGATTTACAAAACATTTTTCACTTCTATTTTCTAGCTGAGGAATCTGAGGTTGTAATTTTCTTATGATCCCGTAGAATGTCTGATATAATATTTAAAGCGATAACTAGTGCCTTCCTTCAGTTTCTACCTGGTTCTCTGTTCTAAGATAACTGGACAGGTTTCCTTTATAACTTCTTGAAATGTGATACATAGGCTCTTTCTGTTGTTGTTCTTGGCTTTCAGGTAGCAAAATGATCCTTAAACAATCGCTCCTTGATCTATTTTCTTGGTCAGTTGTTTTTCCTAGGATATTTATTTCATACTTTCTTCAAAAAATTTTTTCAGTCTTTTGATGTTGTTTTATTGTTTTTTGATGTCTCATGGAGTCATTAGCTTCCATTTGGCCAATTCTGATTTTCAAAGAGTTATTTTCTGAGGAAAGATAATCCAAACCCAGCTCACCTGACTCCTAGTCTAATACCCTTCCCACAATGTCATACTATTTCTTTTTCTTTAGCTGTTCTTCTTTTTTCCTCTTTCACTTGACTCCTATTATTTTTCCCAGTCCTTTAATGTAGATATTTCCCAAGTTTGTGCCCATGGTCCTTTCTATATATTACCTACTGAGAATCTCACTTAAGTCTTTAGTCTTTTAGGTATCATTTATAAGCAAATCTGTTATGAGCTCCAGATCAGAAGCACCATTTCTATCAGTGGCATAATCTCAGTATCTCCTCTCAGTCAACAAGTATTTAAGTGTTTACACATTCCAGGTACGGTGTTAAGCCCTGTAGATACAAGTATAAGTAAAAAGTAAGACATTCCATACCTTCAGGGAGGGTGTCCTAATGGGGCCATCAAGACATCAAAGGGAAGTTGAAAAACTGGGGCATAAGGGCTGGAAGTATTTGAAGGAATTCCAAGTAAAAGAGGGATTAGCTTTCTTTTGCTTGGCCTTGACTTACAGAGCAATAGTAATGGGTATAAATGGCATAGAAAGCAGTTTTTGGCTTAACGGAAGAAAAAACTGTTTAATAATTAGAGCTTTTAAAATGCAGTCTGCTGGTTCGGGTTCCCCTTTCATGAAGTATCATTAAACAAAGGCTAGAAGACTCAGTGTATGCTCAGATGGATTTTTCTGCAATATGGGTGTGACTAATTGTCTTTTGAGGTTGTTTCTAGCTCTGACATTATGTGATTCTATTCAATGTGACTTGCTCATAGACCCTGGTCTAGGTACTAAGGTGAAATGAAAGATTGCAGGTCTTGGAATCAGGAAATCTGAGTACTTAGCTCTCTGCTCTTGAGAGGGTAACAGCTTTTCTCATACAGTTGTGCTCAGCTCTAAGGTAACAGCAGCTCCCTCACAGGGCTGTTGTTAGGATCCAATGAGACCATCTTTGTCAAGCATTTTGCAAACTTTAAAGTGACATATAAACATGAAGCATTATTATGACTGTTGTTATTATTAGCGTTTCTTAAGCTTAGAATGTAACTTACTTTGAGTGTCAGAACTGAGATGTGAACATGGGCCACTTAACCCGTGCTATGCCAACAGGGCCTCAAGTGTACTAAAATTTACTTTGTCTGCAGGTTGACTGGTTGTGTGCCCAGGTCGCTCAAGAACACAGGTTGTTCTAGCACAGGAAACACTGACATGAAAAATGGCCAAGAAGAGGGAATCAGTGGGCAGGAGGAATCCTGACACACTAGACTGGCACTTGGGTTGGGATGCTATTTTTCATCTTCTCAGTCCCATAGTAGTAAGACTGCATCTCCTTTCCTGACACAGACAACCTTCACCTTCCCTGCATGCTTCCCTGGCAGTTTATCTGGGAGTCCTCTTTAGCTTCTTTATGGGAACAGGTACATCAGAGAAAGGCAGTTACAATATTTGGTAGCAAAAAGAGCACTCATGGGAGACTGTAGCTTAAACAGCCCTAATTCTAGGCCACCTTCTATTTCCCTCCCCTACAACATGGTGGGTTCTTTTGGTCGATGGTCAGGCTATGTGCTAAACTAGTCTTCAGGGAGGCTTGGCTCTATTATAGACATAAATGGCCACTTCCTTTTCAGTTTTTATTTCGTCTGATGAAACCCCACTAGCTCAAGAATTAGGTCAATTATGGGGGTAGAAGGACAGTTTGGAGAGTATTAAGAAAAGGTACTCTATGTTTAATATACAAATCATTTATTGTCCTTCTGAAGGGAAAGTAGTTTCTCCTGTTTTAGTAATTCCTTTTGTTTATGCCAATCACAGTGAAATTTTATAGGGCCCATGATGGGAATATACAGGTTGGTCTTATAATTGAATGGAAGAGCTATGACTAGCAGTTTTTGCCTCATGAATCAAGCACCATGGTTGGGGTCATCCCAGCAAGCCACAGCTAGGGAGTGGTTTGGGGGAAGAGCTTTCTTATTTCAGCTAATGTTTCCTAACTAATTATTCTAACTAGGGGCTAGATTCGGTTGTTTATATTCTAGTGAAGGACTGACTACAAGTGTTATAAGTACCCTCTAAATTTGGTGCCCTGGAGTAAGGTTTCCCTAGTATAGAATCTGCCTTACATATAGAATAAGCCCCATTTCTGTCACCAGTTAATGATTCCTTACCAGTTTTATTACTTTAAGGAGACTCTAGGGAATGCCTGCACAACCTTGGGGCTGCAGGGTGCTTATGACCTCCAGGCACATAAAATGATTTTGGGTGGCCTGTGAAAAATGCTGAGGATGTTTTCTTCTACATTTTTCACAGACTGTCCGAAATCCTTTGACAGGTTGCAGACCTGCTTTAGCACACTCACTTGCAGGGAGGCAGGAGGTTATCTGTGAATTGCTTTGACTTTTAGATCTACACTTTGAAATTGATGAACCTTATAACAGGTTGGAAGAAGGAGAAAAGGAAGGAGATGGGAGTCTGACTTACTTTATAGCTGACTTCTTAAATTTATTGTTCATCATATGGGAAGGGACTGCTTGAGTTGGTGGTCTATGAAATATTCTTGTCTTTGTTTTCCTAGATGAAGGTTAGCAAATAGCAATAAGGAAAAAACAAAACAAACAAATTTCATTAAATTTGTTGGTGGTCGAAATTTCTGATAAGTGTTAACCTTCCCCAGGCAGCCTTCAGATTCTAAAGATTCTATTTGTAAAGGTAGAATTAACAGACAAACATTTCCTTTGTTCAATAAACATTGTTTAAATATCTACCTATTCCACTAGGTCTTGGGGATACAAAATCAAATGTGAAAATAGTTCCTGCCCTCAAAGAACTTACATCTTAACAGGTGGAAAGAATATGAATATAGATAAGGTAAATCCAAAGGAGTTCAGCCTCTTACACATACTGGCTGTGTGATCCTGGGCAATTCACTTAATCTCTCTCTGACAGCAGACAGTTTTCTAAGGCTATAAGTTATAGACAGGTTGCTGATCCACATATAGATTCTTAAGAAATAAAAACTTCTAATGAAAAAGGGTTGGTAATTTCTGGGGACTTTTGTCTAGAACTTCATACATACATACAAATAGAAGAGGGATTAGCTTTCTTTTGCTTGGCCTTGACCTACAAAGCAATAGTAATGGGTATAAGTGGCATAGAAAGCAGTTTTTGGCTTAATGGAAGAAAAAACTGTTTAATAATTAGAGTTTTTAAAATGCAGTCTACTAGTTTGGGTTCCCCTTTCATGAAGTATCATTTAAAAAAAGGCTAGAGGACTCAGTGTATGCTCAAATGGTTTCTTCTACAGTATGGGTATGACTAATTGTCTTTTGAGGTTGTTCCTAGCTCTGACATTATGTGATCCTATTAAATGTGACTTGCCCATAGACACTGGTCTAGGTACGAAGGTGAAATGAAAGATTGCTGGTCTTAGAATCAGGAAATCTGAGTACTACTATCATACATTGGGGTGACTACATCTATGACCTGGATCAGCAGGCAAGTACAAAAGCTAACAAAATGGTACCACAACTGCAAATCAGAAACCTTTCTTGGCACCTGAGTTCCAAATGTGAAATTAGGAGAAGGGGACTGAGATATGGTCAAAGTAAGTCAATGTTTGTAGACTACCCATATACCTTTAAATAGAACATTCATTAAAGTGCTTATATGTGAAGTCCTCTGCCAAAATATCCTAAATCAGAGGGTAAGGTGGAAATAGGAAAAAAGAATTGTAAAGATGTTTGCTCATTTCTAAATAACGGGGGCAGATGTGTGTCAAGTCATATTAATGCACTTCTACCCGTAGGGGCAATTAACATTTATCAGCCTGGCATTATCCAGGTGTTTGTTTTTTAATCTCTACACCCACAAAATGTCACATTAACAACCAGCAAAACCAGCTGGTTTGAGTTTCATCTTATTTTACATCTCTAGTTGACCTCAGGTAGATGTGCTAGCAGGTAATTGAAGGTCAAGGGGGGAGGGGAGCAGAGAGATAAAAAAGCATGAGATTCCAAATGAGACCTGGGTTATCTTCAGAGGAGCCACTCAGTCCTTAAATAACCACTGCTGACTCTAGATAGCTGTATTACTACAGAGCAGCAGCAGAGGTATGTATGTACCCAATCAAATTTCCTCTGGTAGTGTTTGGAGAATTTTATTTGCATTGTAGTTTCATAAATTGTTAAGTTGGGAATTGGGTGTTGTTTCAACTTATTCTAAAAAGCAAACCCCTGACTAAAGTTCTGTATCTGACTGCTGTCTGATTTAAAAGTTTTAGAACCTGGGATTGAGAGATTTCACATGTAAACATATACCTAGAATATGGTCCTCTCTCCACATTCAGGCAGGGAACACCTGTTCCCTGAGTACTAGGTAGGAGGAAAGCTCTTAGTGCTGTGAACTTTATTGGTCTGACTTGGGATGACTCATGAAAGGAACACAAAGAAAGGTGGGGATGAAACCTAAAACAGGATATAAATTAATATTTTTAATGTACCACATGATGTTTTCTGGTCTCCTTGGAAAGATTGGTTAGACTTACACTGTTTCAATAACAATTAATCGAATGACTAATACTCACCAAACACCTACTGTGAACTTAGCACTATTCCTAATACTACAGCAGGTTCAAGTAACTTTTTTTTTTCTATTAATGATCCACATGTGAAAAGGTAACCTGAAATTTTTTTCATCTTTAAAGAAATAGAGAATATATTTAGCCTTTTTGGCCTCTTTTAAAAATTTTGAATTTTAGTTAATAAATTTACCATAATATGGAACTGAAATCTCTTTGTCCCTGAAATCCCTTTCCCCCCTCACACCTCCATGGCAGAATGGCTTCTCCAAAGAAAAATGGATAGAAAGAGGACATATAAAGCATGGGACAATGGAAAAAGTCAGATGACTTGGGTTCAAATGCTGTTTTTGATACTTTCTACCTATGTGACCATGGGCAAATCACTCACCCTCTCAGTGTTCAGGAAATTAAAAAAAATATTTTAAACAAATACTACAACTTAAATACATAATAGGAAAAGAAAAAGAAACATTATAAACTTAAATATAAAATAAGAAAAGAAAAAAGTCATATGCACAGCAGAACATAGCAAAGGATTCAGGATGTATAACAATAACTTATCATTTCTAGAAAGCCTATGCATTAAATACCTTGTGTTATGTTGAAAATTGTCCATCATTTCTTTGCTTCCATGTAGATTTTCTTTTGTTTTCTACTGTATCCTTTTTATTTTGTTCTTTTTTCACCTATTCCTCCTCCCTACCTACCACTGCAAGGCTACAATTGAGCATGAATATATTTATATATTGGAATTGATATGTACATGCACGTATACATATATATGTGTACATGTGTGTATGTACATATATACATGTATATACACATTCATATATAAACATATACTTTCCCTAAGAGATTCTACTCCTAATCTTGTTTCCATGTTTATGTATCTCTTTTTTCCTACCTCTCCTAATTCCTCTACTTTACTTCTACCTGCTACCTTGCCCTCTTCTTACTTAACCTACTCCACACAATAGTATACCTTTCCTTATCTTTCCATTCTCCTAATTCTAAACACCCTTCTATATCTCTCTTTTAACCT
Source organism: Pseudocheirus occidentalis (assembly GCA_028646575.1). Classification (NCBI taxonomy): domain Eukaryota; kingdom Metazoa; phylum Chordata; class Mammalia; order Diprotodontia; family Pseudocheiridae; genus Pseudocheirus; species Pseudocheirus occidentalis. The sequence goes on from CM053593.1 coordinate 115,932,982, forward strand.
ATTCCCTCATCCTCCCCTCCAAAGAGCCATTCTTTTTCCTCTCCCCTCTCCCTATTCCCTTAGTTTTATTTCTTTTTAAATTTAGAAGACTTTTATACTCTTCTAGATAAATATGCATTTTCCTCTCAAACCCATTCCCAGTGAAAGTAGGTTTCCCTGGAACTAACAGACTCGCTACCCCATCTAGTTCCTTTGTATTAGTTCTTCCTCTGGCACCTCATTTGTATAAGATAATTACTCTTTTAGATGTTTTTGAATGGTTTTACTTTTTAAAGTCTTATACTCAGGTCTATCCCAATCTTTCTTTTAAGCTACCTACTTACTAGTAATAATCTTAGCCATAGCTTTTACATTTTCCATACATAAAAGATAAATATTGTATCCCAATTTAGTCCTTTGTAATTAGTCATTGGTATATCCCTCATATTTCTCTTGGTTCTTGTATGTCAAATCTTCTATTGAGTTCAGGGTATTTTTTTAATACAGTCCTGAATGTCTGAAAGTTGATCAAGTCTGCATTTTTTTCATTCAGAATTATGCTTAGCTTTGCTGAATATGATATTTTTGACTGGGGTCCCAGTTCTTTTGCTCTCTGACATTTTGTGTTCCAAGACCTGTGATCTTTTAGTGTTGCCAATGCTAGGTCTTGTGTAATTCTAATTGTGGGACTATCATATGAATATTGTTTTTTTCTCATTGTAATATTTTGTCTTTGATCTTGGGGTTTAGGAATTTAATTATAATATTCCTGTGAGTTTTCCTTGTAGGATCTCTTTTAGTTGGATTTTTTTTCCTATTTCTATTTTCCCTTCTTGTTCTAATGCTTCAGGACAATTTTCTTTATTTCTTGTATTATTGTATCAAGATTCTTTTTTTGATCAGAGCTTTCAGGTAGTCAAATTATTTTTATCTTTTCTCTTCCTGATATGTTCTCTAGATCTCATTTTTCTTATGAGATATTTCACATTCTCTTCTAGTTTTTTTCATTCTTTATATTTTGGGGTTTTTATTTCTTCATCTCCTATAACTTTGAGAGCTTCACCTTACCTGATTCTCATTTTCAAGGAGTCATTTTCTTCCTTAAGATTCTAGATTTCCTTTTCTAATTCATTGCCTTTCTTGTCATAATCTTGTTTTTCTTGTATTATTCTTATTTTTCTTAATTTTTCCTCAGTCTCTCTTATCTGATTCTTAAAGTCTTTTTAAAAATAAGTTCTTCAATGAATTATTTTTTGGGAAAATGACCATTTGACATTACCCTTTGGGGTAGAAGAAGATTTCTTTGCTTCAGTATCCTCCTCTGAAGATAAACTCCATTCTTCTCCATTCCCATAGCAACTCTCTGTAGTTGTATTCTTTCTCCTTTGCCTGTACATTTTTAAAAAAAATAATAGTTTAGTTTTTATAATCATCTCTAGCCTTGGCTAGAGTGCTTCTGGTCTCTGATTCTCTCTAGTTCTCCTTTATGACCTTGAACTCAAGCCAAGATCTCCCGCTTCCTGTAAGTGTCCACAGTCAGCAGCATTTCCCTGCACCACTGCTTCTGCACTCACTGGGCATGTGCTGGTTCCTTCCCACCACTCTTCCACCACCCCAGCCACTCTCCAGAGCACAGCTGGGTCTAATGTTCATTGTCAGCAAAGGTTCCCTAGGTCATCTCTAGGTCAGATGCCCAACTCTCCCTACTGTACTAGGGATAAAAGTTCCAGTGACTGGGGAAGCCTCCCAACCCAGCTAACCCCAGGGCTTGCCACTTGTTAAAGCAGACATTAGCTTGTAGGTGTTTAAACTTCACAGAAAAGAAATCTAGGCCTGAGATTTTTCTTTGAATCTTCTCTAATTGTCCCAAGAGGGCCACTGTTCTGCCCCTACATTTATTTATATTTAACTGCTCTATGTTTGCCTAGAGGCACTATTTTATCTCTTCTGCAGAAGAAAATCTCAAGAGCTTGAAATTTTCTGACCTCCCTCATTTTCCCAGAATCCTCTCCTCCCAGGAAATTCTTTAGAGATATATGTGGCATAGTAGAGTAAATGCTAGACTTGGAGTTGGGAAGATCTGGTTTCAAAATCTACCTAAAACCTTATCAGTTATATGTCCTTGACAAGTTGTTTAATGTCTCCATCCCTTAATTTTTTCATTTGTAAAATAAAAGGTTTGGAATAGATGTTTCTCCAAATACAAGATCAATCCTTTGGCGATGTTTCTCCAAATACAAGATCAATCCTTTGGCGTGGGGCAGCTAGGTGGCACAGGGAATAGAGCACCAGCCCTGGAGTCAAGAGAACCTGAGTTCAAATCCAGCCTCAGACATTTGACACACTTAAACTGTGTGACCTTGGGCAAATCACTTAACCCCAATTGACTAACCTCTGCCCTACAAAAGAGAGAGAGGGAGAGAGAGAGATCCTTTGGCTCTATTAAGGACCAGGATTGAGTCTTGGGGGATTTTCATTTAAAACAAGGATACTTGACCTTTTTTTTTTTTTTGTCATAGACTCTTCTGATAATCTGGTAAAGCTTATGGACTTCATTTCAAAATTGTGTGTATTTCTATGCACACACATATGTATGTATGTATATACACATATACATAAATATATATTTTATACACACACATACATACACACATAAATTCACAAACTTAAAATTAAGAACCCCTTAATTAGAGAGTGAGAGAGAGAAGGTAGCTAGAAAAAGACAGAGATGTATGAAGGTCAATGAATATTTATGAAATGGCAACAAAATACACTAGGGACTGCACAGGAAGTGTTAAGATCTGGTCACTGCCCACCCAGGATTTACACTCTCATCAGGGATTGTGCACACAGATGGCACAATTAAATAACAATACAAAGTAGCTGGTTTGTTTTTTAGATACTAATTTGTAAGTTCGAGGTAATGGCATATTTTTTTTAGGTTATGTGACTCATTGCAAACCTAAATATTGTTGTAAAGTGTTTCCTGGCTATATTATCTTCTACTTGGTGCCATTTCTGCTTGCTACTAGAAAGTTGTTCACAATCATGCTCATATTATAGAATCAATCTTTAAAAAATAGACACTGTACCCCACCACTGTAGGGTAGGAACAATGTGATACTGTACAGTGAAGAAAGCTCTGGATTTAGGGTCAGACAGCCTAGCTCTGCTGCTGACTTGCAACGTAACCCCTTTATCTCATCTGTGAGAATTATGTCATCTATTAAATAAGGGAGTTGTATCTGATCTCTAAGCATCCCTTTTAGCTTTAAATCATAGAATTGTGTGGTTTATAGAAGCCAAGGGAAGAAAAAAATGCTTTAGGAAAGAAGGAAGAGTTCTCAGTGTTAAATGCTGCAAGAACATTCTATACAGATGATCTCAAGAGAAATATGAGAGCTGTACCAATCATCGAGTATCCAAGGGCCAGTATCCAGAGGCATACGTGCCTTTCCCATGGGAGCAGTTTGTTCCATCTCCTGTGTCTCATAACCCATCATATTGCTGTTCCTATCAGTTCCCAAGAAACTGGTTGCTCTCAGGTTCTATATGATGGGAAACAACAGCTAGATGGCACAGTGGGTAGAGTGCCAGGCCTGAAGTCGCTCATCTTTCTGACTTCAAATGTGGTCTCAGACACTTGCTAGTTGTGTGACCCTGGTCAAGTCACTTAACCTTGTTGGCATCAGTTTCTTCATCTGTAAAATGAGCTTAAAAAGGAAATTGCAAACCACCCTAGTATCTTTGCCAGGAAAAACCCAACTGGAGTCATGAAGAGTTAGACATGATTGAAAATGACTGAACAACAACGATAACATGAGGGATGCCTGGAGAAAAACATAAAATCTAAAATGAAAACTAGGGTTCACCAGCTACTGCCCCACCCAAAGTAGCCCCACCCAAAGTAAACTATCTTCCTCTGCTTCCCCTTTCTTTTGTGTCCTCGAGTTTTTTCTATACTAAAAAGTCCATTTCTTTCTAGAATACTCACTCTAAGTTTTTCATCTTCTAGTACTTACCGAAAAGTAATTTTTTCCGAAAGATACCAAATGTCTTGGTAATATCTCCAAAAATGGCTATTCCTTTTATACCCCTCACACACGTTGCTAAGAGAAGGATTTGGCATACCTGCTCCTGAATACAACTTTGAGACTTTTCCTCTGCCACTATCACTCAACAACAACCTCTCCTCTTCTAAAATTCCTTCCATCAGATTCAGATCCTTCTTGCTGGCATCCATGGATGCACAGGTCAGTGCCCCTCCTCGCCATTAATTTTAGGTACAACATCTGTATCTCAACTCAAACATCTTTGAATACCTCGACCTCTGAAGTTCTCAATCTCCTCAATCTCCATTCCCTCCTCTAAGCAGAGGAGTAATTTTATATCTTAGACCCCTACCATTAACTAAATTTGCCCCAAATTTTAGAATTCCCAGTGATTTCTCTGAGGAGTATGAAGAAAATATATTTGAATCTGGCTAGACTTTAGTCACTGATGATTATCTTTACTGGTTCACCAATGAGGCACTATATAACTTTAAAGTCCTATTTTATACCCAGAAGTGTGGATACACACACACACACACACACACACACACACACACAGAGTTAAAGAAGAACGAGGTGATAATCTAGTTAGGCATCATTGTTCTCTAGCAAACTACTTTGCAGCAGATTAGATGTAGTTTTAAATGAATTTAAAAAATTGGTTAAATCCAGATAAAAGGTCCTTTTTCAGTGTAACCCCATAGAGATATCAGGGGCAGCAATGAAGTGTGGTTTTCCCAATGGGAAGAAAATATTGAAGGACTATGGGAGGTGGGAGTCTCATGGGACATGAGAATCTCATGAAAGCTAATGTTCCATGAAGTTGAGTTCAAGGGTGTGGTGGAAGGCCATTGACATGGATGAAGAATCAAAATAAGAAGACTGAGGAGTAATCAGAGAGATTAAAGGAGAAACAGAAGAGAGCAGTGTTATGGAAACCTAGAGAAGAGCTGGTCAGAAAAGAAGATAAGACAAAAGCAAAAATGGCAAGTTCTATCCAGGCACATCATTCCTTAAACTGATCAATGAGTCAGATGAAGTTCTAACTCTCATGATTGTAGGCAATCCAGGGCAACAGTGCCTTTCACTTGCAATGGACTTCCACTACATTCGAGTTCAACTTGAGATTTGCTTGAAATCTGCCTACCTCATTGTGCTACAGGGACTTGGTGGATTTAGCCGTGATCTATGTCCTTTCCAACTTATTCATTGTTTAGTGAACCATCATCGCTTACACTTTTTTATATTATTTTTACTGTATTGTTGTAGTGTTTTGTCATTGTTTTTACTTTTAAAATGGATTTTTCTCCAGGTAAAGATAAGTAAAAGAAAAAGATAAGTAGAGTTTTATTACATTTTAAATAATGTTTGATGTAGAGGTGAGTAAGAAATGGAAACAGTGGCTTACAGATTTTTTTTTCCAGTGAGCTATAGAGCAGAGAGGACCATCTCTTCTCAGTGGTAGGGAATGTAGGGGGAGGAAGGGAGTGAGAGGGGATATATTTCTTCCCTCATATGCAGGTTTTGGGTCTACCAACTTCCGTGGATATTTGGCATAATTAATTGCATGAAATAACAGGAGGAAAAGACAAGCTCATTAATCTGATTTTCCTACACTTTAAAAGAAAAATCACGAGCCTATATTAATTTCTCTGATAAGACAAGAGAAGCTTCACTAGTATCTTACACTCTTGACATGGAAGCCAGTCCACTTAACAAATTATATGTGCAATCATCTTCCACACTGGAAAAAATGCCAAAATGGATGACAAGAATCATCGTGGTCATTTCAGCAAGTTTGGCACAGGTTTTGAAAAGTGGATTAAATAGATTAACTTTTTGAACTGATTAAATTGTCATCAAAAAGACCTTCCTCCTCTTGTTCAGGGTGTCTTGCAGTTTCTTCTCTTGCAAATATGGCAGCTACTCCAGAGTCAGCTACTGACTACAGCTACGGTGTCCTGCAGGTATTATACATTTTTGCCCTTTACCAGGAAGGGCAGAAAATCCATACATCTTGAAACCATGGAGGTCTAATTAGTGTAGTAGTTAAACAGAATGGTGTCTTGAACAAGCATTTTTTAAAAAAGTGTTCAATCAAGTGCTTATCTGAAACCCCTAATCCTATATGGCTTCCTAAAGATAAGAGGCAGCATGATATAGTAGAAAGAGCACTAGATGTGGAGTTGATAGATGTGGGTTCAAATTCCATCTATGCTACTTACTACATGGAAAATCTTGCTCAAACTCCTTCACCTCTCTAAGCCTCAGTTTCCTCATTTGTAAAATGAGAGGATTGGACCAAATAGCTTCTAAGATCCCTTCCAGATTTAAATATATGATTTTTATGACTTGACACTTTTCACTTGTGGTTGAACAAGTGTGTGAAAATGAATTTCTTCTTCCAACATGATGTAGTAGAAAGAACCCTGGACTTAGTATCAAAATCCTGAGCTAGAATCTCATTTCTAACCTTTGATAGATGTGTGACCTTGGATAAGCCTTTCTGGAATATGATTTCCTCTTCTGTAAAATGAAAGGCTTGGACTAGATGACTACTGATCCTACGCAATAAATTCCAGCAGCTTCCTATCACCTCTAGGATCAAAAAGAGAATGTGGCTTTCAAAGGCTTTTGTAACCTAGTGCCTTGTACTTTTCCAGATTTTTTGGTGCCTTATTCCCTGATAAATATTCTTTGATCCAGTGATGCTGGCCTTCTGACTGTTCCATGAACAAGACCCTCCATTTCTCCACTTGAGGCATTTTTTCTGTTCCCCATGTATGAAACACTCTCCCTCTTCTGTTCCAGCTATTACCTCTTTGACTTCCTTTAGTCCTGAATAAAACCCCACTTTCTACAGGAAGCCTTTCCTAACCCCTCTTAATTCTAGCCTTCTGCTTTTAATTATTTTCTATTTATTATGTATTTATCTTGCTTTGTATATATCTGTTTGCATGTTATCTCCCCTATGTCCACAGTGCTTAGCACGGTGCCTGGCATCATAGACGTACTTAATAAATGTTTGTTGAATGAATGAATATTATGACTCTTTCCAACTCTAAATTTATTAATCTTTAATTTTGAGTAAATAACTTCATCTCTCTGAACCTCAATTTCTGCATCTGTAAAATGGGTTGTTGGGAAGATCAAATGAAACGTCATATAAGAATCGTTTATAATATAAGCTATGACTTGTTTAAAATATTTTACCTTTGGGTTCATTATTTCACTAGACCTTTGACAATTAGGCAGCATGGCAAGACAGATAGCTTACTGGATTTGGAGTCAGGACAAATGAATTTATATTCCATTTCAGATACTGGTTTTGTAACTTTGGGAAATTAACCTCTCTACCTCAGTTTCCTCATGAAGGGATTGAACTCAATGGCCTTAAGATTCCTTTTAGCTCTAAATCTGCTGTACTAATCTCTATACCACTTATTCTAATACCCCAAGACACATTGGGGATGTGGTTTGTGCTGGCTGTATTACCTTCAGCTAACCCTGGAACAGGTGAAACAAGTAGCTACACTGTAGGTATAAATTGAGGTTCTTATTTTATTCTCTGGAGTGGAAAAATAAATGCGTCAGAAGGAGAAAAAATAGCACACAGTTGACTTATATAATCAGACATCTTGAATTAACCTTTCTTTTATGGGAGCAATATAGGTCATGATATAATGAAGTATAATTTTGGAGGTCATGTGGCATTTCCCAGGGCATTGATACAGAATCATAGAATGTTAGAAGATGGAAAGGTCTTTAGAGATGATTTACTCTCATTTTCTCGTTTTAAATATGAGGACAATGAGATTCATAAAGGTGAAGTGACTTCTCCAAAATCACAGAGATAGTAGAAGACCCAAAATTAGAACCCAGAACTTCTCCTAATGAAGTACAATTTTTTATTAGTCCACAATTTCTAAGTTTCAATCTGACTTTTTTCTAAAAGGCATGTCCATGTTTTCCCTTTCATACCTATAAAAAAAAAAGGCAATTTCAGTGACTTTTCATTTGACCAACATAGGAGCCCAATGTAAAGACAATCTGCCATGATGAGTAGAGAGACAACTTCAGAACCAGGACAACATAGGCTTAAATCCTATCTCTAACACACCTGGGTTGTGTGTCCCTGGGCTTAACCTTTCAATGCTCTAGAAAAATCTCTACTGAAAGTTGCAGAGAAGATCGCAACCTTTGTTGATAAGGAAGTTTCATCACTTGACAGTTCCCTAAATTGGGAAAATCACAGGTCCAATCTCTATTCCCTATTCCTGAAATAGAGGAGGTCCATGTGTCTCATCCCAGGTACCTTATTATCAGCTTCAAATTTCAGACTTCAGCTATTTGGTGGAGCCTTACTTCATGGAACCTGGTATCTGGGCATTGCCAACATGATTTTTAAAAATGTGTTGATTCCCAACTTAGTATTGAAGTGGGGAGAAGGTCAAGAGAATTAGGTTCAGTATCAGGTTGTCAAAACCTTTATAAAAACATTTATCTGATGGATACTCTGTTAGTGTTATATCCATTTTTTTTTACTATCCATCACTTGGTTTAAATAATTTAAAAAATATTTTTACACAACACTTTCCAGTGCTGTTATAACCCACCCACATATTTCTTCCCTGGGTTCAATCATCATGAGGTATGCATACCAGAATAATGCAGTTACCTACATGGCTGTTTTAGGCAAATGCTGGTGGGTGGAAAGACCAACAGAATAATTATTTTTCAGCTTTATTTGATGCATCAAATTATTCATTTTTTAAAAAGATAAACCTTTTATGATTTTGATAAAAACATTCCATTATGATTCCTTGGAGCTAGCTTACTATTAGTCACCAAGTTAAAATGAAATTGAATACTATTGGGGGGGGAAGAGGGAGAGAGAGGGAGAAGGATTTGCAAATCCTAAGTGAAAGAAACAGGAAAAAAAATACGCTTTTAGTTGAGTTTGGAAGAGAGAGAAGATAAGGAGAGAACCTAGATGCAATAGAGATATAGGCACTTACTAGATTTCCAAATTCTGTGAGAAGATGAATGTTTAATGAGCAGAATTTTAAGACAGGAGAGAAATTGTAGCTAAATCTACAATTCATAAAGAAAAGAGCTCTGTTCTCCTTTAAGTATGTATTAGTTGCAGAACCACCTGTCATGCTGTTGTCAGTATAATAGGTTTATGGAATCTAGGAGTGAAAGTCTGAAAGTGGAGTAAGAGAACTAATGGAGACCTAAATCATGGAGGACTTTTGAGACTAAGCTGAATTTACAAGGATCCTTCAGTATAGTCAAGAAGGATTCACATAGTACTGGAAGTAAAAAGCTAAATAAGAAAGAATTTGAAGAAAAATGAAAAATTTATGCCATTTAGGACAGGCATAATGAATGTGATGCTAGCAAAATCTCTCTAACAACTAGAACAACCCAAAAGTATGATGGACTGCTTTAATATCTAGAAAATATGAATTTCATGATGTCTTCAAGAAGGGGCTAGTTCACAACTTGACAATGATGTCATAGAATGGATTCTTTATCATGAGAGATCTAACTTCTGAGGTATCTTCCAGTGATAGCTTCTGTAGTTTAGTTACTTGTCTTTGACTTCAAACTTGGTTCTCTTTCCAATATACTAAGCTACTCAAGAGTATAAAGCATGAGTAAAATGCGGGTTTGGATGTAGAAAATTGTATCAAATGTCTTGGTTTTAATTCTTTTCTAAACAATTGGAAATAATAATTATGTATATGTGGATGTTCACTGAAATTCTTAACACTGCAATTTTCATTTGTTTAAGAATTTTTTTTGTCTAAGGGCTCTCCAACAATATGAGGAAAATCACAAGATTTTCAAGACCAATTTAAAATCAAAACAAATTTTGAATGATGTATTTGTACTAAAGTAAATGCCAGTGAATGTTTTTAGGAATGCAAGGGGGATTTCAAAATTAGTTGCAAGGAATTATGATTCTAAAAAGCTTGGGAATCATTGTTCTTTAAGGTATTTGAGTGACAGACTACATGCTCATAAGTGATTTTGGATGTGGACAGCATTTTTCCATGCAATATTAAAACCTATAATTCTTTCCCCCCTTATCTGTGTATTCTGTCCCTAAGAAGATTACACCCTGAAAGACTAGGTATAATCTGCTGAAAAAAATAAGTGGGGTCAAAACAACAGTGTCAGGTAGAAAAGAAATTGTTTTTGTGGCTTTCAAAGTTTGGGTGGTTTTTTTGGTATGTGGCCTTTAAGGTATTTAAGGACAGAGAATGTGAGTACTATGTGCCCATAAGTAATTTTGGATGTGAATGGCATTTTTCTGTGCAATATAAAAACCTATAAGTTTTTTTTTCTTATCTGTGTATTCTGTCCTTAAGAAGATTCTATCTTGAAAGACTAGGTATAAACTGCTAAAAATAAGTGAGATCAAAACAACAGTGCCAGTTAACAAAGAAATTACTTTCCCGGATCTCAAAAGTTTGGATGGGATTTTTTGTATGTGGTCTTTTCTTTCTTTTATTCTCCCTCTAGGTGAGAGGAATGGGTCAAGAAGAGAGAATGGGTAGTGAATAAGAAGTAGAGACATTGGAAATAGAAGTGTAGAAGAGTCTAGCACATACTCTTTTAGAATCAGAGATCGGGGCGGCTAGGTGGTGCAGTGAGTAGAGCACCAGCCCTGGAGTCAAGAGTACCTGAGTTCAAATCTGGCCTCAGACACTTAACACAAAAACTAGCCATGTGACCTTGGGCAAGTTACTTAACCCCAACTGCCCTCCAAAAAAAAAGCAAAAAAAAAAAAAGAATCAGAGATCTAGAAAGGACTTTTAAGACCATCCTTTCAAATTTTTTTTTGCCTTTTTTTTGGAGAGAGGAAGGCAGGGAAATTGGGAGTAAGTGACTTGCCCAAGGTCACACAGCTAGTAAATGTTAAGTGTCTGAGGCCAGATTTGAAATGAGTTTCTCCTGACTCCAGGACCAGCCACCTAGCTGTCCTAACCATCCCTTCATTTTAAATTAAATTAAATTTTCTGTTGGGATATTAAGAACTCCCTATATGAAAACTCATTTCATCAGTGTAGATGAATGATGGCTTTGTATGCAACTGTCTTCAACAGTTGCCTGAGGCATTGACATTTTAGACTTCTAAGAGTCTCACAGCTAGTATGTGCAAGAGGCAGGAACTGAATCCAGATCTTTGTGACTCCAAGGCCAACCCACCATCTACTATGGAATCATAGATTTTGGGAATTAAAATAGACCCAAGAAGTCATTTAGTTCTACTTTAAATGTCCTAAAAATCCTTAACATGACCCAGGCACCAACTGGCTTAGGTGTTACTAAATTTTATGAGAGGATGGATGCTTAATGGGCAGAGTTTTGAGGAAAGAAGATAAGTATGATAGAGATAGAAGTGTGCTGGTAAATATTTAATAACTGTTCCTCTGAATAAAACAAAACAAATTGTAGTCATGCTATATTTACATTTTATCTGCATTATTACAATTTTTCTTCATTGTTTTCAGAAGTCTAGATAATTAACAAAACTAAACTCAATCTGTAATTTGTAGTGGATACTGATTTCCAAAATATAAATGCTCATACTGAAAGTTTAGTGGTCTTCTCTTGGAAGTCCATTCAAGATGGTTCCACCACACCCCTGGATAAAACTCTACTCTTGAAGCTGAAATTCAGAAATAGAAAAGGACCCTGAACCCCTATGTAAGTATGTTTTGGGCTATGTTTGAATACCATGGTGAGGGAAGGAAGTGTCTGCCAAGGCATCCCATTTAACTTTCCACTATTCTAAGATGTCATGCTTCCTTCTTCTCCTGTTCATTTTATTGATGAAACTATATCTCAGAGAGATGGCATAACTTAGTTCAATCAAAGTTGGGATGGTCCAGCAGAGAAAAGAGCCCTGTCCTCCTTGATTCCTAGCTCAAAAGAGTACTCTTTCTGATAAATCACACTGCCTCCTGTGGAAACCCAAATATATATATTAGATTACACTTAGTATATTTCAGCTTTCCTACAAATCTAACCAGGGTATAATAACATCTCAGAGGCCATGTACACAAATTGTTAGTTACATCATTAATTCTTGGCAAGATGAGTGATTCCTGGAATCCATTGCTAGAATATGACTCAACATGCATATGAAGCAGCTAATGAATTTGACCTTATGGCAGGCAGAAAGGCTCTAGAGGTATTGGTTACCAGAATAGCCACACATGTTAGGGAATTCACAGAGGCTGATAAGAAAAGATTCAGAGTTTAAAAGCCTGGGAAAGTGTAGGTAGCCCTTTGCTGACTGTTAGCAGCATCTATACCTTTATACTAACTTCATGTGAGGAAGATCTTTAAATTAGCCCCTAACTAAATTATTTGAGTTCCTTTCCCCACTACTATGTGCTCCTTTGAGGGAAATATGAATATACTTATTAAAGCAATTGAAAGAGAAGGGTAGATTCTATAGAATAATATCAATTCAGACTTGGGAGAGTCTGAAAGCAAAAATCCAAAGACACTATGGTTTACTTTGCTTACCACCTTGAGCCCCTAGTGTTGACATCAGGGAAAGTAAGAAGAGGAGTCAATAGGAAGAAACAAAAACAAAAACTGGGATTAGAAAAGGCATTACATATAGAAAGAAGGAACATTTGAGCTGAGCCTTAAAGGGAGCTAAGGATTCCAAGGAGTAGAAGGAAGGAAGGAGAATAAGTTCTTTTAACATGAAGAAACAAATCAAGCCAAGTGGTACTGATAGAAGATATCTGTCCCAGGTCTATCAGGGACAAAGATTTATATGTGCAAAACCATTTAGAGCCAACAGGTTTTTGTAGTAGCAAAACTGAGGAGAAGGAACAAAATAAATGATTTTATTAATTGGTCAAAGTCTGATTAAATCATGCCGTATGAATGCATCATAAAAAGTGATTACCAGGGTACATTCAGAAAACATAGGAAGATGTGTGTAAACTATTTCAAAGTGCAATGAGTAGAACAGGGAAACAATTTATACTACAACAACAGCATAAAAGAAAGCAACTTTGGAAAATCTCAGAACTCTAACCAAAGTAGTATAATAGTGATGACAAAAGATTGATAATGGCATATGCCTCTGACCTCTTGACAAAAATTAAGGGAATATGCATATGGAATGTGATACGCATTCTCAGAAATAGGTAATGCATTAATTCATTTTACTGATTTATGCATATTTATTCCAAGGGAGAACTTTTATTCTCCTGAATAATGAGTAGTAACAGGTATGCAAAAAGAGCATAAATAAAATATTTATATGTGTAGAAGAAAAAGTGCAGAAGGGGGTATAAGCAAAGTGGATATTTTTGATGCCCTATTAAATTACTCACACTCTCTCACGCACACACTCATGCACACAACCCCTCCCCTCTCTCTCTCACGCACACCCTGTCTCTCACATGCGCTCGCGCTCGCTCTCTCACGTCTCATGCTCTCTCTCTCACTCACACACACTCTCACACACACACCTTTAAAAACTTTAATCTGTCAACAAGCACTTATTAACAACTTACCAGGTGCCAGGCACTATGCTAAGTACTAGGGATACAAAGTTAAAAGCAAAAGAGATTGTCCTCCAAGGAGTTTACATTCCATTGTAGGCCATATACAAGAGAAATAAAAGGTAACCTTGGTTGGGAAGGCATTAGTTGCTGGAAGTAAACAGGAAATATTCCATTTAGAAGGGAATGTTTGTGACAAGTTTTAAAGAACTAGCCTTTCAAGGAGGGGAGCTAGGTGGCACAGTGGATAAAATACACAATCCGGAGTCTGAAAAACTTGTCTTTCTGAATTCAAATACAACCTCATATGTTTACTAGTTGTGTGAGCCTGGGCAAGTCATTTAACCCCAATTGCCTCAGTTCCCTCATCTGTAAAATAAGCTGGTGAAGGAAATGACTGAGGCAGAATCTTTTTTTAATGCTCATAAAAGGAGAAAAGTTAGTCTTACAAATAAACAGCATAGTACAATTATGAAACTAGAAAATAATGGATACTGGAACATAAGAGAGAAATGAGGATTGATCTCTGAACAAGAGCTCATACACGGACATGTAGAGGACCCTGATATATAGAATTGGTTCAATGCTTGATGGTTCAGCTTGAAAAAAGATCTCAACCTTCAATACCTTATCTTGTCAGGTGATCTTCAGAATCTTCCTAAGATAAATCAAAGAAGTTGTTATCCTTCTTGAGTGAAGCAGAATTACAGTAGCTCAAAAGAACTATAAGATACAAATTTAGAGACATCTTCACTCCAAATGTTCATTTGGATTATTTACTTTTGTCCAGTGGCAGAGTCTTCAAAGTCCATATTATATCTGATCAGCCACAGTCGGACTTGCTGTACCTTGACCCCAATGTGGTGATAACATTTTAATCCTCTTCAAGGACGAAGGACAGGAACCAACTGGAGATGGTTCAATATCAGATTTGTTTTCCCCAGTGTATTGATGAAGGTTTATTGATTTTTTTTCCCTTTTTCTTTTAAAAAATTATTTTAAGGAACAACTTTCTGAGAGGGAGAAGAGGAGAGACACAAGGAAAATCTAGTTGTAAAAACAAAATATGTTAATAAAATCTATTTTTTAAAAACTCGTTCAATGCTATGGGTGGTCAGCCAGTCAGTGTGAAACAAATAAAGATTATCTGACATGTTGTACCAGGAGATATCTTCCATGAAGACCTCTGCCGAAAGTAAGCTTACTTCTTCAGGTAACAATTGATGTCTCCTCTAACTCTGAAGTGTCATGATTTTGACTTTTCAGGCATTAGCAGTCCTTGAGAATTTTGAGAGTAGGGGAGGAAGTCTCTGGAAATGACCCAGTTAGTCTATTAGTAAGACTTATCTTGAAAATAAATCTCATTTATTCCCCTGCCCTAGTTAGGATTTAGAGGAATTACTTCAGTTCATCACATTTCTTTTAAAAAATACTGCTTTGTTTTCAAATTCACTGTTTCTGATTTTGCCAGACTCCTTTCCATTCTATATATGTTTCATCATTAGCCTTGGTTATTGTCATTTTTACTTTGACATTTTGTTCAGGCTTCCCACTTTGACTCGATTATCCATAATAGACATGAACACAATGGATATTTATAGTTTGAAAACCCTTAAGTATTTAAATAAACACAAATTATCTTGTGTGCTTTTTGCTGAAACATTGCAATAATCAACTGGCTTTACACCCTATGTCATTTGTGCTAACACAATTGGGAAGGCAAGAGGGAATTGATCTATGGCACAGCCAGACAGCAACTACTGCCAATATTGAGCCATGATAAGGACCACAGCACCCTCCCTAGAGGGTGCCTGGTGACATCTGCCTATAAAGGCAGAATTTGTGCGCGCTTCTGGACTGTTTCTCAATTAGTCCATGTGCAGAGAGCTCAACTCTACAGGTCTGTGTTAAGACCAGGAGAAGGTACCAGGTGAAACATCTATGTAGTAAAACAGTGGAACTCTGGGAAGCCAAGACACCTCATTCAGGATTACTTTTCCTACATATCTGTCTTTCTGAATGATGCAATAGGCTGTACTGTAAGCTACTAGAGGTCTTAAACTTAAACATCCAACAAAGAGCTTGGGCAATCAAATGGCAAAAGATGGCATCTTTAATCCATACCTTCTGAGCATGGTTCTGCCAATGGTCACAGTTCTCTGACAACTGGTTATACCTAAGGACCACCACCTTTCCTCTTCAGTGGTCAGTTTTGACTAATCTGACAGGTCTCCATATTACCTGAACACAAGCATAAGTTGTGACTGACAATGACTTTAGGGCAGATTGGGTTTATTTTATTTGCTTACTGTAACGACTACTCTTTTCTTCATGAAAGTTAATGTACTGCTTCAGAGATGCTGAGGGTTTCATGGAACACAGAGAAATGTTGCCACTGGGACTTTTCATTTGGTCTGAACCTCCAATGCCCCATCAATACCTTCTTCTGATTGTCTTCCAAAAGGAGATACCCACCTTGATATAATTGTCCACTACAATCAAAACATCACTTGGCTAATATACTTCCTGGGTGGCTGAATTCAGCCAAAGCTTTCAGATAAATATGGCTAAAGAAAATCTTTGCAGGAGTGTAGAGTTTTCTCAGTATTAACTAGAGTGTTACATCAGCTGTAAGGAGGAAGCATAACTCAACAGTGGACATTGTTTCAGAAGATCTAACTTTGTATTCTGTCTCTGCTATTATCTTTTTTTCCAACCCTGAGCAAGTAACTAACTTGTTTTATCTATAAAATAAGGTCATGCCAGATGATCTTTAAAATTCCTTATAGCTCTATACATGGACAGCGAGATGGAATAGTAGATAGGAATGCCAGGCCTAGAGTCAGGAGATTTATCTTGTGTTCAAATCTGTCCTCAGACACTTGCTAATTGTATAGAGATGTGGGCAAGTCACTTAACCTGGTTTACCTCAGTTTCCTCATGTATAAAATGAGCTGGAAAAGGAAATGGTAAATCAATCCAATATTTTTCCCAAATGGGGTCACAAGGAGTTGGAACCAACTAAACAACAATAAATCACTCTATATTCCTACAATCTTTCAGTGTGTGAGTTCAGTTGCTCTATTCTTTCTGAAAAGAAAGCACATTCCCTTGCAACGTTTTCTTGTGAGTAAATGTATCTGAAGTCCTAGTATTATTATCTCTGGAAATTTTCATATTTTTAGGGTCAATCATCCAACAGATGTTTAAGGAGTCCCTGTTGTGTAAAAGGCCTTGGCTAGATGGGATTGGTAATCTATCTATTTCTCTCTCTCTCTTTCTCTCTCTCTCGAAGGTATAGTCACTACCCTTAAAAACTAATTTTAGTCTCGCTGGGGAGAAAAGATGTGTAAATAACTGCATTAAAATAGAATATGAAGAAGATGCAAGTGAGGTACCAAGTGCTACATTAAGAAAAATAAGAAATCACTTCTGGCTGAGGGGATCAGGGTATAGACTTTGGGTTCTGCCTTAAAGGAAAGGCTGGAACTAAACAGAGCTGGGGTGGAGAGGGAAGGTAGAGGTAAAGAAAATGATCTCAGGATGGAAGGTGTGTAGCCTAAGCAAAGGCACAGGGGCTTTTGAGCTGGAAGTTTCCTAATAGATCCTAAGAAGCAGACACACTAGTGTAATGGTACATAATTAGCAAACATTTCCTGAGCACTTATTATTTGCAAAGTAGTATTTTAGCTACTGAAAAATGATGAAATGTTTAGAGAAGGACCCCCAAAATGTAGAGGTACAGATCTGGGAAGAAAGCTTTTTGGGGGAACATTTTCCAAGCTATATTCTTCAGAATTTTGTGAATTTTCCTATTGTGAATCTATAAATACTAGAAAAACGTTGTAAAAATGACAAACTTCTCACATTTCATCCTTACCTAGAGTGGAGAAAGCCATGTGACATATTTCAGTCATATGGGGGAGGGAAAGGAGAAATGGGACAGTTAGGTCTGCCAAATTTGGTCCTGGAATTTAAAGGAAAGATGGTAGAATGGCCAGTCATGGCCTTTCAGCTATAATTTGGGGGAGAGATTGGCTTCTGAGCATGGGGAACAAACTGGATGAAAGGGTGAAGGGTGTTTAGTGTCTCAGAAAAAGAAAAATGAAATAATGGCACCAAGAATATTAGTCTCTCCCAAAGAAAAAATGTCCAAAGGTTCAAAAGTTTAAAATTCCTTTTGTCTCAAAAGGTGGTTTATTCAAAGTAAAATAAATAAAAATGGCATAGATATCCATCCTTTCATTATTCCCTCCTCTATAATTCCGCCCCCACCAATGGTAATGGAATTTAAAGATTCCCCCTCTATTGACTTGCTTTTCAGGTTGAATGTTAAAACCCAGAGCTTGTGAATCCCACTTGTGGGCTAGACTTGTTGATGTGGAGAGGGCTGAACTGGGAGGAGCTGGTGCTGTGGATTTAGAAACAAGCCAAGCAGAAAGAGGCCAGAAGAACTTTGGGGGAGCAGTATCATGGAGGCAGAGAGGAGAATTGCCAGGAGCTGGAGTTATGCAGAGACTTCTGAGGGCCAGTTGGAGCTGCCCAGGACTTTTGAGAACAGCCACCCATAGCTGCCAAGGACTGAGGAGGAATGGCTGTGTTGTATGTGATGTATGTATTTTGTCTGTTTTGATGTTGTTTTGCCGGATTTGTCTGCTGGTGAAGGATACTGCTGTTGTTGCAGAGGTCCTGGAAACTTGCTGTTGGTTCAGAAGCCCTGAAGAAGGATTTTCTCGTTGTAAGTGTACAGAGATCCTAGAAGAGGCTCTTGCTGATGTTTTCAGAGGTTCTGGGACTGTTCTGAAGGCAGAAAGTGAATTAATGAGGACACTGGCAATGTATATTGTGGTTAAGCTGTTTGTTAAGCTGTGTCTCCCCAGAAATATAGATTGCTGAGAACTTGTCTATCATCAAGATGAAGAAAAGACCTCTCCTTGGGTATTAAATGCTGTGATGATATCTTAATCTTGTTGTAGCTTAAGGGTCAATGGCCTTTTGTGCTCTCCACTGCCCCTTTTGAGAAAGTGCTTGGCATTAATGGATGGTATTGTAATTCAGTTGTAATCCAGGGGTGGGAAACTTTTTACTTTTTTGTTCTCTGTGACTGACCAAATGAATGTACTTTGTTTATGATTGGAAACTAGACTCCATTTGAGAAGAGAGACTTTGTGACTGCCCAAATACTGTCCAGAGGTGCAGGAGTACTTGGATTGAATTGAGAACTTATGATTGGATTGGTCACCAAGATTGAGTTATATTGTATTTTGATTTTCTCTGTTCTGTAAATGTTTTTGCCTTAATTCATCACTGAATAAAATAGAGAGTTACTATACTGGTATTCTGAACCTTGATAGTTGCTTTTGCTTGGCATTACACCTTCTCAATCCCAGAGAGCAGAGTCCTTGGTATATTGGGGCAGGAAACCTCTCAGGTGAGGTTATCCACATTGAGTCTGTAGGTCAGTGGTAATAAGCATCCAGCTGTATCTTGAATGAAACTCCTTCATGCTCATATCACGTTCCTTTTCGTTCATGTCTCCCTACATTGAAAAGACAGTAAGGACATGGAAACCATTTTTCCACCTTCTGGCAGGTATTGATGATGATGAGAGGTTGAGTCAGCATTGCATAGTGATCACACAAAGTATTCCATTTCCATTTGTGTTGTTCCATGCTTTCGTAAAGCTGACAAACTCCTTCCAGTGCCAACCTCTTCTTTGTAAATAGAATTTCCACATGATCTTTCATAAAGTTCTTGGTTACTTCTAGCACATCTGATGGCATGGTGACCAACCCAAGAACCACCCAATTATTGCCACTGAGTTTTTGGAATGTGTCAGAGATCTGGTCCTTTAAACCATGGTTCTACATTTTATCAGCTTTATCCAGGGCAAACATGTTGTTCTATCTCAGGGGTAAGTATCCCTAATTAAGCATGTCAGATGTGAACTAGTGGCCCATAAAGTTATCATCTGAAGCTTCTGCTCCTCAGCCTAAATATTTGTTCCTCCAAAGCAGTCCTGCTATGAGGTACCCCTGAATTCTCCCAGTGCCATCTCTACCTTTTAGATTTGCTGGAATAACTTTTTAGTGGCTACAAAAACCAAGGCCATTTAAATCTAGTTCTATTTATCACAAAATGAAAGTTGAAAAGGTAGCAGTATTCCTGTCCCATTATCTACTTAACCACATCATAGGTTTTGATAAAATGGAAAATTGTATGTTGCTAGATAGAAGATTATTTCTCAAAACTATAGGTATGTGTGTCACAGAGGAGTGATTCTGAGAGATCTTTATCATTAAAACTATCCATAACTTCACTCCAGTTGCTATACATCATCAAAAATGGGCCATCAAAGTTCATTTCAATCAGGGCCATTGTCTCCAGGTTGGGAAATTTGACCAACAGGTACAATCCCCCAAATTAGCCAAATGATGTTAGAGAAACTTGGAAATTAGCTGGAAAGAGACAAGAAGAATATGGCAGCTGTACCCTATACTCTTGTAGCTTTTTTTCTTATTGTGAGAGAATTCAAGACATGCCTATTTTTTGGCAGGGTTTCTATACAAAGTGAGTTTCAATACAAAGACATTCAGTTTATCCTAGAACTTTGAGTTTGCCTAGTAGTTTTCTTTATTATTATTATTATTATTAACTTTTGTTTAGTTTTAGTTTATATAATTCATTTCCATGAGATTTTGAGTTACAAATTTTCTCCCCATCTTTCCCCTACCCACCACCCCAAAACAGCGATCCCACTGTATATCCCCTCTCCCAATCTGCTCTCTCCTATATCCTCCCCCATCACCCCTCTGACTTTCTGGTAGGACAGGATGGATCCCCTACCCCATTGTCTGTATATCTTATTACACAGTTGCATGTAAATGATAATAATAATAATAATAATAATAATAATAATGTGTGTATGTAAAATTAACATTTGATTTTAGAACTTAAAATTCTAGATTCTTTCCCTTCCTCCCTTGTCACCCACCCCCATGGGAAATACAAGCAATTCAATACAGGTTGTATGTGTGTAGTTACACAGAACATCTCCACAATGGACATATTGTGAAAGACTGACTATATTTCTCTCCTTCCACTAGTTCTATTCTCTACTTTCTCCCTGCTCCTTTACAAAAGTGTGTGCTTCTAACAACCCTTCCCCCCCCCCAAACTGCCTTCCCCTCCATCAGCCTCCCTCTCATCCCCTTCTCCCCCTACTCTCCTGTAGGGCAAGATACCCAATTTAGAGTGTATGTTATTCCTTCCCTAAGCCAAATTCAATGAGAGTAAGGTTGATCCATTCCCTTTTGCCTTCCTGTTCTTCCCCTCCATTGTAAGTTATCCCTTGCCTCTTCTATGTGAGATGATTAACTCCATTCTGTCTCTCTCTGTCTCCTCTCATTCTATTTCTCTCTCACCTCTCAATATCACCTTTAAAAATATCATCCCGAGAGGAGACTGGGAGAGACAAAATGGGGTTAATCATCCCATAGAGAAGAGGCAAGGGATAACTATTACAACTTTACTTTCAATTACTCTCATTGAATTTGGCTTAGGGAAGAAATTGCATAAACTCTAAACTGGGCATCATGCCACACAGGAGAGTAGGGGGCATGGGGATGAGAGGGGGGATGACGGAGGGGAGGGCAGGGTCTGGGGGAGGGATGCTGGAAGCACACACTTCAGTAAAGGGACAGGGACAGGATGGAG
>CM053593.1:115954776-115972337 GCA_028646575.1 Pseudocheirus occidentalis
GGATGGAGAACAGAGCAAGGGTGGGGAGGGATAGGAAGGAGAGACAGATGATCACTGTCACAATATGCCCACTATGAAGATGTCCTGTATAATCACACATCCACAGCTTGTATTGAATTGATTGTCCTTCCAGTGGGGGTGGGTGACAAGGGAGGAATCTAAAGCATCTAGAGTTTGAAGTTCTGCAATACCTGCAACTAGGAATTAAGATATACAGGGGCTGGGATAGGGAGACCCTCCCTGCCCTACCAGAAAGTAAGAAAGCAGAGCAGGGGAGGGACTTTACAGTGGGATTGCTGTTTTGGGGTTGGGCGGGGGCAAGATGAGTAGAAAATTTGTAATTCAAAAATGTA
This sequence comes from Pseudocheirus occidentalis, assembly GCA_028646575.1. NCBI lineage: Eukaryota > Metazoa > Chordata > Mammalia > Diprotodontia > Pseudocheiridae > Pseudocheirus > Pseudocheirus occidentalis. The sequence goes on from CM053593.1 coordinate 115,955,130, forward strand.
ATGACAATGAATGATATAAACAAGAAAATGAATAAAAAAAATTTTTTAAAAATATCATCCCTTCCTATTCAATTGATCCTGTGCCCTTTGCTTATGTACACATATATACACACAGTCCCATATGTATTCATACGCATATATACCCTCCTATATAGACATATATGTATGTATACATACACACACATTTATATTCCCTTCACCTATCCTCATACTGAGAAAAGTTTCATAAGTTATAATTATTGTTTTTCCATGTTGTCATGTAAATAGTTCAACTTTGATAAGTTCCTTAGGATTTCTTTTCTCTGTTTACCTTCTCATGCTTCTTGTATTTGAATGTCAAATTTTCTATTCAGTTCTGATTTTTTCCTCAAGAATGCTTGAAAGTCCTCCACCTCATTGAATGATCATATTTTCCCCTGAAACATTATACTCAATTTTGCTGGGTAGGTGATTCTTGGTTTTAATCCTAGGTCCCTTGATCTCCAGAATATCGTATTCCAGGCCCTTTGATCCCTTAATATGGAAGCTGCTAGATCCTGGGTTATCCTGATTGTGTTTCCACAGTATTCAAATTGTAACATTATCTCCTTGATCTGGGAACTCTGGAACCTGGCTATAAGATTCCTAGGAGTTTTCTTTTTGTGATGTTTTTCAAGAAATGATCAGCAAATTTTTTCAAGTTCTATTTTGCCCTCTGGTTTTAAAATATTAGGGCATTTTTCCTTGAGAATTTCTTGAAGGATGATTTCTAGGTTCTTTTTTTTTTATCATGGCTTTCAGGTAGTCCAATAATTTTTAAATTGTCTCTCCTGGATCTTTTTTCCAGGTCAGTCATTTTTTCAAGGAGATAGTTCACAGTGCCTTCTATTTTTTCTTTTGTTTGGATCTGTTTAATAGTATCTTGATTTCTCATAAAGTCATTTGCTTCCATTTGCTCCACTCCAATTCTGAAGGACTTATTCTCTTCAGCAAGCTTTTGAGATTCTTTTTCCATCCGGTAAATTCAACTTTTTAAGGCATTCTTCTCCTCATTGGCTTTTTGGGACTCTTTTGCCATTTGAGTTAATCTGTCTTTTAAGGTGTTATTTTTTACTCTCTTTTCATGATTTTCTTGCATCATTCTCATTTCTCTTCCCAATTTTTCTTCCACTTCTCTTATTTGGTTTTCAAAATCCTTCTTAAGCTCCTCTATGGCCTGTAACCAGTTCACATTTGTCTTGGAAGCTTTTGGTGTGGGAGTTATGACTGTGTTATCTTCCTCCCATTCCGTGCTTTGATCCTTTTTGTCCCCCAAACAGAATCTAAAGTTGGATTACTGTGCTTGCTTTGCTTCCCTTGCCTGCTCATGTTGCCAGTCAATAAAATTGACCTTTGAGCTCTTTACTGCAGTAGACCTCTGCTTTCAGAAAGGAGAGCTTTTCCCAAATCACTGGGGTTTTCACAGCTGCTAGAGCTATAGGAGGATGCTGTCTCTGCAGTCCCCACCAGCTTTGGCTCACTGGTCACACACCTCAGCACCACCACCCATGACTGTGATCCTGATCCAGGCCAGTTAGGGCAAGAGTGCTTACCTTCTGAATGTTTGCTTGGCCCTCCTGCAATCTGCAGGCTGGGAGCTCTGAAGCACCCACAAGGAGGTGGCTGCAGGGGTTGCTTCCACTGCTTTCTTGCTCTGGGAATAGATGGCCAGACCCACTCCTTTCCCACAAATTTAACCAAGTTACACTGACCTTTAATTTTGCCCTTGGCTCTTATGAGTTGACAATTCTGGAAACTGCCACCACTTCTGGTGCTCCACTCTTCTGAATGCTGCAGCCACAGCTTTTCCTGACTGCCCTGGTGCTACAGCCATGGTTTCAGGCCAGGATTGGCTCAGCTCCCAGCATGCTGTGATGAGCCCTTCCTGTCTGCCTGCAGGGCTGCCTTCAGTGAGAGCCTTGTTTCTCTGTCATTTTGTGGGTTCTGGAGCTCTCAAATTTGTTTAGAGTCATGTTTTATAGGTATTTGAGGTGGTTATGGGGGAAGCTCACAGAGTTCTCCTGCTTCTATGCCTCCATCTTGACTCTGCCCCCTACCTAATAGCTTTCTGTGAATTACTGGTATGTCTTTCTCTAGTTGTACTGGGAAGGTAGGAGCTAATTGTGAGTTGAGACAAGTTGGATAAATGTAGAGGCAGATATCATTTGGGAAGGAGTACAAGAGTTTGATTAAGTTCCCTGATTTTGTATATATATTCACTTCAGTGGTTAGGAATTTCATTAGATGTCTTTAAGTTTATGGGTATTTAGTTTCGGTCAGGTAAAAGAAGCATCCATTAGACCTTGCAAACTATAGGTATGAGAAAATAATTACCCCAGTAATACTATGTACCAAGGTTTTCCTATAAAAGGGGACTCAATTAACCAGTCCACATTAAAAATAATGCAACAGTATAATATGGGGACCAAAATGAAAGGCATAGTCAGTAAGCACTCTTGTTCATGGGATAGAAAAATTAGTTGGATTTTAGTGGCCAAGATTGTAGGGCAAGCTTCATGGAAAAATTAGAATAGGAGTTAGATCTTTAGAAGTAGGTAGGATTCATGTAGATAGAGAAGAGGAAAGTGATAAAGGTATAAATCAATTCTGGACCTTGGAATATAGCTTAATCCTCCTGACCCTTGTCTCTTGCCATACTTACTGGACCATGCTATCTCTGGTTAGCTTTGTCTCTGTTATTTTTCTCATGAGTAGGGATAAGAACTTGACCCAGGGTTTTCACTGATGTAGAGAACTTCGTGGTGAAAAAATACTTTACCAATCAAGGCAGATCAGCATCTTTTCTGTAATTTGTAGTCTGATAGAGTTGCCCAGAGCACTGAAAGATTAAGTACCATGCACAGGGTCGTATAGCCATGTGACAAAGGCTAATTTTGAAGCCAGGTTTTCCTAGCTTCAGCATCAGCCCTGTGCCAAGCCACCTTTCTTATTCTCATACCCTCTTGCAAATATTCACCCCTATTTGGCTCTGACATCTAGACCTTGTTTTCAGAAGCCTATTTGGGTTCTTCATCTCCATTGCACTTTTCACAACCTTTAAGCATCTCTTTCCCTGTAGCCTTTCTGTGAAATAGTTTTTATATACCTTTTCTCAGGAGACTTCATCTCATTCAAAATCTAAATGGAATTTTTCCCTCCCTCATCTACGGTTTCTATGTTTTCTTTGCTCTATCTCACCCTATTAAGTGAGTACAGGAAATGCCAAAAATAGAACCAAATTCTCACTATGATCCTTAGGCCTTTCTGTTTCATAAAAATTTTGAAACATTCTTAAAGATCTATAACTCCTGGGACGTTAAATAGTTCCATAGATAGAGGGGTTAATGTTGTATTTCTAAAGGTCCCCAATTTACAAACCCAAGGTCATAAGATCATAGTCTCATGGAAATTTAAAGTTCAAAAGCACTTCAGTTACCATCTAAAAGAATTTCTAAACTACAATACTGCATAGCTTTAGAGTTGGAAGGGATCTTATTGTTTATCTGGTCCATTTTCCTTCCTTTTACCCAAGAGGAAACCAAGACCTGAGCTTGCTAAGCAGTAGGAAGTAGCCAACTATTAGCAAAGTACTTTATTCTGGGGCAGCAAGTGGTAGAGTAGAAAATCTACATAGGGACCTTATAGTCAATCTTCTGCTATCAATTTTCACTGAACAATAAAAATAGAAACCAGTCCATACTACCCATCCAATGACGTTGTCCTTACATGATCCATGACAACTTTTAGCACTTTCTGAACCAAGGACAAAGTCTAACATGTACATACTAGCTTAAGGGAAGCAATGAGGACTGTTCTTCCATTCCTTCTCTAATCCATGATTTGTAGATGTGGCTCCATTCTAAGGACTGATGTCTAGTTATATGGAAAATGGAATGTACTAGAAAAAGGTAGAAGAAAAAGATAATAATGAAGAATTGTAGTTACTGCCAAGAAATAAAAGTCAATAGAACCCAGCTTTAAACTAAAGGATGAATAATGAGCATCTGACTGGCTATTGAGGGAGGACTATGTAGATACATGTTAATGACTGCATAAAAATAAATATTAGGTATATAACAAATTTGGCTGGTTAATAAATAATTGCTATGTTGGTACATCTAGAACTGATAACATACAGACATTTAGGAGAAAGTAGGTACCTAGTGATTCTTTTGAGAATCTTAGGGATGAGAGAATGAAATTTTGCTTAATAAACCTAATAGATAAGAAAGAATCAGGCTATATTAGTACTATGAGATAATGTTCATTACTCACTAGATCTACAGGGAGTAAAGACTTAAAGGCTTAAGGGTAAATAGCCTCTAACTTACTGGCTTTCTGTGTTAAATGGGCAGGATCCTAGAGCTAACATCTTGAGGGACAGAATCCTAGTCGTAGAAAACCTGAGTTAGCGTCATTGCCTGCTGAAGACTACAGCCTTCAGGTATTGATATTGCAGTCTTTGAGCACAGTTCTAGGACCTAGTTATCACTATCAGGTCTTTGTTGAGTTAAAATTACTGTTGGGAAGAAAGGGGGAAAGGGTGTTTCTGGGGAAGTATTGTAAGGAGCTGGAGTATGTATATGAGGGAATATTGTTAAGGAAAAGACAGTGGTTACTTACCTTGCTAAGGCATAATTCCAGAGGGAAGAGGAAAGGAATACTCTCATTTGTCCTAAGTAGGGAATTATCTAGATTTAGAGTGGGATGGAAAGATTTGTGATCTTCTATCCAATTATTCCAATAATTCGATATTTTGACTCAAAACAAAAATGTATGATTCCACTGGCCCTGGCTTTGAAGGAGATGAAGAGGGTAAAGAGTGAGGTGAGACCTCCAACTGCACTATCATGTACGGGAAGATGCAACTGAGCAATGAGGTATTCTACCATATCAACAGTTATGTACCTGATGGTGAATTGAAGATGATGAATTAGAAATTGATGGAGGAATTAGAGCAAAAGAAAGAATTATAATTTAGAAAGGGTGAAATCATCAATCTATTGGTCAGAGCTATGTGGAGTCAACAATTACATGCATACTTAGTATTTCTACATTTCACTGGAACTGTGGTTCACTATGGGACCTATGTGAGGCTAAGGGTTGGAGTAGGGGAGGGAGAGAGAGGATGCAAAGGGGTGATGGAAGAGAAGGGGAGTAAGAGAGGATAAAGGAAGGAAAGGGAGGAGGAGAGAGGAGATAGAGGCAAGAGAGTAGGATAGAAAGTTCTTTGTCAGATGCTGATACATTTATCTGATGTATTGTCAGTTGTTTTTGCTACATGGGGATGGAGTAGGTTATGATGTAAATCTGTTTATTGGTACTCATATTACACATGATATTAAGCATCTTTACTGAGAAGAGGCTCTCTCAGTCCAGTTTTTCAATTTGGATTATCTCCCTGTGCTCAACCTACCTCTTAGGAATAATAATATCAGTGATAATAAATTCACATTTATATAGCAATTTATATTTACAAAATCCTTGAGATTTCCCTAGAGTATGATATAACTATTTTTTTTTGAGATCTGCAATAAATTAACTTCCTACTACTGCCTTCCCTGCTGATCCTAAGGATCTCTCAGGCCTGATTCTTAGCACTTATCTCAGTTCATCAGACCTCTTTAGACCCATGCTAATGGAGGCCAAGCCCTCTCCTATCAGGTCTGCATCAGAAAAGTTGTGGCTTTGAGCATAAGGTGGGGCTAATTCAGGTGCTGGGCTCAATCCATGAGAAGGAAGAGCTGCCATCTGGATATGCTATACTTCAGAACAAAATGCTGTATTCAGGAGTTCAGCGGGTGGGAGAGTGGGTCCAGATGCTTCTTCCTTCAGAGAAGCCAACTCATTAAATTATCTTCATGAGGATTTTATCTGGATAGCTGCACTAGCAAGTAATCAGAAACCACTATCCTTTCATAAAATGCTTAGTTAGACAAACATTGACATTGTTTGGCATTAAACTAACCCTGCCTCCTAAAGACATTGAATTAAGCATGTTACTATAGGACTTCAGGTTCAAGTTTCAGGTCAAAGGATTTGAAATTTGTGAAGAGGTGGTCATCATATCTGTATCTATATCTATATATAGATATATTTGTGTTTATACAGTATATATGCATATGTATACACAGAGATCCACATATATACATACATGCATAGGAAATGGTATGGGGGGGCGAGTGGGAAAAGATATATATTTTAAGGCAGCTAGAAATTATAGAACATGAAAGAAGAGGTAGTAACATGGCATACTGCAATGAGTTATAACCTTGTAGTTAAAGGCTTTTAGTTTTTATTTTACAGATAAGGAAACTGAGGTTAAGAGACAACAAGTGAATTATTCAAAGTCACACATATAGTTGGCGACAGTGACTGTCTTCTTAACTATAGTGGTATTTTTCCATTGTGTATTTATTGTTGTCAAGCTTATCTGTTTCCTCACTGTCTAATACCTTCTCCCTCTCATTTTTATGAATTTAGCTAAAGAGATATCTGGCACTTTTTATTATTGTTTATAATACCATCTACTAGACAGTGGAATTTGATTCTCAATAATTACAGAATGGCTAAAATATCTGGAAATTTGGCTGCCAAGGCACGTATAGTAACTATATAGTAATTATAATTCAACTACATAACACTCTTTACAGACATAGAAAGACTTAAATAATTGGAGAGCTTAATTGTTCATTGTTGAGACATACTAATATCCCCATTTTGCAGATGAGGAAACTGAAGAAAATAGAGGTTAAGTGACTAGTCCGAGGTCACAGGGCTAATAAGTGTGTGTGGCTGGATTTGAACTTGGATCTTTCTGACTCCAAGACCAGTGCTCTAATCACTATGACAAATAGCTAATATCTGTTCAATGAAAGAATGAATCCATAATCATTAATGTTGAGAGTGTAACTGTGTGAACATAAAATTCTAAAACTATGCCATAAATATATTTTTCCAAAACTTATTATGCTATAATAATTATAAAAATGATATAAAAAAACAAGCTTAATGCATACATGATGGGACTAGTTAGTTTTAGCATGAGGACTCTTAAGAGGTACCTTGAAAAGTAAAAAGACCAGGGGAGCAATATTCATAATGATTACAATAACATTCAAAACATTACATAGTAGTAAAATTCCAGTTATATTAACAATCTTGGTCCCAGAAAACTAAGAATGAAACATTACTCCTTTCTCTCATTAGAGTGGTCACTACTGATCAAGACTAGTTTGTGTGATCAGATGAAGTCACTGCCAATTTGTTACCCTCAAAGGGTTTTCTTTCTAAATTTTACAGGATAGAACTCAGTATTGGCGAATGGGGTGGGAAGGATGTAGTTTAAGGAGAATCTACTTTGGTGTAAGAAGCAAAAGACAATAATAAAACTTTAAAAATTAAAATTAGTGTTAAAAACAACTAAAAATTTTTAAACTTTTTCATTTTCCAAAGTGTTTATCTCAAGATCACTGGATATGATGTTTATTGGAAGGCATGATTCTGAGGTCTCCTCTAATTTGAGCCCATGTTAGGCATGAGTTTCTGAGTGTATTTGAAAAAAATAATCCCTTTGCCCCCTCTATTTCTAAAGGAGGGGAAGGAGTTAAAGGGGATTCCCTCAGGGACATTACAATCTATTGAGGAGGCAACAAGCTAACATATTTGTATAAACAAGCTATATAGCAGAGAGAGGAGAGATGTATTCAAGCACTTAGAGTTGTGATTATCAGCTTTCCTTAGTGTGACAGGCAAAAAAGAAAAAAGAGTAGACTGGGGTAGCTAGATGGCTCAGTGAATAAAGCACTGGCCCTGGAGTCAGGGGGGAACCTGAGTTCAAATGCAACCTCAGACATTTAACACTTACTAGCTGTATGACCTTGGGCAAGTCACTTAACCCCAATTGCCCCTCCAAAAAAAGCAAAAAACAAAACCAAACAAACAAAAAAACCCCAAAAAAGTAAATTGGAAACAAAAAGGAGAAGATTATAACTTATTTGGTGGTGACAGTGGGAGGGAAGGCATGAAGACCTTTAAGGAGAAGGAACCCATTATTTTTCAAGGCAGCCAAGATCAGTTATGGGCAACTCTAATTATTAGGAATTTTTTTCCTATCATCAAGTCTAAAATTTGCATCTTTGCAACCTCTACTCATTATTCCTGGTTCTACACACTGGAGTCAAATTGACTAAGTCTAGTCCATAGGCCCAAGAAAGCTCTTTTCTTTCTCCAGGTGGGAGATCAGACTGTACTTGTCTTTTTATAATAATAAAGATAAACAATCTCATGATTTCTCCTATTCTTGACAGTTAATATTTTCAGTCTTGTTTCTCAAAACACCTTTTGGGTGTTCATACCTCAATTCCAAAAATCTGGACAAATGTTTTTATAGTCAATCAATTGTTTAAGAAACTAAAATGTTTTTATAATCAATGTGCCCCCAAACCCCCCCCCCCAATCAATCCACTCTGTCAGTTTACTTAAGCCTCTCTTTGTTGCACTTGACTTTTCTTTCTTGGGTTGCCATGTCATGTCTTGCCAACTATCTTCTCCTTATATTTCTTGAATGTACCTCTTTAAGTTCTTCTGTGTGACCCTCCTTTTTATCCTTAAAACTTTGATGTCTTCATCAGTTATCCTTGATCTTGCTTCCATTTCAAGAGGTGGAAGCATAGTTCATTATTGGTCTTCTAGACTCATGGTTGTTCATTACATTGGTCCCAGTTCTTAAGTTCTTTGAGTTGTTTACCTATACAATGTTTTATTTATGGTATAAATTATTCTAATTCTACCCACTTCACTGTATTGGGTCATAAAAATCTTTCCAAGATTACCTGAATCCTTTCATTTCTTATGGCATGCCATGGTATCCAGTAATTTGTCCAGTTATTTCCCAACTGAAGGGCACCCGTTTTGTTTCAAGTGCACTTCTTTAACCTCTTTAAGCTTGATTGTTGTATCACTAGGTTGAAGGGTAGGTCTAGTTGAATTTACTATGACCTAAGTTCCCACTCTGGGAAGGTTTTCCTTGTCTCAGAATAAACTTTTCTCTTTGCAACTTTTCTTCTTTGATCTTAGGCGCATCTTCTGGGATCAAACAAAATAATTCTATTCCTGCCTTCACAGGCAGTCCTTATAATATACCAGTCCTCCTACTATCATGAGCATTTCATGTCATTCTTGTGGAAAACACGGAGAGATATGAATTAGACAAAAATACAATCATATGGGTCAAAACACGTTGGATGGCTAGACTCAAGCTGTTAATGGTTGTGTCAATGTGGAAGAAGATGTCCAGTAGACTGTCCCACGGGTCTTATTTGACTCTTGGGCTGCTTAATATTTTTATCAATGGATTAGATACAAGCATATATGTTACACTCATCAAATTTGCAGATTAGACAACTCTTTGGATAGGAGGAAGAGAGGTATAGGGGTGGGTAGTTAATATTCTGGATAAGGCAGAATCCAAAAGTGCCTTGACAGGAAATGGCTCTAAAAGACTAAAACACCCTTTTCTGGATAACTTCTCCTCCCCCAGTTTTTGTGTCACTGCTTTCTCTTGGTTATCTTCCCACTTCTCCAGCTACTTTTGCTGTCTGCTTCTCTAGATAATCACCTATGCTCCAAGTTTCTCTCTAAAATGTCAGTCCCAAATTACCAACTGTCTATGGGACTTTTCAGACCAAATGTCCCTCAGACACCTCAAACTCAGCATATCCAAAACAAAATTCATTATCTTTCCCCTAAAATCCATTCTTCTTAATTTCCCTGTTTCTGTAAAAGGAACCACCATCCTTCCCATCACTCAGGTTGAAACTTTACAGTCATCATTGACTCCCGACTTTCTGTCACCTAATACCTTATTCAATTAATCCAAAAGTGTTTATTGATTACTACAGGCCAAGCACTGTTCTAAGTGTAGGGGTTTACAAGTAAAAATAAAGAAACTATCACTATTTGCAAAGCACTTATATTTTAATGGAGGAGACAACAAATACATATCCAATCAGTTGCCATCTTTTCAATTCTACCCCCAAGGTTCTCATGTCCCTAGATCAATCAAAAAACCCCATTTATTAACTACCTATTATGCACCAGGTAGGTTATCGTGCTGAGGATATAAAAATAATTAATCCCTCATCTTGAGGAGTTTAAATTCTATTGGAGAGAGAACTTGTACATATATAAGTATTTATACTGTGTACAGAATAAATACAAGGTAGTTAAATACACAGTATTTAGGGAGGGCACTAAGCATTTGGAGGGGGTAATCAATAAAGGCTTTAGGTAGAAGGTGATGCTTGAGTTTTAATGAAGGAAGTGTGAAGTCAAAGGAAGAAAGGAGTATGTTCTCACCAGTGTCATATGACCATGATTTCATTTGGGCCCTTAAAATCTGTCACCTGGACTATTGCAATAGCCTCCTCTTTGATCTCTCTGCTTCATCATTCTTCATCAATCTTCCACATGACTCCCAAACTTCTATTGCTAACATGAAAGTCCAGTCAGGTTACCATCCCGATCACAAAGGTTCAGTGGCTTCATATAACAAACTTCATAGAATAAAATACAAACTCTTAGACATTTAACTTCCTTTATTATCTGTTACCAGCTTACTTTTTAGGATTATAACACACCATTTCCCTTCATAAACTTTATTTGACAGCTTAGCTAGCATACTCACCCTCACAGAAGACATTCCACCTCTAGACTCTAGGTATTTGCACAGATTGTCCCCACACCTGAAATCCTAATTATCTTTCCATAACCCTCTAGGAATACCCCCTCCCCAAGAAGCACCACCTACCTCTGGACATTCCTGATGTCCCTAATTGTTGGTGCCCTCCCCCCAAACTTTTTTGTATTTACTTTCTCAGTATTTTAAATTATTTATGTTCAGATTATTTCCTTGGGTAGAATATAAGCTTTTTGAAGGTGGAAACTGCTTTATTTTTACCTTTTTGTCCTTCAAGCCTAGCACAAGTACTTATTGATTGATAAAAGTTTGGTCAATCCCAGTAAGTAAAATAAGTACTATTACCTGAAAACAGAGGAAGGTACAAGGTAAAGAAATCAACAGCTCAGCTCATAGCCTTAAAACATTGGCTTATACTGATAAGGGCCTCTTAGAGTGATATGTTGATACATATCTAGAGAAAATCTATGGATCCTGTAGGTCAGTGGTTCTCAACCTTCCTAATGCCATGATCCTATAACACAGTTCTCACATTGTAGTGACCCCCAATCATAAAATTATTTTTGTTGCTACTTCATAACTGTAATTTTGCTACTGTTATGAATCGTAATGTAAATATCTGATATGCAGGATGTATTTTCATTGTTACAAATTGAATATAACTCAAAGGTTGAGAACTGCTGCTGTAGGTAAATAGAACTTCAAAAATGAAAGTCGGGATTAAATATTTAAAACTGAATGTTATATGCATGAAGGTAATAATTGAAACCATTGAATTGGATGAGATTGATAAAAGAGAGATGGTATAAAAAGATTAAAGGACAGAGGACCTGTAGGGATACCCGTATGGAAGGAATTGGAGGAAGAAGAAGAGTCTATGAAGGAAAAGGCAAGAAGTTGATCTAACTGGAGAACCAGTGATTGCCTGCAGATACTATATAGATGCTCTGCATCAACACAGCATCTACTTAATTTGGGGGGGGGGGGTATTTCTTTCTGGGGACCTGAGCCAGTGATTTTTTTGGTATAGACTAGGCTTCCATGAGGAAATGATCTCTACTAATGTAGATGGGTAACTATTTTACAAGTCATAACCTTAGCAAGTTACATGGGGGCACTGAGTCACTAAGTAACTTTTTCAGGATTACTTAGTCAGAGATAGGACTTGAAGTCAGGTCTTTTTGACTCAGAAGTCAGCTCTCTGTCTGTCCACTGTCCCAAGTCTGCCTCTCGTCTGATTGGTTGCTATTAGCTTAATGCAGTGTTCTTATAAGTACTGAGCCAAGTTTTGGCACCAACATGTGAAATATATTTTTACTGCTAATGGAGAACAAATGCCCTAAATCCAAATGACTATGTCATTTCTATAATGGTGAGACTGGCATAATCTAATCAATGACTCCTCAGATTATGTTATTTGCAGTCTTCTGTATTCCTGGAAGCCTCTTCATTAGCAGAGAATATACCTGGAAACAGAATGATTTTAAACCTTATTCAAAGTCAGCATTGTTTTGCACTAGATTAAGGAAACTCTAGTAGCTACAAAGAATTGACACTGGTATAACTACAACCCAAACCTAGAGACTTTTCTTGACCTAAATCATAAGAATAATTTACTTTTATGTAGTACTGTAGGATTGCAAAAGATTTTACACACATTAACTCATTTGATTTTCAAAGCCCTCTAAGGAAGGAAGTAATGTTATCTGCAAACCTAGCTGGGCAGGCAAGGTTCTCCTGATATCAAAATTCCTTGGTTTCCCTAGGAAGAGAGACTTCTCATATGATAGTAAGTGATGCCAGCAAGAACTGACAAGGGAAAGCTAACTGTCTATAAACAGACAGTGGGGGGAAAATGGTCAAGCACTTATTCATCCAATAAAAAGGACTGTATGAAGCGGTATGTGGGAACCACATACCTACTGTTTATCTTCTTCATAAGCATCCAGTAACTTCATTTTCATTATTTCATATTCATATTCATATTCAGTTTATTGTGTTATGGTACTGAATATATGCTTGCAGTGATAGTGTGGCAGGACCAAAAGACTTTTGGTATACTACTATATTTGTGGAAAGCATTAAGTACCTACCATTGTCCTGGTGTATGTTTCATAGGTTATAATTAGGGTAGGAGCTTCATAAAATTATACAGTCTAAGAGTTTTAAGGAATCACAGAGGCTCTCTCACTCATATCTGATGAGGAATCACCTCCACAACATCCGTGTCAAGTCTCATCAAACCTTCTTTTCTTTCCTCAAGACTCTAACTGTGTCCTTTGCTCCTATTTTCTCAGCTAATGTCCTTGATTTATCTATTACCCCCCAAAATGAGAACTATTCATTAAGAACTCCTTATTCTCCCTTCAACCTCCAGATATTATCTTCTATAATTTTCTCTTTTTTTATGCTCTCTGATGGAGTGGCTCTTCTCAGCAAGATTAATTCCTTTAGATGTACCCTCAATCCAGTCCGCTCTCATCTTCTCCAACAGTTTGGTCCTATTATTTCCACCTTCACTCTAATCTTCAGTCTTCTATTGGTTCCTTTCCTACTGCCTACAAGCATATCCAATTCTCTGCAATTATTTTAAAAAGTTCTTACTAGGTCCTACCCTCTATACTATCATTTTTTTTCTTAACTCCCTTTCTTAGCCAAACATCTTTCCATTTTTCCCCAGAAGTTTTTAATGAAATAATGAATTCTTGCTCCAGTAGCCAGTATCTTTGGGTTTTACAAATAATAGGCTACTGTGCCCATTTACTTCTGTATATTGTGTGCCTAAAATATTCTATTGACTAACTATTTATTTTCTTATCCAGTACCAGATTGTTTTTATGATTACTGCTTTGTAATAGAATTTGAGATCTGATGCTGCTATCCATTCCTTCATGTATTTTTTATTGATTCCCTTGATAGTCTTGAACTTATGAACTTTGAACTCCAGATGAATTTTGTTTTTATTTTTTTCCAGCTCTCTTAAAGAAATTCTTTGGCATAGCACTGAATAAATAAATTAAATTAGATTGTATTGTCATTTTGGTTACACTGGTTCATTGCACTTGTGAGTAATTAATGTCTTTAATTATGTAGATCCATATTTGTGTGAAAAGTGTTTTGTAATTGTGTTCATGCAGTTTCAGTGTTTGTCCTGGTGATGAGGTGTAGGCTCTGGGACCCCCTTTGAGCTCCTTGAATCTTTGAGGTACAGGCTCTGGGAAAGTAAACCTTCCCAGAGAAGACATTTACCTGAGTTCATGGGCCTTAAATTGTGTCTCTGCCCAAGTCTTTAGCCCTCCTTTGTTCCAATAGTTTCCCACCCTTAATGTTCCTGTTCCCACCCTTGAACTGGTGGCCCACCATTGTCTATGGTCTCTAGGTAGCCTCCAGCAACTTCTCACCCTTAATCACTCATTACTGGAGTCTGACCTCATCTGACTCCTCCTGAAGACCCTCACCAGTCTCCTCCTCTGAACCACCCCTAGATTCCTCCCACAACCTTTCTGTATATAGAACCCCATCTTCCTTCCATGTGGTGGGAGAGCGCCATAGAATAGCTTAGCACAGAATTCCTCTGTGTGAGAGCACAGTGAACTTTACTTTTTCTTTGGCTGAGAAGACTTGAGTGGAATTCTTTCCGCAGGACCCAGCATGTTGGTATTTTGGGGTCTCAGGTAGCCCTAACCCTCTTTGGGTACCTTTTGGGTACCTCTTCACTGGCAAGTAGACTCCCAAGTATTTTATACTGTCTGCCATAATTTTCAATGAATTTCTCTTCCTAACTCTACTGGGTATTGTTGGTAATATATAGAAATGTGATGATTTGAATGTATGTGTTTATTTTATATCATACAACTTTGCTAAAGTTGCTTATTGTTTCAACTAATTTTTTAGAGTTCTCTAAGTATTCCAAAATACCATTTGCAAAAAGTGATAGTTTAGTTTCCTTGTTGACTCTGCTTATTCCTCTGATTACTTTTTCCTTGTCTTATTGCATTAACTAACTTTTCTAGTACAGTATTAATTTATAATGTTGACAATTGACATCTTTGCTCTAACTCTAATCTTATTAGAAAGACTTCTGGTTGTTTTTTTTCCCATCACAGGTAATACCTACTCTTGGTTTTAGATAGATACTACTTCTCATTTTAAGAAAAGCTCCATTTATTTCTCTGTTTTCTAATGTTTTTTAATAGGCATGATATTGTTTTCAATGAAAAAAAGTTCTTCATTTACTTATATAATGTTTTTTTTGTTCCTGTTATTGATATGATCAGTTTTACCTACAGTTTTCCGATATTGAACCAGCCCTGCATTTCTGGTATAAATATCACTTGGTCATTGTGTATGATGTTTGTGATATATTGCTGTAATTTCCTTGTTAGTATTCTTTAAATTTTTGTATCAATATTGATTAGAGAAATTGGTCTATAGCTATCTTTTTCTATTTTGACTCTCCCTGGTTTAGGTATCAAAATTATATTCATGTCATAGAAGAAATTTGGTAGAACTGCTTTGTTTCCTATTTTTCAAATTCTTTACATAATATTGGAATCAATTGTTATTTAAATGTTTGGTAGAATTCACTTGTAAATCCATCTTTCCTGGGGTTTTTCCTTAGGGAGTTCATTTATGGCTTGTTCTAATATAGAATTATTTAAGTTTTTCTATTTCTTCTTCTGCCATAGCCTCTTAATTGGTTTCTCTTCTTCAAGTTTTTCCCACTCCAGTTAATCTTTTATATATCCATCAAAATGATATTTCTAAAGTACAGATCTGACTACATAGTCACATTGTTCAGAAAACTTCAATGCCTTCCTGTTGCCTAGAGTATCAAACAGAAACTCCCCAGTTTGGCATTTAAATCTCTTCAGGACCTCAACTTTCCCTGCCTCGAAAGCCTTCAAACATATTACTTTCCTCCAAGAGGAGGAAATCTAGCCATACTGGCTTATTCATTGCTCTTCACATAAGACACTCTATCTCTCATTTCTAACTTTGCACTGACTTTTTCCCTCCCCTCTGCCTCTTAGAATTTCTGCCTTCCATCAAGACCTCAGTTCAAGTGCTATCTTATACCTGGAAAGTTTCCTGAATTTCCTAGCTAGTAGAACTCCTTCTTGAGTGGGAAGAGAATACAATGCCTTCTATTCATTTTGGAGTGATGAGGATGATAAATAGTGAACATTTACATAGAATTTACTTTGTGCCAGAAACTGTGCAAAGTGTTTTACAAATTTTATCCCATTGGATCCTGACAACAACCCTGGGAGGTGGATGCTATTATCATTTCCATTTTAAGGTTGAGGAAACTGAGGCAAATGGAGATTGTGACTTGCCTAAGGTCACAAATCTGAGGATAGATTTGAACTTGGGGCTTCCTGACTCCAGACCCATAGTACTCTATCTACTGTGCTACCCAGCTGCCTAAGAAATTATATCTATTTCCACCTCTATGTATCTATCATCTATCTTCTGTCTGCTGATGGATACAAATACATACACACATATAACATGTACATATGATATTTTATTTGTGTCCTTCATCTCCTCCATTAGAATGGTTCCTAAATACTAAGGACTAATTCACTTTTGTCCGTGTATCCCCAGTGTTTAGTACAGCGCCTGGTATTTGTACAAGCAAGTACAGAGCAAGCACTTAACAAATTTTTGTTGGTGGATTGATTTAAATGTCATCCAATTTCCCTTTGAATGCTTCCAGGGAGGAGGAAGCAGCTACCTCTTGAGGTAGCCAATGCTCCTCATAAACAAATATAATTATTAGGACACTTTCCTTTGCCTTTTCAGAAATCCTCTCTTCATATCTCACCAATTACTTTAAGTTCTGTACTCTGGGCCCAAGCAGAAATAATTCTTATTGTTTTTCACATGACAGCTTTTCAAATGATGCCTGTTATGTACCCCCTACATCTTTTCTAGGTTAAACATATTCCCTTATTTGGCGTAGTGTGCTTTTTTCCCCCCTTATCCTACTCACTCTCTTCTGGATTCCCATCAGTTTGTCAATATCTTTAACAAAATATGGCAGCCACTCACGTTAGTTTAAGAACAAATGGGAAGAAGGAAAGAATTTATGACCAAACAAGAGATAGTGTTATGAAATGCAAAATAGATCATTTTGATTACATTAAATTAAAAAGATTTTGTACAAACAAAACCAATGCAAGCAAGATTAGAAGGAAAGCAAAATACTGGGAAACAATTTTTACAGCAGGTGTTTGTGATATAGGTCTCATTTCTCAAATATATAGAGAATGGAGTCAAATTTACAAGACTATATGAGTTCCTTCCCCAACTGATAAATGATCAAAAGATACAAATAAACAGTTTTCTGGGGGCGGAGCCAAGATGGCGGCTTAGAAGCAGCAAAGCACCACAGCTCCCACACAAACACGCTAAAAAACTCATAAAATGGGACGCTAAACAGATTTTCAAGCTCCAAAACTCTCCACAAGACAGAAAGCACTACG
>CM053593.1:115972837-115992734 GCA_028646575.1 Pseudocheirus occidentalis
GACATCTTCACAGTGGACATATTGTGACAGTGATCATCTATGCCTCCTTCCTATCCCTCCCCACCTTGTTCTGTTCTCTACCCTGTCCCTGTCCCTTTACTGAAGCGTGTGCTTCCAGCATCCCTCCCCCAGATGCTGCCCTCCCCTCTGTCATCCCACCTCTCATCCCCATGCTCCCTACTGTCCTGTGTGGCATGATGCCCAGTTTAGAATTTATGCCATTTCTTCCCTAAGCCAAATTCAATGAGAGTAATTGAAAGTAAAATTGTAATAGTTATCCCTTGCTTCTTCTCTATGGGATGATTAACTGCATTTTGTCTCTCCCTGTCTCCTCTCATTCTAGTCCTCTCCCACCTCAGAATTTCACCTTTTAAAGTATCATCCCTTCATATTCAATTCATTGTATACCCTCTATATACACATATACAAACATGCTCACATATGTATTCATACGCATACATAGCCTCCTATATAGATATATGTATAGGTATACACACACACACACATTTGTATTCCCTTCACTTATCCTCATACTAAGAAAAGTTTAATAAGGTACTATTATTGTTTTTCCATATTGGCATGTAAATAGTTCAACTTTGATAAGTTCCTTATGATTTCTTTCCCATGTTTATCTTCTCATGCTTCTTGTGTTTGGTTGTCAAATTTTCTGTTCAGTTCTGGTTTTTTCAGCAAGAATGCTTGAAAGTCTTCCACCTCATTGAATGACCATATTTTCCCCTGCAATAATATGCTCAATTTTCCTGGGTAGTTGACTCTTGGTTTTAATCCCAGCTTCCTTGATCTTTGAAATATCATATTCCAGGCCCTTTGATCCCTCAGTGTAGAAGCTGCCAGATCCTGGGTTATCCTAATCGTGCTTCCACAGTATTCAAATGGTTTTCTCTTGGCAACCTGTAATATTTTCTCCTTTAACTGGGTATTCTGGAACCTGGCAATAACATTTCTAGGAGTTTTCTTTTGGGGATCTTTTTGAAGAGGTGATCAGTGAATTCTTTCGAGTTCTGTTTTGCCCTCTGATTCTAAAACATCAGGGCAATTTTCTTTGAGAATTTTTTGACTTATTGTTCCTTACTTGATAGATGTGGAGATTGTTCCAGGTGCTGTAGATCGGCTCCCTGGGGCCTGGCCGTGGTTTGGGGCTAGGCTGGCCTCTGCTCCTGGCCTGCCGCAATGAGCCCCTCCTGCTGAGCTGCCTTCAGCAAGAGATGTGTTTTCTGTATTTTTGTGAGTTTGGGAGCCCTACAGTTTGTTTAGAGTTGTATTTTACAGGTATTTAGGGTGGCTGTGTAGGAGTTGCGAAACTTTGCTGCTTCTGCGCTGCCATTTTGGCTCCACCCCCAGGAATGACCAGGATTTTTTTAATTGGAACATTTTGGCTCATTTTCCTTCATAGTAAAATACATGTTAATTTTTCTGTCTTAATTTTCACTAATTTTTTTTCAGTCTCTTTTTATGAGTTTCTCTGGTGGTTAATTGATTCATGATCTAGCTTTTTTACTCAGGTTTTCCTCACATGAAATTGTTTTAGGATTTTTCTCATATTTTCAGTCATTTTCTCTAGATTTTCTTTTTTTAAAAATAAATTTATTTATTTTTATTTTTTCAACACTTAATTCCATAAGATTTCGAGTTCTAAATTTTCCCCCCATTTCTCCCCTTCCACTACTCCAAGACAGCATGTAAATTGATATAGGCTCAACATATACTTTCATATTAAACCTATTTTCACATTAGTCATGTTGTAAAGAAGAATTAGGACCAATGAGAGAAACCACAAGAAAAAAGAAAGAAAAAAGAGAGGAGAGAGAGAGAGAGAACGAGCAAATAATATACTTCAATCTGCATTCAGACTCTATAATTCTTTTTCTGGATATGGACAGCATTTTTCATCATGAATCTTTTGGAGCTGTTTTAGATCCTTGCATTGCTAAGAAAAGATAAGTCTATCAAAGTTAGTCATTGCATAATGTGGCTGCTACTGTATGCAGTGTTCTCCTGGTTCTGCTCATTTCATTCAGCATCAGTTCATATGTCGTTCCAAGTTTTCTGAAGTCTTCCTACTCATCATTTCTTATAACTCAATAGTTTACTTTCATGTGCCACAGCTTGTCCAGCCTTTCCCCAACTGTTGGCATCCTCTCAATTTCCAATTCATTTGCTGCTATGTTTCATTAAATGCCCATCTCCTTGCCTGAAAGATAAGGCTCAGTTTTTGCTGGGTCCTTGGTTGTAATGCAAACTCCTTTACCTTATGGAATATCACTTTCCAAGCCTGCTAATCTTTAAATGTACAAGCTTCAAGGTCCTGAGTAATCTTGACTATGGTTTTACAATACTTGAATTGTTTCTGGCTGCTTGCAGTATTTTCTCCTTGACCTGATAATTCTAGAATTTGACTACAATATTCATTGGTATTTTCAATTTGGGATCTCTTTGAGGAGGTTATTGGAGTAATATTTTGATGACTAGTATACCCTTTGGTTCTAATATCTAAGGGTAGTTTTCTTGACAATTTCTTGAAAGATGCAGTCTAGTTTTTTTTTTTGATCATGGCTTTCAGGTAGACCAAAAATTCTTAAATTGTCTCTCCTGGATCTATTTTCCAGGTTAGTTGTTTTTCCCCTTTTTTTAAGAGTTAATTTTTTAGTGGTAAAGCATTTTAGAGATAAGGCAAGGCCATTAACACTAGTTGTCCATTTTGCCTCTCACTTCAAAGATTGTATCTCATAGATGTCCAAATTACATCATCCCAAAGACTGTTATGGATCAAATAATCCAGTTTTCTTGGAAAACATTTGATTATTTTAAAATTTAATTTATTTTTAGTTTTCAACATTCATTTACACAAGATTTTGAGTTACAAATTTTCTCCCTGTCTTTTCCCTACCCCCACTGCAAAATAGCGAGCCTACTGAATATTCCTTCCCCCAATCTGTTCTCTCTTAATCCTCCCACATCACCATCCCCCACTTTCAAGTAGAGCAAGATGGATTTCTATGCCCCAGTGCCTGTATGTCTTATTTCCCAGTTGAATGTAAAAAAAAAACAATTTTTTTGAATGAGTAAAAATCCTACTACTTTATTGAAGCTATGAATTCATAATTAATTTGACGATTCATTCTCTAGAGTTCAAATATAAATCATCATCATTGTAATACTCTAGTGCAGAAGTTATTAACCTAGAGGCCATGAACTTTGTTAAAAGCTTTTTGATGATTGTATTTCAATATAATTAATTTCCTTTGCATTCCTATGCATTTTGTTTTATACATTGAAAAACATGATTCTGAGCAAAAAGGGTAACATCAAGGTAAATCTGTGTTCTAACTGCTGTGGTTACTCCCTCCAGTATTATTTTTTAAAAAACACAATATTTTTAACATTTGTTTTTCAAACTTTGATTTCCAGATTCTTTCACTTCTTCCCTCTTCACCCATCCCCACTGGGAAGACAAGCAATTCAATATAGCTTGCACATGTGTAGTTATGCAATACATTTCCATAGTAGTTATATTGTGAAAGATTAACTATATTTCCCTCCATCCTATCCCGTCCCCAACTTATTCTATTTTCTCCTTTAGCCTTGTCTCTTTTCAAAAGCGTTTGCTTCTATCTACCCTCTCCCCCAATCTGTCCTCCCTTCTATCATCCCCCCTCTTATCCCCTTCCCTGCTACTTCCCTGTAGGTTAAGATACCTGATTGAGTGTGTATGTTATTCTCTCCTTGAGCCAAATTCAATGTGAGTAAAGATGACCTATTCCCTTTCACCTTCCTCCTGTTCCCCTCCATTGTAACAGTTTTCTCTTGCATCTTTTATATGAGATAATTTACCCTATTCTATCTCTCCCTTTATTCTTTTCCCAATACATTCCTCTTGCACCTCTTAATTTTCTTTTAGATATCATCCTTTCCTATTCAACTGATCCTGTGCCCTCTGTCTATGTATACATGTATACACATATACACATATGCACACACTCATGTGTATTTATACACATACACCCTCCTATACATATTTATGTATGTACACACACACATATGTTCCCTTCAACTCTCCTTATACTGAGTAAAGTCTCATGAGTTACAATTATCATTTTTCCATGTAGGAATGTAAATAATTCCACTTTAATAAGTTCCCCCCCCAAAAAAATAAGTTCCCTATGATTTCTTTTTTCCATTTACCTTCTCATGCTTCTCTTGCTTCTTGTATTTGAAAGTCAAATTCTCTGTTTAGCTCTGGTCTTTTCATCAAGAATGCTTGAAGGTCCTCTATTTCATTGAATGACCATATTTTTTCCTGAAGCATTATATTCAGTTTTGCTGGATAGGTGATTCTCAGTTATAATCCTAGCTCCTTTGACCTCTGGATTATCATATTCCAAGCCCTTTTATCCCTTAATGTAGAAGCTGTTAGATCTTGTGTTGTCCTGATTGTGTTTCCACAATACTCAAATTGTTTCATGTGTTGTCCTGATTATGTTTCCACAAGACCCAAATTATTTCTTCCTGACCACTTGTAATATTTTCTCCTTGACTTGGAACTCTGGAATTTGGCTATAATATTAGCAGAAGTTTTCTTTTTGGGATATTTTTCAAGAGGTGATGGGTAAATTTTTTCTATTTTGCCCTCCAGTTCTAGAATATCAGGGCAATTTTCCTTGAGAACTTCTTGAAGGATGGTTTCTAGTCTCTTTTTTTGGTCATGGCTTTCAGGCAGTCCAATATTTTTAAAATTATGTCTCCTGGATCTATTTTCCAGGTCATTGTTTTTTCCAATGAGATATTTCACATTGTCTTCTATTTTTTTTCATGTGTTTGGGTCTGTTTTATAGTATCTTGATTTCTCATAAAGTCATTAGCTTCCATTTGCTCCAATCTAATTTTAAAGGAATTATTCTCTTCAGTGAGTTTTTGAAATTTCTTTTCCATCTGGGCAATTCAGCTTTTGAAGGCATTCTTCTTCTCACTGGCTTTTTGGACCTCTTTTGACATTTGAGTTAGTCTATTTTTAGGTGTTATTTTCTTCAGTCAGGCTGTTGACTCACTTTTCATGACTTTCTTGCATCACTCTCATTTCTCTTCCCAATTTTTCCTCTACTTCTCTTATTAGATTTTAAAAATCCTTCTTGAGCTCCTCCATGGCCAATAAGTAGTTCATATTTTTCTTGGAAGATTTTGGTGCAGGAGTTTTCACTTTGTTGTCTTCTCCTGTTTCCCTGTTTTGATCCTTTTTGTACCACCCCCCCCAAAAGATTCTATGGTCTGATTGTGCTTCTTCTGTTTGCTCATCTTGCCAGCCAACTACTTGAGTTTTGAGCTCTTTGCCACAGTGGAACTCTTCTTCTAGAGTGGAGAGAGTTGTGTCCCAAATTACTGGGGTTTTCACAAATGTTATCAGAGCTGTTGTCAGAGCTATGAGGAGGGTTCCCTCTCTACAGCCACCACAAGCTCTGGCACACTGGTGTTCCTCACCCTAGGACCACCACCCAAGACTATGACCTAGATCCAAGCAGGTCAAATCAAGGATGATTTACCCTCTGGACAGTTGCTTTGTTCCAATATAATCTACAGGCCAGGAGGCAGCCATGCCACCATGCCACTACACACTTCTCTCTCTGGGGCATGGGCTGGACTGTACTCTTCTCTCACCCTGGATCAACAGGGTTCTTTGCTGACCTTTTACTTTCTCTTTGGTGTTTACAAAGTTGAGAAGTCTGAAAATCACCACAGTTGCTGGAGATTCACTCTACTGAAGTCTGTTCTGGACATTCTGTGCTGCTGGTTGGGGCTGCCCTGGATCTGGGCCCAGAAGGTTCACGTGGGACTGTGCTAGGCTCCCAGTCTGGTGAGATAGACCCTTCCTGTTGGCCTGAAGTTGCCTTCAGTGGGAGATTGGTTTTTCTCTGTCACTTTGTGGATTCTGTAGCTCTAAAATTTGTTTAGAGTCATATTTCACTTCTTTTTGTCATTGTTTTTATTTTGTTTGACCGATTCTTAATGTCTCATAGAGTAATTTGCTTTAACTTGCCCAATTCTAATTTTTAACAAATTGGTTTCTTCAGTTAGTTTGTGTACTCCCTTTTCCATTTGGCCAATTCTACTTTTTAAGGTGTTGTTTTCTTAAATGTACTTTTTCCATTTTGTCAGTTCTGTTTTAAAGGAATTGTTCAATTTTTCTTCCACTTCCCTAATTCAACTTTTAAAATCCTTCTTGAACTCTTCCAAGAAAGCTTTTAGTACTTGAGAGCAGTTCATATTCTCCTCTGAGAATTCAGATGTGGTTATATCGACAGTGCTGTTCTCTTCTGAATTTGTGTTTTGATATTCCCTGTCCCCATAGTAGCAATCTATGGTCTTTGTTTTTCTGTGTTGCTTTTTTCTCTCAGTGGTTGCCTTTTAAAGTTGATCTCTGATTCTGGGGCACAGGGAGCACTGTCCCACACTTCTTGTGCTGGGGGCTAGGTATTTGGCTACTGGCTTTGTGTGTGCTAGCTGCTAGAGGGGGTGGTAACTTATTTGGTACTGAATTGGAGTTGTTGGTGGTGGCTGGTATATCTTGAGGGTAGGTGGGGTTTTTCTGTATTTCCCCAGGGTTACAATGAAGCTTGCAGGGTGGAATGAGGGGTGGTAGTGGTCTGGGTACTGGATGTCACTTCCTCACCCAGGGCTGCACTAGAGCATGGGTAGGCTCAGCTGCTGGGGGACACACATCATTCCAGTGGTAATCCTGAAATGTCAGGAGAACTCAAGGAAGGTGACTGCCACAGTGGCTGGACCCCATGAGTAAACTTATGGAAAGACATGGACAAGAGTAGCACAGGATGGACAGGCATGAGTGGATTGCAGTCTGTTTCTTTGAAGGGCACATCCCCAAAGGATGAGAGCTCAGATCTATTGAAGTGTGTTGAAATATACAGGCAATATTTGTTTCAAACTAGGAAAGGAATTATTTAGGAGCTGTTTTTAAAGACAGCCACATAAATTCTATTCCAGATTCTTCTCCCTGTCATTATTTTTAATCATAAACTTGAATATTTTTTACTTCCCAGGTTGTAACACTTTTTAGCATGTTGTCCTACATTTCTTTCATTATTTTTTATAAGAAACATTAATTAATTATGAGTGGAGCTTTGCCTGTCAGTGGTCTCATAGTGAAATTATGTTGTAAAATTAACTATCAAAGTTCATACTTAATATTGTAACCTATAGTTGAATAATTTGAATATGGCCTCAGGTGTTGATTTTTGAAGTGCAAATACAGCCTAATTAGACAGCACAGCTGAGGCTGCTGCTTTTCTTCTCCTACATTCACTGTTGGCTTAATAGTAAGAAGGGCATTGTCAACTGATCTTGGATGACAATTATGGATTTGCTTAATGTTCTGAGCTCAATTATCTACCTCATTCTAACTTGACAAAAAGAAATATTCTCATATTTTGCTGCCTCTGCCTTATAGTGGAGCTCTCTGTATCCATGTTTCATCTTTCCATCTAGACTATAAATTTTTGGGAGCAGGATTCATAGATCCCTTATTCCTCTTTGTATAATGAATGAGCATGGCACAGTACCATGTATGTAATTAGAACTTAATAAATATATCTTGAATGAATGAAATGTAAAAAATGATCCATTTTTGAAGGCCTTTTACCACATTGTATTACAGAACCTAATATATATCTATGTATCTATTTTTATTTCCTAAGTGCCATACCTTCTAAAGAAAGACTAGCAAATATTCTCTACCTTTGTTTTAGAGCATTATTATTTAAAAATAATACTTAGATATATTTTAAATTTTTTGTTCTGGTATAAACTTGGATTTTAGTAACATTGAGTACCTTTAACAAAAAGGTAAAATCAGAGGGCCCTCTGAAAAAAGCAGTATAGTTCCTTGGGAAATTGTTTAATGAGGAAAGGTAGCATTGTATTTGAAGGGAAATAATTAGTAAATACCTAGCAACTAGCTCTCTGGTGGGAAGAAGGGTATAACCTGAAGCAATTTGGAAACTATCTGCCAGAAAAATACTGACTGAAAAAATTTAGTCACAAGGTTTTTTTATGCAAACCACAGACCTCATACCTAGACATATGTTCTTTCTCTTTCTGATTTGCCATCAGGTCAGAGAAAAGTGCTGCAAAATCTAAGGAAGCATTGAGAGTTCATTCAGTTCAATCCAATAGTATTGGTTAAGTGCCTACAACCTGTCCTAGGTTCTGAAATTACAAAGATGAAAAATATATTCTCTGTTCTCAAGGGGCTTAGAATCTACTGGGGAAAGTGTTTATGTGTTGGGGAGAGGGGGATTGTGAGAACAGATAAGCATGATGCAAGATAGAGTGTGATGGGAGAAAAAGGAAAGGATTAGGTAGAGATAAAATGAGAAAATTAAAGCTTTCAGTTTGGGGTATCATGAAATGTTTTGTTGAGAAAATGACATCTTGACTGAGCCTTAAAAAAAAGAGAAGGAGTTTGACGGAGATAAGAAGGAATGCGTACCAGGCATGGATGGGTGACTGTTGGTTTGAATGCACAAAGACAGGGATAGCACGTCTAACTCAGGGAAAAGCAAATAGTCTAGTTTGGCCAGAGCAGTAAGTACATGAAAGAAAATGATGTAAAATAAGACTTTTAAGGGCTGTTGGAGCTAATTGATTCAGTAAATGCCACTCTTAGGAATTTACATTTTATCCTTTAGGCAATAGGGAACCACTGAAAGTTTCTGTGTGGGAGAGTGATATGGTCAAATGAATTCATTAATAAGAATATTTCAGGACCCCTTTGAAGACTGGATTGCGGGAGAGAGAAATAGAAGTCAGGGGAAAAGCTAGAAGGCTACTGGTACTAGGCAAGAAATGATGATGGCTTCATCCAGAGTACCAGTATTATGAGTAGACATAAGGGGACAGATTCAAGGAGGTAAAATCATGTCTTCCATTTGGTTAGGCAGATAGCTAAAGGTCTTTCCAAACAGAGAGAAATCAAAGGCTAGGAAGAAACTCTCCGCAGAGAATTTAGGTAAAAATCTACTCTGAAATAGGCCAGAATCATGGATTAATTCTAAACAGGTTCTATATTCAAGTTTAGGTTATAATGTATCAATTCAAACCTGAAGAAAACTAAAGTATACTGTATTCATCAGTAGTTGGGGAAAATGACAAAATAGTGTAAAAAGTACCGAATTGAATCTTTTTGTTGCATTTCCTTAAATATTGGATGACATTGAATCATTGCTTTAAAACATTGTGTAAATAGTTAAACTGCTACTAGCAATAACATCATTTATATCGCGCTTTTATGTTTGCAGAGCAATTTACAAATATTTCATTTTATTCTCACAACTCTGAGAGGTATGCACTATTATTACTGCCATTTTATAGAAGTGGAAACTGAGGCACACAGGGTTTAAGTTACTTCCCAGGGTCATATAGCCACCACCAAGTGTCTGAGGTTGATTTTTATCTCAAGACTTCCATACTCAAAGTTCATTGCTCTATTCACTGGACAGCCTTACTTCCTTAAGACAATACTACTAGATAAAACTGATACTTAACTATTAAAAGTTTTTAATAGAAGAAAAACAATTTTGAGTAGAAAAATTCTATATTCTGTACCAATTATGAGATATCTGGGTGTTAGGATGACAAATCCACTATACATTAGTTGATGTTTTACCAAATATGATAATAATTATATAAATTTATATTGGGGTCTTAGCCCATGTCTATACCTGCTAAAATAGAGGTATCCATGTGGGAGATACCATGGATATGCATTTGAGATATGTCATACTGTATTGCCTACCTTGTGGGTAGGAATAGCCCCTTTCCAAGTTGTGTAGCTTGAATTTGCTCCTTTTAAAAATTTGTCTGACTGAGCCACAGTAGTTCTTTGTCTTTATAGTGGTATCAGGAGTAAAGGTCTTATTCACGTAGGCAGGCACCAAGCTGAGAGGAAAGTCTGGAGGCCCACCTTTTTTCCTCTGTGACTACAAAAGATAGAGACTTGGAATTTTAGTCTTTCATTTGTCTTTTTTAGCTCTAGTTATGGAGAGTTGAGTTCTTCAGGAGCTTTAACCATGGGGAACTTGGAACCCAGGATTCTAGGCCAGATGTTGCAGCTAGCTCATTGAGGAAGCACTAAGAAGGCATGACCCCAGCAACTCTGGGCCCAGAGAACCTCATTCACAGACCACATCTTTGGACTTTGAACTTGATGGGACTAATGCTGTATAAGAACTGAATGAAAATGTGAGCCTGACCCTTCCCTCCTGGTCCCCCTTCCCAGCCCCAAACAAAGTGCTGTAGGCGGGGATTATACTACACTGAGTATTGGGGGAAAACATTCATACATTTATTCTGACTATGCCTTTGAAGTAAATATCCCTTTGTAAAAGCTAATCTGATAACTGACTAGGTATGGATGTAGTGGTCAGACAGTTGGAAGCCTGTCTGCTGATTTGTTTCTTTGTCTGGTTGTAACTTGTGTTTGTATTCTATTTGTGTTCTCTGAAGTTCAGGGTGCTGACTTTTTCCCCTGAACTAGGTAAATGATATTTGTTTGATTGATTAAAGTGAGACTGTTAACCCATTTTGAGTTGCTTTCCTGTAGAAAAGCAGATCAAAGAACCTGTGCTAGCAGCCATCATGGGCATGCTAGGGTGTTTGCTGATATATAATCTCATTAAGTAATTAAATAAAACAAGTCTGCTTAGATCCCTAAAATTGAGGAAAAACATCTGGTGAGAGCTTGAACAAATAGCAGAAAGGATAGACATCCCCTCTCATCCTTTAGGGGGATATGAGTATCCTATGGAAAGGGTGAAATGTCACACATCCAGCCTTCAGGAATGGGTGAGAGAGGGTAGAGAAGCACCATTACACATAGTATTGGGAGGAAACGAAATAGCATTATCTGTTAACAAACTCAAACTCATATGTAATCGAAAATCACATAAGACAGGACTACAGTTTTAACAAGTCCATGGAATTTTTCCCTCGGTCTCAAAGAACATTGACAAGCACGAGGGCAGTTTTTTTATCTGAGACTTCTGTAGAGACTCTTTGCATTAAAAGATTCTCCTATGATTCACATCAGCTGTAAATGATTCTCACCCAGAAATGCAGCCCCCCTACAGGGTAAAACATAGCAACAAACTAGACTCTGTAAACCATCAATAAATAATTGAAATGTGATTAAAATTTAATTAACATTGGATAGAGCGCTTGCCTGCCAAGACTCATCAATCCTGCTAATAGCTTCTCACTTCTGCTTATTCATGTGGGAGTGAATGACAGAAGAAACCTGGAAAGTGTCAATAGAAATTTGGAAGTTTTGAGTAGAAACACCAATGACTTTGAAGAACAGGTGATGTTTTCATTTCTTCATTCCAGTCAATGACTTTGGTATTTTGTGGTTCCATGTTTTCCATTATACAATAGTACACGTTACAACCTCATTAACCCTTCAATCCTATACAATTCTGGGCCATGCTTTTCCCTAAATCCAGAGAAAGATTTGATATTTTAGGCCAAAGATAAATTTGAGGATCCTTTTTAAAGAGAAACTCTGAAAAAATTCTCAGTACTCTTATTTTCAGGAAACAAATTTTATGTCCTTGGTAGAGGTATTAGAGCTGTCTTGTAATTTTTCTTTAAAAAAATCAAATTATTGATAGCTGAATGCAAGACTTTACATTTATCCTTGTTGAATTTCATTTTATTAGATCAAATGTCTAGCCTTTCAAGAGCCTATGGGATATCCTGCCTCTGTTATACACTATGTTCGCTCTCCTTTCTAGTTTTTTGTCATTTGCAAATTTGATGAGGATATAATTTATGTCTTTATGCCAGTTCAGATTTACAAAGTTGGTACATGGAGCTAGTCTATTTCCCAATACTATGCCTTCTATTGGACTGGTAAGAAAGTATTTGTAGGGATTTGCTGATCTAATCAAAAAGATTCTGAATATAATTTTTAAGGAAAGGAAAGATAAGTTAAATCTCCAAATGAGATATGGAATACAGTGTGGTGACCTTAAATAGAATTATAAAGATGGAAATAGTGCCACAAATTCACATGAGAATGTTGACACATTGAACCTTTGAAAAATAAGGGATCAGGTTCCTGTGACCACCAAAAACTCTATTCTTTACTAGAGGCTGCTGTAAAATACACTTTTCTGAATACAATTCTCAAAACCTAAATTCTGATAATTTATGTTTTTCTTAACACAATGAATGAAATGAAATAACCTATAAAATGTAGCTCACAAATTAAAATTGACAACATGCAAAACATTTATTCTCTTTAGCAAGTCCCTAGAATTTTGTGACCTTTTGTGCTAACATCTAATTTTTTTTTTAAAATGTGATTTCAGGCAATATCCACTTTTAATTCCACATGAAATCTGCAGTACCATAAATCATGCGTAACAAATAAAATTCTTAAAACTAAAACATTTTTAACCTCAATTTTATCTCCTACTTTGTCAGGTGGTGGTGTGAGGATATTTGTTCTGTATATTCTACTGCCATAAACCTTTGTACCTTGGCCACCCACTGAAAACTTTAGGAGAGGTTTCTGGAACTTTAGGCCTTGCTTTTGTTGGAAGCCACCAAGACTGATGAGATCTCAGCATCACCTTGCAACCCCAAACCTTTGCACTCTGCTTTAAGGGAATAATTGCAACACAAAACTTGAGTTTTAAAGACAAACAATGAAAACATGCAATGGATGCATGGGGAGCTCTTTACAACAGTAGGGCGAGCAAGATAAAGGAGACCCCCGTTCCACAAACTTTGAGGATCATGCCTTTCATTTTTTTCTCTATTGCACATAACTGTGAATTTATGTAGTTGCCCATGTGAAGGTGAAAACGAGGTTCCTAAAAAAAATCAGGCAAATGCTTGAAGTTGTGAAGTTAAACATGTGAATATTGAGGATTTACTATATATTTATATTCTACATATATAAGTATATAGGATTATTACAATAGTTCATGTATATCTTAGGTAGAAAGTAATTTCTGGGGGAAGGGGTGGAATAATTAACAACTGAGAGAATTAGGATAGGCTTCCTGTAGGAAGTGGCACTGGAGCTGAGCTCAAGGGAAGCTGGGGATTCTGTGAGTTGGAATTACTTTCCAGATACTCCAAAGAAATAGAAATGGGAGAGGGAACATCATGTAGAATGAGCAGCAAGGCAGCCAGTGGAGCTAGAAAGGAGAGTGTGTGGAGGAAGGTAACACAAAATAAAGTTAGAAAGGCCAATTAAAGCCAGACTTAGAAGGGTCAAGTATGGAGCAACTGAACTTCTAGGAAAAGATGAGTGACATGGCCAGGTTCATGCTTAAAATATATCAGTTGAGCAACTGTGTGGAAGATGGATTGGAGAAAGGAGGAACTGGTACAGGAAAACTAATTAGGAGTCTAGGTGAGATAATGTGGTCCTGGACTGACTAGCAATATTTATTCACTCTGCTGTAATTACAAACATATTTGTATAATGACTTATAGTCACAAACAGCTCCCATAAATTTTCATATTTGATTATATAATAATGAATAAATAATAATGATAGCTAACATTTATGTAGCACCTTAAGAATCCCATAGGGTGGGTAGAGTACTAGGCTTGAGTTCAGAAAGACTTCTCTTCCTGAGTTCAAATGTAGCCTCAGACATTTACTAGCTATGCGACCTTGGGCAAATCACTTAATTCCATTTGCCTCAGTTCTTCATCTACAAAATGAGAAGGAGATGGCAAACCACTCCAGTATCTTTACCAAGAAAACCCCAAATGAAGTCAGAAAGAATCAGACATTACAGAAAAATAATTGAACATTATGGTTTCCAAAGCATGTTATATGTGTCATCTCATTTAATCCTGATAACAGCCCTGAGAAATATTATACCCATTTTACAGATTTACAGAAATAGTGACTTGTCTAGAGTCCTACTGCTAGTAAATATATGAGGCAGGATTTGAACACAAATCTTTCAAACTCCAAGTTTCTGACTCACTTGCTTGACTTTTTCTTAAGGAAGTATGATAATGGGTCTCTGTGACCTGATTCAGTAAGCAACACTGCTTCAAAATTAGACTGGAAAATTCTGTAAGCAGATTAGTAGAGACAACTTTGTGAGCTTTCCAACCAAGCAGATATTCTCTGATAGATGCCTTATCTTGGAGCTATCAGAAAAAAAAAAAAAGAACACGCTGTCATCAGGAGCCCATGCCAGCTCCATGGCAAATATACTCATGCAAGTTGACTACTGATTTGCTCATTCCACTTAGTGTCATTTAAGCATCTTAGATAACTAAATAAAACCTGGGGCCATTTTGCATGCTTAGATACACATTTCTTGGATAATCATAGCCTTTCCCTTAGTCTGCTCACCTCTTGTATTTTCTCTATTATCTGTCCCCTTTCCTTTGCTCTTCCCAGTGAGTTTAGCATAATGGGAAAGAACATTGAATTAAAAATCAGAGGATTCAGGTTCAAAGTCTTTTCTGCCACTTACTAGTTACGTGGTCTTTGGAAAATCCCCTAACCTCTCTGGGACTTGTTTTTATTCATCTGGCAAACAGTGAGCTTTGCCCAGACAATCTCTTATAGTCCCTCCCAATTTTAAATCTTTCCTCTGAAGTTGACCTTTAAACTTATTGCTTTCTTCCATTCTTCTTATTGAATATTCTATTTTGTGTTTAGCTAATCTGGGCATTGATGTTTTCCACTTCTACAAAACTGAAAACTGAAATGAAAAAGCCCTAGTTCTAGGAATTAATTTTTGATGAATGCATATACCATAGTTATAAGTAGACACACATTCGTGCCTACTTTTATCATTCAACAAACACATAGGAAGTTTCTTCTTTGTACAGAACATTGTGTTATCTCTATGAGATACACTAGATGCAGGATAAGGATAAAAAGAGAAATAAGATATGGTCCTTGCCTTGAAGGCAATCTAGTAAAACATACAGATGGCATTGAAGCATTCCTATAATGAATGGCAATGGAATAATTTGATGACAATTTCTAATACTTGGCACCAACATCAAGGGAAGCCTGTGAATCTATGATATCTCTGTAGGTTGTTATGTCATTCATTGGTTCAAGTAGCTTTCCCTGAACTTAGAATCCCTGGCAAATAGCAGGTACTTGGTAAATATTTGTTCCCTTCTACTGACCAAACCATGCCTACCTCATAAGCAATTAAAATCATTATACACTTTGGGAAGGTATTTATAAAGGCAGACAGAGAAAGTGTTTGGAAGCAGAGTAGCTACATGAGAATTTCCTGAAATGCTAAGTACTACTTTTACAGGAGGTTTAGGTCAAAAATGCAGGAGGCCAAATGCAGAGTATTTCTTCTTGCCAAGCAGTCTGGCACAAATATCTTTAATGGAACTTGTGGGGATTTTAAAGTACTCTAGTATGATTTATTCATCCTGTCTCTGTGGTTACTAATTTCTTCATCAAAGGGATAAATAGGCTAATTTGTCCTTTCACGACATCCATATTGTCTGAGGAAGTATTACTGTCAAATCTTATGACGGAACAATAGGTTTACAATTATAGAAAATGAGGCCTGTGAAATAAGAAAAAAATTCAAAACCTCAAGCCAAGACTGAGAATTTAGACCTCCTTATTTCCTCTCTGTCCTTTGATTCTACACAGTTGTTGTTGTTGTTGTTGTCATTCAGAAGTGTATGATTCTTTGTGACTCCATGTTCCATATTGTCCAGGGGATTTTCTTGGCAGAGACTGGAGTGGTTTGCCATTTCCTACTCCGGCGGATTAAGGCAGACAGTGTAAGTCTGTCACACAACTAATAAGTGTCTGAAGTCACATTTGAACTCAAGTTTTCCTGACTCCAGGCCCAGCTTTCTGAGCCATCTAGCTGCCTCCTACGTATATTGTTCATTTGTTAGTCCTATTTCCTTATGTAGGTTCCTTATGTTATTTGGTGAATAGGCAGGAGAAAAGCACTGAGCCTCTTTTTAGGGGGACCATCTGGCCTCACTTTCATTTTGAAGTGAAATAACTGATCAATGAATAAAGTAACAAGCATTTACTAAAAACTCCATGTGCTAGGCATTGTGCTAAGTGTTGAGGACACAAAGAAAAACAAAAAACTGTTCTTCCTTTTAAGGCTGTTACATTAATATGGTGGAGATATCATAAACATAAAGTGGTATGTACTAGATACCTATAGAGTTGATGGAAGGTGACCTCAGTGGGGAAAGAGTAGGAGCTGGGTGTTCTAGGAAAGGCCTCCTGCAGCAAGTGGCACTTGAACTGAGTCTGAAAGAAGACCAAAGATTCCAAAACATATAATTTGGGAGGGAGAACATTTCTGGAATGGAAGACAACAGTGCAAGGAAGGAGAGAAAGAGCAAGAAGACCTGTATGACCGAAACGTAGAATGTGTGGAGGAGAGTGATATTTAAGAAGGCTAGAAATAGAGGAAGAGCCCAGGTGGCAAAGCACTTTAAATATCAAACAGAGAAGTCTATATTTGACCCAGTTTATTGATTATAAATTTATTAAGGAAAAAATTGTAAATAAATAACTAAAGTGAAGATGCATAATGAGGCACACATATGTATATAATTACCATGGGAGTTTGTTTTGCTTGACTATGCATACTTGTTACAAGAAATTTCTTTTTTTTTCCTATAGAGTGAGGTAGGAGAAAAAGAAAATTGTTTTCTGTTTAACTTTTTAAAAATAAAGAGGTAGAAGAGATGCTACAGACATAAACTGTTGCATGGACTTTCAGATGGAGTCATTGTATTATTGGCTTTACTTAACTGTTTGACTTTGTTACAAGAAAACTCCAAAAGTAGGGGGAATCTGTAAATGTTTGTTATGTAAAAACAAAACGCATCAAACTTTATTTTTAAATAAATATAATCATTGTTGCCATAATCCAGGAGGCAGAATAGTTGATATGGACCCAGGAAGGCCTCCCTCTTCCTCTTTTCTCCCCTACCCCTTTCTCTTGCCCTCCATCTCTTCCTCCTTTCTCTTCCTCACTCTCCCCTCCCTTGTTTTCTTTCTGTTATTTACTTTTCTTTTCTCTTCAGTTTTCTCACTGTTTTGGTAAAAAGGAAGTGTTTGACCCTGTGGTTTGATATCTATAACTTGGCTCTTGTGATGTAGCTGTCTATTGTGTTTATAGGAACAAAGGCCAAAGAGCCAGGAAAGACCTCTTTGTGTCAGAGCAGTGAGGTTCTGGAGTTAATGGTATTGATAGGTGACTTTCTTTTGACATCTCTGTGTTCATGTATATTATATCTGTCCTTGGTAAAGTTTTGTGCATTAGATTGGATTGCAAATTGCTAGAGATCATAAACTAGTCTAAGTGTCACAAAACGTTAACTGTTTTCTTAATAACTCCTGAGGGCTTCACTCACATTCAGGTCAGGCTGTATGAAAGATCACAGAACCCTGGCAGTTAGTAGGCATGGGATTCTGACAACAATAGGGAAAAGTACTGTTTATAACTCTAAATGTTCTAAAAATAACAGAGAAATATATGCTTCAAGAAAAAAATTATTATAAATTTAATCAATAATTAAAACAGTTAAACATATTAAATAAAGAATAAGATCATACTCAAACCTCTTAGCCTCCAATAAGGCAGAACCAAACAAATGAACAAGACAGAACAAGAAAAAAACTAGTTTTCTTCTATGTCTCTTTCCAGGCCTGCCATAAGTTCTACCACCTTTGACCCTGACAAAGACATGCTCCTGAAACTAACGTTTAATGCATAATTCTTTGAATATTATTCATCATAGCCTACAATATTGTATTTTTAGTAATTCTTTTTCAATTCTAATTTAGAAATGAAATACAGATCAATTATTCACTTAATGCAAAAGCATTCAATGAATACCTCCTGTGTGAACAGTTTATGGTAGGTCATGTCACCAAAGAAATGTCTAACCTTTTTAGGGATATTCCATGCTCTTGAATATGCACAAATGGAATGATTTGGAGGAAACAAAAAACACATTGGTAGATACAATATGACAAAATTTCCATGTAGATTCTTTTGAATGCTCTGTAACTTTTATATTGCTTGACTACTTAATCTCAAAATTTTGGATCAGTTCCTGATAGGTGGCAGTTGGTACACAGAGGTGAGAGTTATCTCCTAAATAGCTTTGATTACATTTCCTTTAACACTTCTATTAATCTTTTACCTTTACTTAAATGGCATAAGGTTTTTCACACAACCTATGAAGCAATTCTGTGGGTTTTTGTTTGTGAATGAGAAAGTGAGGTGTTGGAGAGTTTTACCCTTTCGGAAGCTATTTGAAATGTATCAAAATATTTAAAGGTCCATGAACTGTTCTTCTGTTCTTAACTGTCTTCACACTGCTAGAAAACCTTTCAGTTCTTCAGTACAAAACCTATCATCAAGTATATACCTTTCAGCTATATTCAAGGAAGAAAAAAGCTCTGTGAACACCATAGTATCAGATATGACTGCAGATTCATAACTAAATTAAATCAAGGTCCTTGCTATAGCTTCAAGGTATGTGGAAAAGCCAAGTATCCTAGGGGTTGTTTACTCACACATTTTGGCCTTTAATGAAGCCAAAATCTCCTTGTTGAAGTAAATGATTAGCATTCATTCAAAAAACAAATTTTAATCCCCGGATACTAACAACCATGCAGAGTCTCTGTTTAAAATTCTGGTGAAAAATGTCAAAGTCTGACAGTTTAAGAGCTCCAAGATGGACATAGATCAAGTAACTATGTCCACTCATTTCAAGGCAAGTGGCAAACTGATGCAATTATCCATATAATTTAGGGTAAAATGGAAAGCAGAGACACGACCCCATCACTAAAGATGAGCAGCTAGTAATAAATTAACCAATTAATGAACTGCATATCTCTATAAACTTCTGGTTGTAGGAACATGAACTTGGACTCCACTATTTTGATGCAAGATATATTGTATTCATAAGTAAAAAATGGCACTTCAGATTATGAAATTCTAGTATGGCACATTTCATAAGGGGCATGGTAAAGTGGAAAAAGTGCTAAACCTGGAGATCTTGGATCAAATCCTACTTTGACCTTGTGTAAGTGATGAAGGGTAAGTAATTTTGTTACTCTAAACCTTAGTTAATTCTATGAAAAGTTGGTATAATTATAATATTAATTGGGAGTTAAATGTTTTATTATCCTTAAATTTCTTTATAAATAGGAATTATTTTTAAGAGGTCCTTGCACAAAGGTGATGCTTTATATGTGTTGATATGATGATTTGATATTTGAGTGATACTTCAAATTTTTGGTGGTCGGTTCTATGTTGTGAAATATGTGAAGAAGAGGTCTGCATTGGCTGCAATACAATTTTCTCTTTAAATTTTAATTTATTTTCTTGGTTACATCATTCATTTCCACAAGGTTTTGAGTTACAAATTTTCTCCCCTTTTTGCCCCTAGCCCCCAGCCCAGAACATTGATCCCACTGTAAGGCTCCTCCCACAATCTTTTCCCTTTTATGCCCTTCTACAACACCCCTCTAGCTTTCTAGCAGGGCAGGGAGGGGCTCCCTGCCCCCATCCCTGTATGTATTATTTAACAGTTGCATTTGATTGTATAGCTTTAAATACTAGATTCTTGCAGTTCCTCCCCTGTCACCCACTCCCACAGGGAGGAGCAGCAATTCAATACAAGCTATACCTGTGTAATTACACAGGACATCTCCATGGTGGGCAAATTGTGAGAAGCTAATTGTATGTCCCTCCTTCCTATCCTGCACCGCCCCTTGTTTTGTTCTCTACCCTGTCCCTGTCCCTTTACTGAGGTGTGTGCTTCCCGCACCCCTCCCCCCACCCCGCCCTTC
>CM053593.1:115993234-116010462 GCA_028646575.1 Pseudocheirus occidentalis
GGGCGGGGGGGGGGAAGGGGTGCGGGAAGCACACACCTCAGTAAATAGACAGGGTCAGGGTAGAGAACAAAACAAAGGGAGGTGCAGGATAGGAAGGAGGAACATACAATCAGCCTCTCACAATATGCCCACCATGGAGATGTCATGCGTAATTACGCATGTACAGCCTGTATTGAATTGCTGCTCCTTCCAGAGGGAGTGGGTGACAAGGGAGGAATTGCAAGAATCTAGAATTTAAAGCTATACAAACTGGGAAATAAGACATACAGGGACGGGGGTAGGTAGACCCTCCCTGCCCTACTAGAAAGTTAGAGGGGCATTGGAGGAGGACATAAAAGGGAACAGATTGTGGGAGGGGCTTTACAGTGTGATCACTGTTTTGGGCCTGGGGGTAGGGGCAAAAAGGGGAGAAAATTTGTAACTCAAAACTGGAAATGAATGATGCAATCAAGAAAATAAATTAAAATTTAAAAAAAGAAAAAAAGAAAAGAAAAAAAATCAGTTCCTAACTCCACCAAAACAAAAGAAGTAAATAGTAACCATTTCAAACATTAAAAAAAAGTTCTTTAAATGTTATATGGTATCTTGTGGCATACTTTCAATGTTCCCTGTACCTGACCAATCTCTCCTCCCTGCCCCCACTCATGTGAATTTGTTTTTAAAAGTTGATTTCTACACACAAACATAAAATAAAGATCAGGTGTAGAATTTAGTAAGAAAAAAATCAAGGGTAGTAATCATGATCTTAGACAAAGTCCAAGCTAAAATAGATTTAATCAAAAGAGAAAAATAGGGCAACTACCCTCTATGTCAGCCATATTAATCAATATTGTCTTAAGATATTTAAAATAACTAGACAGTATATGATTGGAATTTGCTGTGGTGTAGGAAATGATGGTGGATTTAGAAAAATATGGAAAGACTTAGACTTATAAAGATGTTATACATCTTCAGAGAAACAGATCACAGACAAGTATGGTATGGTCTTGCATAGATGCATATGAATGTATATGTGTATATATGTATATGATTATAGATGTTTATGTAAATATTTGTCTAAGTATGTCCATAAGTATGCATATTTGTGTGTATATATATATGCAAATGTGTATATATGTATATGTATATATGTCTATGTGTGTATATATAGATGTATCTATATCTAGATATATCTAGGCACAGATCTCTCTCTGTCTCTGTCTGTCAATCTCTCAATCTCTGCACTTAATTGTAGCCCTCTTGGGAGAAGGGGAGTAGGAAGGGGGGGAGAAGAGAACAAAGTATAAAGTGCAAGGCAGAGGACAAAATAAAGCCTATACAGAATTAAAGAAAAGATGGTCACCTTTGAACACAATATGCAGTATCTATCATATTAGACTTTCTTGAAATGGAAATTTATTGCTTTATGTTTTGAATCATCTCATATGTTCTGCTGTACAATGAAGTTTTTTCCTTATTTTGTACTTAAGTATTAGTATTTGTTTTATTTTTCTTTTCCTATTTTGTATTTATGTTTAAAATGATGAAAAATGCAAAAAAAAGAGTTGATTTATAGGTATATTTCATACCATTTGCTCTGGGGGAAAAGAAGTCATTACAGCCCTAAATGGTTTTGTTGTACTAAAAGAACACATTGTAAGCATGAGAGCTACATGGACAGAAGAAACATCATATTTGAAATTCATCTAGAACTTCGGATCAGGATAACACTGGAGACAACCATAGGGTCACAGGGTCATAGATTTAGAGCTGAAGGGAACTTCAATGGCCATCCTTCTCAATCCCCTTATTTTGCAGAAGAGGAAACTGAGGTTCAGGAAGGTTAAATGACTTACCCAGAGTTACAAATCTA
Source organism: Pseudocheirus occidentalis (assembly GCA_028646575.1). Classification (NCBI taxonomy): domain Eukaryota; kingdom Metazoa; phylum Chordata; class Mammalia; order Diprotodontia; family Pseudocheiridae; genus Pseudocheirus; species Pseudocheirus occidentalis. The sequence continues at coordinate 115,995,087 of CM053593.1, forward strand.
ATAAATGTCTGAAGCATGATTCAAACTCAGATCTCCTTGACTCCCAGTCCTGTGCCCTATCCACTCTACTATGTCACAATCAAATCAAACAAAAATATTTTAGAAAACATACTGAGACAAGCAGATACATCCAAGCATTTGAAAATGAAACTATCTTGACCAGCCTATAGTAAGGGAAGTTGGTGAGTTTCAAAGGGGAACTAGAGGAGGCTTGATTTCCAGCCCACTATGGAGTTCCTGCATAATGTTGGATTTTTTTTTGTCTTTTAACATTTGGTAACTTCCATGTAAATTTCCTTCCTGATTTTGTTCCACCTCATACCCTAAAATCAGTAACCTTAAATAGGCTGTTTCGTCTCTAATCAAGCAAAAACACCATATCTTCTCTTTGCCAATTTGCCTGTTGAGAATTTAGTTGCTCTCTGCATGATTCATGCTGCATAAAGTTATTCGTTTTTGCCTGTTGTGGATAATTTCATCTTGGCACTCAAACCTACACTATATGCAGTCCAAATATGTTAAAATAACATTGAGAGTATAGCTAAAACAAAAGAAAACTCATGTCAGAGATGAATTTCCTTTGGCTTCCCTTGTTATACTTCCCAGTACGCATTTAAACAAAATACTGCATATGTCTCTGCAATCTCAGAAGGGAAATGGGAAATCAATTCTCAATTGTAATCTAATAAACAATTGGGTTGTTTTACAGAGCAAGAGTCATGGGAATGGGGGAGGATGAGTGAATTGGGTGAAGGAAGGGAATGGCTTTTAATCTGAGATCTTTTTTCACATGTTTTTTAGGCTTAGAAAATTCTCTCAGTGTCTTCTGAATGTTATAGTTGATATTCTTGCCCCTTAAACATTCTTTTCAAGACTGTCATCCTTTTCAAAGCCCAAAGTGGGCTCTGTAATGTGTCCACTGTATTACAAGTTATCTGGGATGTATGTGTGTATCTGGGGTGTAGAAAGCTGCACTTGTGGATGAATTTGAGAGATGGTATAAATGCTTCTCCTTTGAAAGCCTTCTTTGATAAATAATAGAGTCAAATTTAGCTTTTATTAAGATCCTATAGGCTATGTATAAGGACTAGACCTCTGCATCATTTAGACAACTTCCTTGTGAGGAAACTGGCACTGTCTTTGCATGTATAGTCTTAGAGGTGTCTAGTACCCTGAAAAGTTAAGTAATTTGCCCAGGATCACACAATCCATGTTAATTGGGGGTGGGATCTGAACTCCTCCAGGTCATCATGGCTTCAAGGCCAGCTCCCCAGCCACTTAGACTAAGTTACAATGCCATTAAAGTAGCAACTGAGTGCAACATACTTTGTTCAGACCTGGAGATTTAAGTTTACCTTTAACATTGTCCTTACCTTCATGGAGCTGAGTGTAGTAAGATATTACAGATGGAAGAAATCTTAAATAATGATAAGTACATTTTACAGAGTATTTTAGATTGTACAAAAGTGTTTTGCAAATATTCCATTTGAGCCTCACAACCACCTTCTGAGTACTTTTAAAAAATGATAACCACAAAAAATAGATAACCACAGGTATTACTCTTCCATTTTGTTGATAAGGAAAGAGCTTTTCAGAGAGATCTGATTCACCCATGGCCACAAAATGACAAATGTTGAGTCTGAGATTCAAATCCAGATCTCTTTTGACTCCACATCTTGTGTTTTTTAAACTATAATACGCTGCCTCCTCATTCCAACTTTCTCATTTTAAAGATGACAAAAGAATGAGGTTTTTTTTTTGTCTTGTCCATGTCACATTCAGAATTAGAGACAAAGACAAAGAGGTGACTAGAAACAAAGTGACTCTCACTGGTTTTTGGAATTCCACTTTAAGTACTTCATCATGTGAAAGTATTGAATGACCACTTAAAATTAAAATCTAGGGAGCATAATAACCAAAGTAATCAATCCATTAACCTAAGGGAGCATAATACAAAAAAGCTTTTGATGAAGGATGACATTGAAGTATTATTCTCTAATTGGAAATAATCAAGCAAAAGTAAGACGAGAACTCACCCCAGGGTATTCTTAGTCAGATATAGGTTGGACAGGTTCCTTCCAACCCAGAAATTCTGTAATTCTTTGAAGGAAGGTTCAAAAACTTGCAGCATAATGGAGGAACCATCACACAATTAGGCCCAGAGGCCAACATGAAGATACTGTCGTTGGAGAGGGAAATAAATGGAAAAGAAAAAAGATGAAGAAAGGAAGTGATGATTGGTGTGAACCAATGCCAAAACAGACTTGGTTCTCTTGTCAATTCTCCACACAACAGGCTTGGATCACATTGACAGCAAGAAGGTTTTGGGGCTTGTTTGAATTTAGAAAGTACCACAGGGGATGATCTTGTCCCTGCCTGTACACATCCAGAGGGGTGATGTCATTATGGTAGTGGTAGACATCTTGACTATTATCCCATTACCTTTTCCTTAGGAGGTGTACCCCCAGGGAACCAGAATAAAGAACTCCATACTTTAAACATTTATTGTAGCAAGTTTTACTTGTTGTCTCTTATTGTAGATATATGTTATAAGGCATATATGGAATCTGAAAGGAGTGCTTAACTCTCCATAATTGGAAGTTGTGTCCAGAGCTGCTATAATGACAACAATAGTGTATATAGTGCTTTACATCAAAGATATTGGTATATTCCTCTAAGGCTGGTGCCCATTTGGTACAGTTCAGTGCAGTGATGAGTTTCTCTCCCTCAATGTGTTTGTAGGAATATAAATCATTTATTGAATGAATGGAATCTGAGAGCATTTGTGATGGAGGATGTTGAAAATTAAGAAGGAAGAGAGAGACAAACAAATTGTGTGACTTATCTAGTTGTTGACATTAATCAGCTTTTGTATCTTTTAACTAGTATCAGATAGTTTTAGTAATTACTGCCTTATGATCAGATAATTACATTTTAAGTTTTGGTAATAGTCCAGGGGTAAGGAATCTGTGGTCTTGAGGCCACATGTGACTTTCAAGGTCCTTGGGAATGGTCTTTTGACTGAGTCCAAATTTTATAGAACAAATCCTTTTTATTAAGGGGATTTGTTCTGTGAAGTTTGGATTCAGTCAAAGGATTGTACTTGAGGAGCTAGAGGACCACATGTGACCTTGAAGCTGCAGATTCCCCACCACCATACTACTTTTCTTCCTACAATTTTTTCCATCATCTTTTTTGTGACCTTTTTCTCTTGACATTACAAATCACTAAATGTAGTTCCCAAAGTATGTATATGTTGCCAATATGATAGTTAAATGGTGAAAATGTAGTACATCAGTATAAACAATATTATAAAGAAATTAAGAACAAGTATAAGGAATACAAAGAAATGTGGCTGGGGGGGGAGACTTTTGCAAAATAAAGCAGGAGAAAAGCAGAGCAAAAAGAAAAAAAAAGAAGTACAAACTAAGTATGACCATAGGGTCATCAGGATTCGTTTTGTGATTTCATTGATATAGGGAGCACCCAGCAATGTGGTTCTGCATCTGGGGTACCTCTTCTCTGCAACTAAAAGTCTTAGTGAATTGCCCAGAGTGCTAAGAGATAAAATGACTTGCCCCAAATCATTCAGTCAAAAAGTTTCAAAGTTAGAATTTTAACACAACTTCCCAGCTCACAGGCCAGTTTTCTATCCAGTGTGTAATGATGTTGCCTCTTGCTTCTAATAGCATAAGGGGAAAACCAATCAAAAGCTGTTAGTACCATTACTTCTAAGATAATCTTCCATCTACATTGAATGTATCTTACAGTTCTAATTTGTCTAATGTTTTTTCCCCATTATAACATAAGCTCCTTGAGGACAAGAGCTATTTTTATGGGATTGGGGTTTTTCGTTGTTGTTATTTCTGAACTCTCAACCCTTAGCCCAGAGTCTTCTATATAAGTGTTTAATAAATGTACTATTTATTAGGAGCCTGATATGTGCCAGCCACTGTGTTGGGCACCCTGCACACACATACAAAAGAGAAGGGATAGGGAATTGCTAAAGCTTCCTAAGGAGGGGAATGACAAGATTGAGCCTGTGTATTAGAAGTATGAGTTTGGCGGCTGTTTATGGAAAAAAAAGGTCAGAGAACAAGAGGTTAGATATAAAGACACCAATTCAGCCATTACGTTGTGACAGTACAGGTCAGAGATGATGAGGGTCTGAACTAAGGTGGTTGTGGTATGAGTTGTGAGAAGGGGATGCACATGAGAGGGTGTTGTGCAACTAGATTCAATAAGACACGAATTAGTTGGATTTGGAGGGTGAATAAGAAAGAGAGGATTGAGGATTAATACTACAGTGGCCAAAGGAATGATGGTGACCCTAATAAAAACATGGAAGTTAGGAGAAGTGGTGGGTCATGGGGCACAGATAATGATTTCTATTTGGGACATTGTAAATTTGAGGTGACTATGGGACAACAAGGTGTAGATATCTAGCAGGCTATTGTCGATGCAAGCCAAAAGGTCAGGAGTGAAGATGAAAGTTGGATATGCATTTTGGGGAGTCATACTTATGGAGATGACAGTTGATCTGATGGGGATTAATGAGTTCGCCAAAAGAGAGAATATAGTCCAGGGGGGAGGACCTGTGACCTTGAGGTTACATGTGGCTTTCTCGGTCCTTGGGTGCAGTCTTTTGATTGAGTTCAAATTTTATAGAACAAATCTCTTTATTAAGGGGATTTGTTCTGTGGAGTTTGGATTCAGTCAAATGGCTGTACCTGAGGACCTAGAAAAGTGACCTTGAGGCCAATGATTTTCCACCCCTGATATAGACTAAAGAGCAAGAAGATTTGAGGATGAAGGCCAGAGTTTTGGGGCATATCTACCCATAGAGGACATGGATAGTGATATCACAAAGGAGGCAGAGCAGGATCTCTCAGATAATTGAGAAGAGAACAGTGTCACAAAAATTCATAAAGGAATAAAGTATCCAGAAGGAAGTTGTGACTGGTAGTTTCAAATGCTGCAGAGTGGTTAAGGATAAAGACTGAGAAAAGGACAATAGAATTAGGCATAAAAAGATCATTAGTGACCTTGGAAAGAGCAGTTTCAGTTGAGTAGTGATGACAGGAGCCAGATTGTAAGGGGTTGAGAAAGTGAGTGGTAGATGAGAACAAATGGACCAAGAATCCTAATGAGGACTTGGAAGGAAATTTGGAAAATGTTATGATATTTGATCATAATTATAAAGCATTATAAGAATTTTCTAAGCAGTTTAGTTGGCTATGTTGATTTTTAGGTTAAAATTTCCATTAAACTATTTTTGAAGATTAATTAACAAGGTAGGTATTTATAAGTGCTTGTTGAATTTAGTTTATCGTTGAATTTTAGCCCCCTCCCATAAAAACAAAGTCTTTTACAAAGGTCACGATTGGCTCAACAAACCCAGTCTTTCAGTACAAAGTCTAATATAAAAATTGCCATCCTAATAACATAATAAAAAAGCTCTTTCATATTAAATAAGTTGTTAAAATGTTTTTGCATACTGAACAGCTTGTCAATCCCTATATTTTCTGGCCAGGATTCTGAGAAGGATGTTTTAGTTTTGAAAGGATTTGGGGAATAAAGTTTTATTCATTTCCTTACATTTTTAAAGCCATTTAATGTTCAGTTCAGTTCAACAAACATGTATAAGCACCTACCATATAAATAACTCACTCCTCTTAAGAATCTCTGCCTTAAGAATCTGGAATGAGGGGGTGTTCCAGAAATCTGTCATCCATACAGTTATCTCTGTTATGATGATACTATCTAGCACATTATAATGACTTTTTTATTCTCAGGGTCAGATTCGTTCTGACATGTTCTGCAGTAGATGTCTGGCATCCTTTGATCTATAGAACCCCCTGGAATGCTCCCCTCTTTCCTCTTCCTCCAGTTTCCCTTCCCACTCTCTTTTGGTTTTCAGATGACTCCAATTCTACTTCAGTGGTAGTTATAAAGGAGTATTTCCTTTCTTAATCTTTTCTCATTTAGTTAATGGTTCCTCTATATCTTTGCAATCTTGACTAATAAAATGCATCAAAGTTACCTTATGCCATCCCTCTCACTAACCTGGAAAACCTTTCTGAGGGTTTTTGTAGATTGCTGTTGTTGAGTCTCTTTTTAGTTGTATCCAACTCTTCATGACCCCATTTGGGTTTTCTTGACAAAGATACTGGAGTGGTTTGCCATTTCCTTCTCCCAGCTCATTTTACAGATGAGGAAACTGAGGCAAACATGGTTAAGTGATTTGCCCAGGGTCAGGCATCTAGTAAGTGTCTGAGGCTGGATTTGAACTCACACAGATGTCTTCCTGAGTCCAAGCCCATTGCTCTATTCACTGTACCACTTAGCTGCCTTGTAGATTAGACCTGATCTAAAAATAAATGGTTTTTACAATGGAACCTCTAAGTCTTCTTCCTTTGTCATTCTGTTATAAAGGATTGTTGTGAATCCTATAATTTGATGGCATAGGATGATCCTACCTATCATTCATTGATTTACTAGTCAAGTAGTTTTTAGTACTGAGAGCTAACAAAAGAATGCAGTCGGGGGTAACCACGTGACAGGTGGTAACACAGAAATAAGCAGTAGATGAAAAAGCCGATCTTTACCAAGCATTATAAATTCTACCATAAGTAATAATGGTATAAGGAGAAATGTTGGTGAGGTTGTTATTTAACTAGCATTAGGCAGCCCAGGTGCTTTAGATTGATCTCTTCCAACAAATCTCTTTGCAAACAGTAGCCAGTTACCTAACAAAAAGAGAAGCAAAAGGTAGAGAAATAGTGTTTAATTGAATAGGAGCTTATTATGCATCTGCTGTACATAAGATATTGTTCTAGACACTGGAGTCACCAAGACAAAAAAGGAAAAAAGAAAAAAGTTCTTTCCTTTAAGAGTTTACCTTTTACTAGAGACATAAAATATATACAAAGATAGGTAGTTGCAAAGCACATATAAAGACAAAATAATATTTGTGAGGAGAGAGTACGGAGCTTAGGAAGGGTCCTAAGTAGGAGGTGGCCCTTGAACTGAGTCTTGAAAGTGATCTAGGGTCTCCAGGAGCTGGAGGTGAAGAATCAGACCACTCCAAGGATGGGCAGCAGCCTGCACAAAAAGTCAGAACAAAAGAAAGAATATTATGTACAAGAAACAATGAGGAGGCCACTTCATATATAGCCTAGAGTGCAAGATTAGAATAGTATGTAATGTTTAACAAGAAAAGTAATGGGCCTATGGTACCCTGCACTAATGAGCTGAAGCAATGTGTCTGATTCTGGGCATCATTTTATAATGGAGTCCTTGGAAAGATGGCATATATCCAAATAAATGTAACCAATCCAATAGGAAGGAAATCATTCAATTTGAGGAGGAGTTGAATGATTGGAGAATGTGCTTTTCCTGGAGAAGAAACTTGCTCCTGCAGTTTGAGAGAGGTGAGACATTGTTATATGGAAAATCCAAAAACTGTTTTCAAATGTTTGCAAAGCTTTCACATGGAAGAGAGATTACACTTATTTTTTTGTAGTTCCAGAAGGCAGAAACAGTTCCACTAAGTTATAAGGAAGGAAATTTCTACTGTCCAGAGAGTAAAGATGTCTCATGAGGTAGTGAGTTTACCAGCTTTGTTCCTGACTCTCTGGACTTTTTGCCCTTAGCTCTTCTTACGTCCTCCTTATGTACTGAGAGAAGGGTCTGTTATTTTTTGGTTTTTTTCCCCATACTTAGAGTGCCAGAAACATAGTAAGTATATCCCTACTTACATCTACATAACAATCCATATCTGATGAACAAAGTACTACATATGTTTAATTATTTTAAAGATGACATTTATTCCTCCCACTGTAAAATATGAACACATAAGTTCCCTCCATTCCCCTCTTTTTTCCCCCAAGAGTGTCCTTCCCCTTTCCCTATTTTTACTGCTTTTAAATCATTCAAAACAAAACAAAAACCACTCCCTAGTCCTCCATCTTATTTGATTCTTTCTATGACCCCTGTTGATATTATAATTATAAGGTGATGCTTTAATCACTCTCTGTATTAGAATGTACAAGCTTCATCCTTATAAAAGTTTTTTTTACAATTATACTAATGTTTTTATATATTTATTAGGTTTGTTTCACTTTACTCTTTCTTGTAGTTCAAAATTTCTATTCAGCTTCAGTCTTTTCATCAGGAATGCTTGGAAGTCATATTTCCTTAAAAGAAATTCCTTTAAGGATTTATTCTTCCATATCCCATATCTGTCCCAATAGGATTTTACTCAGTTCTGCTGGAGTAGTTACTCTTTGTTGTAACATTAGGTTGTTATCATTTTGCCTTTTGAAATATTTTATTTATTCCATGCTCTCTGCTTCTTGGTAGCGTTTGCTGCTAGACATTGCATAATCCTGAATATGGTTGCATAGTACTTGAACTCTTTCATTCTGACTGCTTGCAGAACTATTTCTTTGATTGGGAAGCTCTGGATTTCAACTGTGATGTTTCTGGGAATTTTCATTTGGACGTTACTTTCAGGAGTTGACTGCTGGTCTCTATTTTCACTTTGCCTACTGGGGTCTAAGAGATATGGACAATTTTCTTTCATGATTTCTTGGGCTTTTTTGGTCACATTTTTCAGGTAGTATATTGATTCTTAAATGATTTCTTCTCAATATATCTTCCAGGTCAGTTGTTTTTGATATGAGGCACCTTATATTTTCTTCTAGCTTTTCAATCTTCTGACATTATTTTTAATATTTCTTATGTCATGGAGTCATTAACTTCTGTTTGGTCCATTCTGATTTTCATAGATTATATTATTTGATTAAGTTTTTGTATTCTGGTGAGTGAAAGAAGAAATAACTGAGCAAACAAAGATTTAAAATTTCAAACACATTGAGTAAGCAGTACTTGTATTGCATAACAGATCAGGACCAGGCTGCCTCATCTTGGGCACGGGACCCTGAATACACAGATAGATTTTTATTTATTAAGAACAATTAATCAAGTAAGACTAATTAAAAGAAAACCATTGGCCAGGATACAAAATAAGGTAATCTGATCTCTAATTAGAAGAAAGATTAGTGATTTTCCAAGTTGGGTGGATGGGGGAGAGCAAACAGGTAAAGTTCCATGAAATAAAAAAAATGAGTTGTCCTACTCTCCCCTCTCCCTGCAAGTATCGCTATTCAAAGGAACATGGAAACAATAAATTATTTATCAGTATGGGTCCAGTTTTCAGGTAAGACACACAGATTGCTTAAGAGATGTAATTCTGAGAAAACTCCTTGCATCAATCTTTGTGTCTGACTAGGTTTCTGGTCAATATAATTTAGATCTTGAAATAAGGGTCTCTAAGCAGTGGGTAGAGGTGGTTCAGCTTTCCAAACATGCAGGGCTAGGTCTAAACAATGTGATAACATTTTCTCACAATACCCATGTTTGAATAAAGTTTTTTCACAACACAGAAAATGGACTAGACTCATAATTGAACAGAAATGAAACTGAGCTAGATCCAGAACTGAGTCACAAGATGGAGTCGGTGTGGTTCACTCAAGTCCCACTATTGCTTGTTCTTCGAATGCCTCCAATTCCCTTAGTACCTCTTGGGCTAAGCTCTTAATTCACTTTCTAAGTCTTTCCTCCATAGTCCTCATTTCTTTTTCAATTCTTTCCTCTATTAGCATCATTTTAAAGTTTCCCATCACTTCTAAAAATTCTAATTGATCTTTTGGGCAAGTTGTGTTTTTCTTTGAAGATTTACTTGCAGATGTTTTCTAGTTATTCTCCAGTTTGGTGCTGCGATAGATAGAGCACTGCACCTCAAGTTAGAATGACCTGAATTTAGTCTAGTCTTAGACACTTGCCAGTGGATACTTTGGTCTTCCTCAGTTTCCTCAATTGTAAAATGGGGATAATAAAACCTGCCAGAGTTGTTGTGATGAACAAATGAGATGTTTGTAAAGCAATTAGGACAGTACCTTTTACATAGTAGGTACTTGATAAATGCTCATTTCTTTTCTTCCTTCTGATCTGTGTCTTAGGCATCCTTGGCATCATATTTCTTATTGTTTATCAGTTTTTCCAGAGATCCACATTGCTGGTCTAACTTAGATCTCTAGGTGCTTAGTATGCCATCCCTGTCCCTCTGAGAGACCTTGTGCTACTGGCATGGGCCTGAATTCAGGATCAGCTTAGGAATCCCTGTGCTCTTGACCTAGGTTAGAGTTTTGGGTGCTGAATTCATAATTCCAGTTCATACATGTTTCACAGTTTCTCCTTGGTGTAACTTACCTTTAATTAGAATCTTAGCCTAGACAGATGACCCACCATGCTCCTTCCTTTGTTTTCCCAGTCACTCCTCAGTCTTCTCTTTTCTCAGATCATTGTTGGAGTAGTTGGAGAAAACCCAGCTATGTTCCTACTCTGCCATTTTGGCTTAGTTCCTCCCTATGTCTTTTAGCAAAGAGCTAGGACATGTGTCCTACCATTGTTCCTGTTACACTGTTATTTCTTTTTTTTCTTTATTTGATAAATTTTGTTTCAAAATCACAGTCATTTCCATATATCCTCCCACCCACTTCTCAATCTGTTAGTCTTTAGAAAAAGAATCAATTTTATCTTTCTAAGTCAATATATAAAGAGGTGTGGCCCAAAGGTAAGAATTACTTTAAAGTCTTGTAGGCAAATGGAGTTAGAAGGAAAATAAAATACAGCAACCTTAAAAAAAGGTTTCTGATTCTGATATCGCTGATCCTTTGACCATTTAGTCAAGGAATATCTATTGGTCTAGCGTGGAGGGAGATATGAAGTATATGTAAAGTATAATATTTGCCCTTAAAGAGCTTCCATCCTCATATCAGAGAAAAATTAGAGAGCACTACATCATAACATATAATTATGCACAAAATTGCATAATACATTCAATCTGAAAGGCCATATTGCTTTTCTTTGCTTGATTTGTATTTGGAATTGTGATTTGAATATTTTTCATTGTTATTGTCAGAGGACACAAAAAGTAATCATGTATAACATGTTCTTATGGAGAAAAATAAACTGGCCTTTTTAAAATACAGATTTGCCAGAATTGTACTATGATATTTTTGTAAAGGTGTATACCTGAGGATTTCATTATAGGTAGAATGATACTATTGTAAGATTCTCTGGATTCTCTCAGTAATATGATATCTAAATGGTTCTAAAATTAACTCTCCTTATGCTGAATATAAGACTAAGCTGTTTCTAAAAACTGTGAAAATTTAAAGTTTATCTTCCTCACTGAAATTCTTCCTTTCAGTCACCTTGCTCCTAATGCCTTCTACTCCCCTCACCTCAAATTAGGTAAATGTACTCCATACTCTCAGGAGTATTTACATTTAAAGAGGCCTGCAAGGAGCTCAATCCAAAATAGTAAATGTAGTTGAATTTCAGGTGTAATACTGGTGGTACACTGGATAGAATGTGCGGCCTGGATTGGGGAACACCTAAGTTAAAATATAGCCTCAGATATATAATAACTGTGTGACCCAGGGCGAGTCACTTAACCTCTGTTTACCTCAATTTCCCCAACTGTAAAATGAGGATAATAATAGTACCTGCTTCTCAGAGTTATTAAGAGGATAAAAATTATTTGAAAAAAGTACTTAGCATGGTGCCTGGTTCATAGTCAGCATTCTATTAATGCTTTATTCTCTCCTTCCATCTTTCACCTCCCTCTTTTCAATTAATCAAGTGGAATTTCTGATGTAGTATTTAAGGTGCAGGAGAAGTTTCCCCTCTGACTCTTTTTCCTACATATAAGATTTGCCCAGCAGCGTTTTGTTTTTGTCTAGACTTGTGATTTCATTAACATAGGGAACTCCCTGTGAGAAAATGCCCCTTCTGTCAGTGCAGATCACCAACTTTTCATTGAATTATAGACCCCTAACATCACAGATTTATAGCTGGGTACCTTAAAGGCAATCTAGTACAATACATTTGTTTTATGGATGAGGGAACCAAGGCTTACAGAAGCAAAATGACATGCTCAAAGTCACCCAGCTGGCAGAAGGCACAGCAGAAAGTCAAAACCAGGTCATGGGGTCCAGAGCAGCTAATTTATTGGCTCAAGGTCACACAGGCAATAAGTGAAAGGGCTGGGATCTGAACATACATTCACTGATTCTCCAGCCAGTTTTCTTTCCATTGGACTACATTCAAGTTGTTATAAATGTCGTAGCTTACATTCTCAGTTGCCTGGACTCAAGCCACTTGTGTCTGATACAGCAGAGACAGAACTTGAACCCTGGTCTTTTTGACTGTGATACTAGATCTTTAGACATAACTCCATGGATCCATTTCATATACATAGCTTTATATACATATGTATGTGCATGGAAATATATACATGGAAATATAAGCATATGTGCACCTATATATTATACACGTATACCTGTACATATACATATAAACATAAGTATATTCTCCTGTACATATGTATGTGTGTATGTATATGTGTGTGTCCCCCTACAGTGATATATAAATATGTGCTTGCATACAGACACACATGCATATATATATATATCTATCTATATATCTATATCTATATCTATATCTATATCTATATATATCAAACAGATGTTTGGTGTATATGTGTATATATCTATATACACATACATACATACATACATATGTATATATACATTCACATACACACAAATGTTTAGTTCCTTCAGATTAAATAAGAGATAGATAGATGGATGGATATTGTTCCATCATCTCCATGATGTCCAACTTTTCATAATCCAATTTGGAATTTTCTTGGGAAAGATACTGGAGTTTTTTTTTCCCATTTGCTTCTCCAGCTCATTTTACAGATGAAGAAACTGAGGCAAACAGGTTAAGTAACTTGTCCAGGGTCACATAATTAGTAAGTGTCTGAGGTCAGATTTGAATTCACATCTTCCTGACTTCAGGTCCAGCACCTCTCTCCACTGTGCCACCTAGCTGCCCAGATAGATAGTGATAATGAGAGATATGCACATAGAGTCCAAAGGAACTAAGCATTTGTTTCAGACTAAAGATAAAGGGGTAGCACAAACAGCTTCAAGGAGCCTTAATGAGCTCTGCTTACTAATGCTTAAAGAAATAGAGCAGAACAGGAAGAAAGAGTAATTTATTTGATTTGATGAATACTTGCTATAAAGTTTAATGTGCATTTTGAGTAATTAGAGGTTGCCTTCATAATAAATGATATTCACTGCCACCAAATGACTGATTTGCAAATGGAAAATTCTCAGTAAGACCAGCCCAAAGCTGTTTTGGCAGAGCCATCATCTAGCAATGCTGAAGGGATATTTGAGCAAACTCAAATTAGGTGTAGGATTAACCAATGTTTTTGTGACCCTGAATTGGCCTTTTTTTCCCCCCTTTCTAGTTAATATGTTATGGACATTCAAGTTGTAGGAAATAAGGAATAATGAATCATAGGATGTCAAAACTATGGCCCTCAGAGATCCCTTAGACATTTTCCTTCAAACTAAATATATATATTTTATACTAGAAATCTATCTAAATCTCCACCTTGGCCTGCTCCAACCTGTCCTTGCTCTACAGCAGAGATTAGAAATAATGGAAAAAGAAGAAAATTCTGGAGGGGAAGTCTAGAACATTAGAAAAAGGAAGAAGGGAAGCATTAAATACTTCATAGGTTTTAATTAAAAACTTGGTAGTAAAAATTTTACAAGATAGAAAAATATTGCTTAAACTGGCAATTGCTATCCAACAGCAATTGCAAAACAACTTTTCTAATCTTCTTGTAAAGATGAGGGATCTGAAGTCCACAGGAGTTAGATGATTTACTTCAGGTTTGAGTCAGGTAGCTTGGTGGTGAAGTGGATAGAATGAATGCCTGGGCTGGAGTCGGAAAGATTCATTTTCCTGAGTTCAGATGTGGCCTCAGATACTTACTAGTTGTGAGACCCTAGCCAGAAGTTCTTAAAGTGGGCAATACCACCCCCTGGTGGGTGCTGGAATAATGCCTCAGGTGCAATTGGGGGGTGTTGGATAAACATAAGGGGGTAGAGGAAGCATAAGAAGAGAAGATTTTGAAAAGCTTTTCTTACATATTTTATCAGTTGTGTAATAGAGTTAAAGTTGTAGCAATTACATTATTTTCCAAATAAACACACAAAATGCAAGTTAAAACTGATCAGTGGACAAGTCCACCAACAGATCTTTAACAAGCAAGTGTTAGAAGCTGCATATATCATGTATTTTTGCGAAATCCAGAATGTATTGATAGGAATATGTATATATATAATGACTTGTTTACAGTATGATACTATATGGTTACATGATGCAATATTGTATCATCAAAATTTCAGTGCAAGAAAAAACAAATTTACAATGAATCATTAAATTTAAAATGCATGATTTTAAAATACATATTTATATATTTTTTGAAATGATATAATTAAAACATTGAAGGATTAAAGATTTCCAGGGGTGCTGAGTACTTTTTTTTGAAAAGGCGGTGGTAGAACAAATAAGTTTGGGTACCTCGGACCTAGATGAATCACTTAACACTGTTTACCTCAGTTTCTCATCTATAAAATGAGCTGGAAAAGAAACTGGCAAACTACTCCAGCACCTTTGCCAAGAAAACCCCAAATGATATCACGAAGCGTCAGACCTAACTGAAAAACAACTGAGTAAGAAATTTTGGTATGTTCTTGTCAAAAGGTCAGAATATACAACATGTAAAGCAGTGTGGTGCAGTGGAAAGAACATTGGCCTTTGAATCTGGGAACTGACATGGAGTCAGAGGACCCAGGTTCTAATTTTATCTCAGCTGCTTACTTCCTATGTGACTTTGGACAAGTGACTATACATCCCTGGGCCTCAGTTTCATCATCTACAAAATGAGGGGTTGGACTAGTTGCCTCTGAGGTCCCTTATGGTTCCTGATTTATGATTTAGCAACTTGGACTTGCAGTCTTCCTATGTCACATATTAGCTATAGGAACATGGACATGTTATTTCACTTCCCTGGGTCTCAGTTTTCTCATCTGTAAAGTAAGGGAGATTGGATCAGATGATCTGTAAATTTTTTTCAATCTATCAATTGAATACAATGGTTAGTATCCTATCTACCCTTTGGCAAACCATGCCTAGCACTGATGTAGAGTTTAAAAATTTCAAAAGTCATCCAATTAAATCCCTTCATTGTACAAATAAAGAAACCAAGAACCAGGGAGATCAGGGCAGCTAGGTGGCACAGTGAACAGAGCACGGACCCTAGAGTCAGGAGGACCTGAATTCAAATCCGGCCCAGATACTTAGCACTTACTAGCCATGTGACCTTGGGCAAGTCACTTAACCCCAATTGCCCTCCAAAAAGAAAAAAGAAAAAAAA
>CM053593.1:116010962-116066710 GCA_028646575.1 Pseudocheirus occidentalis
GAAATTCCCCCCTTCTCACCAATGGACAGAGTTCTGGGAATTCACACCTTATCACCAATGGACAGAGTTCTATACTTAACACTAGGTTACTAGGATCTACTTAACATCTGATCAAACAAATTAATTACCATTACAAGACTGTATGAATAGAAAGATGGGAGATGTGTTTTGAAGCCTTAGCAACTGAATGAATATGAAAGGTAAGAAAAAGTGAAAAGACAAGGGTGACTCCAAGATTGAAAAGGAATGGCTAACAAGTCATAGATTTTAAAAAGTTATGACATTTGGTGACAAAAGCTTTAAATACCAATAAGAATCTGTTGTAGGCTGGACTGTGCCATATACGATCAATTTAGAAATAACTCATCTTTTTTAAGATGGAGAGAATGAGGTACAGAAAGATAAAAATTATTTACCTAAAGTCTGAGCTAGAAATTCTGCTGTGTGTTCTCATCAAAATGCCAGCACAGAAGACAGAATGGCACTGTGATACAATGAAAAGACCACTGACTTTGAGCCTGTTGAATCTGAGATGTTTACCAAGCAGTGGGAAATATTTGACAGAAACACAAGAGAGATAGATATGAGGAGTGGATATATAGAAATAGCAGCCAGCTGCATAGAGATGATAAATTGAATTTATAAGAGCTGATGATATCACTGAGAGAAGGAAGAGAAAGAGAAAAGAGCCTAGAATATTTGATCATTTTTTTCATAGGGAAATATCTAGTCAATTCTTACTATACATAAAAAAGGCCATTATTACTTATCTTTGGGTCTGGGATCATTCTTTTTTAATACTTGTTCTTGAATACATGTCCGGATGACAATAATTCGAGACAAGATGACATAGCATCAGGCAGATAGGTGGTGCATTGAATAGAACATAGGATTTGGAACCTGGAGGATGAAGTTAAATCCTGCCTCAAATACTTCCAAGCTATGTTCCTGGACAAATCACTTAATGTGTCTGCCTTGGTTTCCTCTTGTGAAAATAAAATGAGATAGTATATATAAAGTGCTTTGCAAAGTTTTAAGTACTATATAAGTGTGAGCTATAATTATTTTTATATCTTATTATTTTACATTTTTATATATTTACATATTTTTAATTTTCATCCCTATGAAAGGATTATAAGACTAGAACCCCTTTTCTTTACTTAGTCCCATCTCTAACATTATTAACTATGTGACTCCACTTATCAGAATTTTAGTTTCCTTATATATAATCAAAATGGGAGTGTTTTTATTTACCCATTTCTAAGTACCCTTTGAACTCTCGTACTATAGACTTTTGTGACTTTATACTAGTTAGCTTAAACAATTGCTTTGTGTTTCTAGATGAAGTTTGTGATTATTTTGGTACCTACCTCTCATAGACTTGCTAGAGAGAGGTTTCATTGAAATTCAATGGTCTAAAATGCTCACAATTACTCTGTTGACTTAGTATCCTTAAGGATTTAACTTTCTCCTCAATTCTCATGTCATTCCTGAATCAGGGTCAGGATTTGATACTACTACTCTAAATTATGGGAAGCAGAGGTAAGGCATGTAATGAAAATACTGCTGAACTGCAGATCAGGAAGCCTATATTCTATCCAGCTCACTGCCACTCACTTTCTATATGACCTTGGAAAAGTCACTTTTCTTCTCTGAACCTCATTTTCCTTCCCTGTGAAGTGGAGGAATTGGTCTCAGTGATCTTTAGTGCCCTTTCCAACTTTCAAATTCTATAGGGTTTATGATACATTATGAGTTAAAATCTGCCTCAGCCAATTATATGAGATTTGTTAAGAATTGATAAAAACACTAGGGAACTCTCCTAAGCAAATGCTCTCCCGATTTTAAACACTGAAGTTCCAGAGATGCACAGGATGTCTTGGTCCATACCATCTTAATTCCAATCCATTTAAATACCCCTACACTTGCACTAGGATCTGGATCCTTCCATGCATGTATTTAATCAGCATCAATGAATATCACTGTTTACAAAGGCAACCTCTAATTACTCAATCTGGTTGACTAAAATGAGAATCATGTTGGTATGGTAGAAAAAGCCCAGAACCAAGAGTCAGAAAACAGCAAGTATAGTACTGGTTTTATTGTTAATAAACTATATGACCCTGAGCAAGTCACTTATTGTCTCTAAGCTTCTGTTTCCTCATCTATAAAATGAGGTCAAGATAGATGAGCTCTTTCTATGATACCATGTATCTGACTTTCTGCAAGCAATTTGTATTAGGTTATTCAGTAGGTTTCTATCATTTCATCACTTGGAATAAATATTCAAAATAATGTATTTATTGGGGGTAGTTGTGGAAGTGGGGATAATAACCAAATGCATGTGTCTTGAAGGAGACTGGAATGCAAATGATGTACAGTTTTATTCTCAGAGACCTACATTTAATTCTTATGGTGTGAAACTTGCTTAACCCCATCAGAGAACAATAGCAAAGTTGATTAATCATGGTATGTGGTTTTAAACCTGAGTGGGGGAGTGTGTGTGTGTGTACGTGCACGTATGTCTCTGTGTACATGTGTGCGAGAGCACACATGTGCTTGTGTGTGTTTATAGTTAACACTTAATAAATTGCTTGTTAACTGACTGGGGGAGGAGTATATGTGGAACAAATTACTCTGAGTGGCAGAATAGAAAATGGCTGGGATGAAAAAGCATCTTCACAGGGAGTAGAGAGCCAAATAACAACTCTTCTTGGGCAAGGTTGCTTGAGGTCCAGTTTGAAAGATGTTACTAGAACAGTAAGAGGGAGGAAAATGATCAGGATGAAAAAGCATAGGATGGAATAAGATCACAGTTTTAGACTGAGTGTAATGCCATGCACAAGCAGCTTCCCAAAAGAATGCTACTGTGAACAGCTTTTAAGGTTCTAGTTATACAGTATAGTGAACACTCAACTTATTCCATAACAAATCAAGGTAAACTTTCACAACAAATCACAATATAATATTCACAACATTACATCTTATCACAGAAAATCACAATATAGTGTTCACAACAGCCTAACATTAGAATGGCCACATATATTTCACCAAAGGAGTCAAAATATTTAGAACAAAGAACAAAAGAATAATCATCTGGTTTCCCTAAAGGGGAAACCCTCCTCACTTAATCATTCAATCATTTCACAAGACAAGTCTGTCTTCCACTCATAAGTTAATTTAATCAGTCACTTATCTAGCAATCAATCACTAAGTTTCATTAATAACTAAATACAATTAGAAAATTACACAAACCCTCCTCTCCTTGGTGTCTAGCAAACTTCGATTTCATCACACATTAAATGTCCAAGGAGAGGCCTTTTCTTCATCTTGACTCAGAGTGGTCTCTCAGATTCTCTGGATCTCCTCCCATAGTCCCAGCTCCTACCTGAATCCACCAAACAGTCACCTGGATTCAGAGGCAGACAGCTCCGTTTCTTATCCAGTCCTCTGGGTAGTTCTTGTTACATACTGAAGTTCACAGGGTCTAGCACATCTCAAAACTTTTACAACTCCTGTTGCTGGGAACTCAAGGATCAACCAAGCCACAAACAAAGAAAGTGTTAGGATCCTGGTCATGGTATTTCAGTCCTCTAGCAGTTCTGCTGGCCCTAGGACCCAGAAGAAATCTCAGCCTTCCAGGCAACTCCAGCCTTCACCAGATCTCTCAGCAGAACAGCTTCTTCTGTGAGGAGTAAAAATTCTTGATTCTGACTGTCTCTTCTCTGGGCTCTTCTTAAATACACACATACACATTGGCTTCCTCTCTTAGCCAACCCCATCTTATCATGTCAGCAACAGGAGACAGAGTTCACACTTTCAGTTTCTTTCACAGAGGTACTTAGCCCTTGGTTACTAAGGGCTAAATTAATTACCATTGCACTGATCTAGTCCAACCCCTTCCCCATTCTCAACTTCTTTAGTACTGGTTGTTTTATCCAATAATTTGTCATTTAGTTTATTATCCTGTATCCTAATTTATTTATGTCCTCTCTCCTTTGTAATACTTTAATTTCCTTGAAGTCAAGGATTGTGATTTTTGTTTCTTTGTATCTCTGGTGTCTGTTACTGTGTCTTGAACATATCAGGCTCTAAGAAAAATTGCAGTGATCACAGAGATAGAAGTAGAAGGTCAGAGGTCTTCTGCTCCATTCTTTTATTTTACAGATGAAGAAACTAATCCCTAGAGAGATTAAGTGGCATATCCAGGATCACAAGTGTATTAAGCTATGGAAGGAGACTTGAAGCCAGATCTGGCTTCAAACCTAACTTTTTCTATTGCACCTCACTGCCAGTCACAAAGAATTATATAATCACTTAATGTTAGAGAAGAAATGGACCTTAGAGTTCATTTATTCTAATCTTTTCAACATAAACAGGAGGAGACTGAGGCCAAAAGAGGCTAAGTGATTTGCCTACACTAAGATAACTGGGTACAAGTGTAAGTAATAAACTATAGTGAATTTAGATAATGGGTAAACAGCCCTCAGGCCTAGTCCCTGAGAACTGTCTAAGTTACTGAATACTTCTGCTTAATGAAGTATAGGAACCATACTGAGGGCCAAATGTTCCCAGGCTCATCACTATACCTTCAGTTTTCTAATCTAGACTAAACAATTGGAGTTCTTTTCAACTTTTCCTTGAGGTATTGGTTTCTTAGGCTTTGGATAAAAAATGGCGAACTGCCACAGAGAGCAGCCCCAAATGGCTGAAATATGGAAAAAGCAAATAGTTTATGAACTATGATAAAATAAATTATAAATTAGTCAACCAAACTCCCACCCACTCACAACTCCACAAGCAAGGAACCCTACAAACAAGGAGCCCTACAAATGAGGAGCCCTACAAACATGGAGCTCTAGAAACAAGGTGCTTTGAAAGTTTCTTCCATCCTGCCATGATGATCACTAGATCTGTTCCCTGAATAGCAAGCTATGTTTTAATGGAAAGTTTGTGGGAAATGAGCAATATTAGAGTAAGAAGGGACATAGCTTTATTATATTAAAATGCATTTTCCCCTGAAATTAAATACAGCTATCCATGTAAAACATGAAAATACACAATGATGAGCAGATACTAAAGAAAATAAGGAATAGAGTGACACAAGTGTTTCCAAAGTCTAGTACTTTAAAAGCTAAATGAGTTCATTGAAATGGATATTCTTTCCATTCCAAAAGGGAAGCTGAGACCTTTCTATACTTTAGTAGGGATGTCAAGATTCCCCCTTTTATCTGTTCTGCAATTTCAACCTACTATTTTGTTAAGTCTCTCTTTCATTTTGCTGTGACAGTTAGCTGTTTACATTACTCATTCATCTGCCTGCCTTTTCACAATCTATCATTCTATGACTTCCAGTGCACAATGAAAGGCTTAAAACAAGGGTGGCTACAGTTGAAACTTACCTAAAGATAAATCTGTTATATCCATCCTGAAAAGAAAAAGATTAGGTTTTTTTTCAATGTTTCTCCTGTTGGAAGTGTAGTCATTCTCACATATTTTGATCCTACTGCATAGATACAGTAGAAAGGATATCTAGGACAACTTCATTTAATTAACTCTACCCTAGTATGTCTTATTAATTTGCATCAGCATCCCTCTAAGTGCTCCAAATGAAATTTAATTTTGTAAGATAATCTATAGATTAGGTAGCCAGTGAGATGGTGAAGTAAATAGAACACTGGACCTGGAATCAGGAAAATTAATTTTCATGAGTTCAAATCTGGCCTCAGATATTTACTAGCTGTGTGACCCTGGACTAGTCACATAATACTGTTTGCCTTAGTTTTCTCATCTGTAAAAAGAACTGGAGAAGGAAATGGCACAGCACTGCAGTGTCTTTGCCAAGAAAACTCCAAATGGTATCACAAAGAATCTGACACAACTGGACGATTGCCCATTTGAGCTTAAATTTCAATACTTCTCCTGTTCCTCTTCCTCCTCTCTTCTACCTCCTTCTTTTCCTCCTCCTACTTCTACCACCACGTCTGCTTCTGTTGCTGCTGTTCCTACTATTAATAATCATCACTAAAATAATAGTTAGCTTTATATAGTGCCTATTATGTGCCAGACATTGTACTACGTACTTTACAGTTATTATCTCATTTGCTACTCACAACAACTCTGAGAGGTAGGTGCTATTATTGTCCCATATTTTACATATCAGGAAACCAAGGCAAAGAGTTTAAGTGATTATCCAGGGTCACACAACTAGTATGTGCGTGAGGTGCAATTTTAAAATACTTAAGTCTTCCTAACTCCAAGTCCAGCATTTATTCATTGTGACACCTAGCTCCCTCTAGTTTTCTGCTGAAAGCACCTCACTCTAAAACTCAAGCATCATCTAAAAACTCACTTAACTTCCTTACTATCCAGTGCCTGTCCTCCCCCAAATTTTAAAATAGGAACAAAAATACCTACCACTTTACCCAGGTTATATTGATTATATTAAGAGATTAAGTAATTGGAGCAAATTGTATTCGATTCTATGGATTTTCTTGAAAATAAAAAAGTGCTAAGAAATACACCATATTAATATTCTGACACTCCCCCCTTCCAAGGAATTTTGGTTAAGTGAGTTGATGTAGATTAAACAAAATAACTTTATTTCCTAAGATTCTTGCTTCTCATCTTAATTCTAGGCTGTTCTTTCTTTCTTTATTTATTAGCTATACATGTCTCTTTCCTCTAAAGTGAGTTCTTTAATTATTTTGCAATACACTGTAGCATGCCTTAGGGCTAAAACATTTGTATCTGACTATAACATATTACTTTTGCTTGTAATAGTTTTGGAAGTGGTAACATAATACCCATTTTACTTTCAACTTTGGTTGCTCTTTCTCATATTTTCCATAAATGGATAATGATACATGATCTGTTTTTGCTCTGTTTTGGCACAGCACTGAAAAATAGTTCGTCTTTCATATATAAAGATGGTACCTTGGACCCATTGTCAAATAAGCATATCTTTTTAACGATTCCACTAGCAGTAGTGATGGATTTGCACTGAGCCAAATGAAATTTCTTAACTAATCTCCCTTTGTAATAAACCATTGTGAATCCATGAAAGGCCTCCAGCTTGGGTGGAACGCAATCTACGACTACAGAATAGAATGGAAATTATTGTTTTCTATTAAGGTGGGGGCAGCTAGGTGGCGCAGTGAATAGAGCACCGGCCCTGGAGTCAGGAGTACCTGAGTTCAAATCCGGCCTCAGACACTTAACACGAAAAACTAGCCGTGTGACCTTGGGCAAGTCACTTAACCCCAACTGCCCTCCAAAAAGCAAAAAAAAAAAAAAAAAAGAGTGAGAGGCAATATGATTTAACGAATACAGAGCTGGACTGGGTTCAGATTCCACCCCTGACACATATTGGCTGTGTAACTCTAAGTAAACCACTTTTATCTCTCAGTGGTGTTGACACTTCTACAGACTATAACTTACAGAGCAAGTATTGTTTTACATTGGTCAAGAAAATTTCCTTAACTTGGAATTCCTCATACTAATGCTAGGGATGGGAAGGGCACTATCATAACCCTACCTCCATACATAATCTCTAGTCTTACTTCAATATCCCTCTCTGCCACTTCCACAATGTACTGCAATTCCTTAAGCTCTCAAAACCAAGTGTCAAAGATGTTGTCTCAACTCCCATGTTCTCCCATATTTCCCTAACCTTAGTTGTGAAAGGTATCCAATCCTGTTATCTTCTAGTCATTGCTGTTTTGTATTTTTTTTAACACTTTAAACTTGTTTTATTTTACTTTACTCACACTTGTGGTGTGAGCTTTTGGCCTGAAACCTATTTTCTGACAAATCGCATTCTACCTTTTCTAATAGTTCTTGTCAAATGGGGAATTGTTTCCAAAGTCTTTTACATTTTCAGGTTCATCTGAGTTCAGATGATTTCTGATTCTTGCTTTTCTAAGCCATTCCCAAATTTTCAGCCATTGCAATTAGTCACAATTACTCTCACACCAAACACCTCTCTAATTCACCCTCTAATCCTTGGTAGAAACATAAATTCTGCACTTCTACCATACCTTCAAGCTGTCTCTCCTACCCCCTTTCTTTCCTTATAGCTCACAGGCAAGCCAGTATTACCCTATCTATACCAAGCCTGGGGCTATTTCATAACAAGCCTAAATACCACTCTTCCAGGGAACTTCAAATACTTGTTACTCTGAGAATTCTCCAGTACTTCAAGAGACAGAAAGGAATTTTTCCATAAGGCATATCTGTGTTTCCTCCTATGTCCTCTAAGCTGCCAGCATTCAAAGTTCCTGAATTACATTAAGGCAATGACCTGTTTGGTATAATCTGAGACTTGCTTTAAGGTACCTCTTCTGAAAAATCTCCATAATTTGCCTAGCATCAGATATTTGGAATCTCCATTGTATTCCTTTTATGTAAGCCTAGAGACCCCTATTGAAATCCAAAAGTTATCTGAAGAGGCAATTCATTAAATCATTATTAACCATGAACACTTTTGTTCTAATTAACTAATCAAATTAGTGAAGCCTCTGAGAGAGTGAAACTGGGCCTAAGTACCTTTTGACTAGGGAACTATGCAGAGCATGATGGAAGATGCTAAGCAAGGCAGATGTGACTGGAATACCTTGGGGAAGTGAATAGGGATGGCTAAGGTAAAAGGAATGAACAAAAGGTGACTGATTCAGTGAGGGGCTATAGAAAGGAAGATGGAGGGTAAGGACCATAAAAAATGAATGGGGAGGCAGTCTGGTTAGGGGAAGAATGAGAAAGCCATAAGATCTTGTTTTGAATCCCCTGGCTTTGCAATTTATGACCTGTGAGATTTTGAACAGAGTTGGGCTTCATTTCCACATTTGTAAAAATGAATGGGTTGGGGGGTTTTACTCAATTTGTCTCTAAGTTTTCTTTCAGTTCTAAATCTATGATCCTATGACTTCACCAGATTCACAGTTTTATCTAGGGACAGTCTTGCTTTAAATAGCTACAGCTGCCCCAAAGCATTCCCCCAAACTGAGGAAGAGGAAGCTCATAATTGAATATTCAATTCAAATCTAAATGTCAGCCTAGCTCTGTGCCTGGAGTGACTGTTTATCATAGGCTGCCTGGGCTATCCTGGGAAAATAAAACACTGATCAAGAGCCCACTTAATGCTTAGAAATTTAATATTTAACTTTATCTGCAGTATGCAAACTACTCTTTCTTTTGGGGTCACTTGGGTCAGGACAATATTTCACAGAATATTTGATAGAGTACTGGGCCTACTACATCTCAACCACCGTAAAATAATAAGCCTGAGTTTCTATACTACTGTGTGGAAACAATGATTATGTATTGGTTGATCATCAAGGACCAAGGGAATGGATTCACAATACATTGACTGAGTAGAGCTGTAACCCTTAGGACTACAAATGCTTGTGATAAGTTCAAGAAGCACCCTAAGAATGTTGGGGCTCCAAATGATGAAGTATATTCCTGTGAGTCCTATTGTCCTGAAAGAAATTCACATGGACAATTCTCCAAGTTAAAAGCATTTATTGGGGTGATGCACTCAGGTTGGCCTGCTCCCCATGAGGCAGAGCTCCAATAGTCTCTACTCCACATGAGGGACAGAGCATAAGCACAGGACACACAACACAATATTCACAGCACCAATGGCAACCATGACTATACTGGCATAGTTCTAAATAGCAAACTGTAACAGACTATAGAAGACAGAAGCAAAACATTTATTGAGACACTAGAAAGCTAAATCCCAACACCAGAAAACTGAACTTATCATAGCAACAAAGAAGTCTATACACCTTATCACCACAGGAAGCAATACCATACCTAGTTGTCTCCTCGCCTGTGTCCTCTCCTCCCTCCAGCTCTAACTACTCCGACTCCCAGCTTCCTCTGGGCTCTGTTCCACCTGTTCAGCAAAGTCTTCCCACCACAGGCTCCATGTGATTACATTCCTCCTATTAAGGGGCAGGGAAGATCTTCAAAGAAGGAATGATCTTCAAATTCCCATTACAAGGCCCTGATACTCTAAGGGAGGCATAGTGTAGCAGTGAACTCTGGCCTCTAAGAGAAGCAGAGTAATTGTTGAGGGTTAGGCACCTGGTTTAAGCTCTAAGGGATGGGGGAAGGGGAGAAGGGACAGGAATTCCTGGTATATCAGGTAATCTGGAGGTGCCTTTTTCATACAGATAGACAAGGAAAATAGGAAAGGAAAGTCTGGGGAGTGAAAATTTCTCAGTATGTGTCCTAGAATTTGGTGTCAGTTTTGACTGTTGGCTTCCCCCTTCCCCATTCGTTGCTGTTGTCAGTTAGCAGCAAGCCCTTTTTTAGGAGTCTTTTGACCCCCACCTATCTTCAGTTCTTTGTCTACTTTCCTGCCTCTGTGGCCCTGCCCCCCGGCCAGTGGGAGCCAGGGGCAGCCCGAGCTCACCCCCCCCCCCAACCAATGGGAGTGAGGGACAATGGGGGAAATATGACCCTGCTGTATTAGGGCTTAAAAATTCTGTTTGCCCCATATTGTGTGCCTCTTCTCCGTGATTTGTCATAGACAGCACTGCCCTCTTCTCCCAGGGGAAGAGAATAAAGATTTCCTGTTTTTATCCTGAGAAAACTTGGTGTTCTTGATTACATTTCGAATGGGGTTTTCCATCCCACATAGGGGAAAAATGGGTGCTGCTCCAGAATCCATACAGATAAGTAAAGGGGATAGGAAAGGGGAGGGAACAAGTTGTTCTGGAAATGTCAAGTAATTGGGATGTTTTGTTAAAAGCACACAGGTAAGTGTACTGTGGAGGGCTTCAAAGTGTAGTCTTCTTTGATCACTTTGGTCACATGCTGCTTCCTGCTTGCTCCACCTTGCTCCATCCACATCCAAAGGAGTGCTTTGAGCACTCCTTTCTACCTAATCTAATCACTTGGATGGTGTGTCATCTGCATTTTACCCAATTCCTCCTATTACATATATGTGTGTATACATGTATATGTGCATGCACATACGCACACACATATGGAGAGGAAGTGATGTGGTTTAACCATAAAGAGGGTTAGGGTTGCTCAAGACCCCAGAATACCAACATGCTAGGTCCTGCTGAAAGAATTCGACTCAAGTCTTCTCTCAGACAAAGAAAAGTAAAGTTTATTGAAAATTCATTAAAAGTTTGCCATATGGGATAGACTCTTAAGGAGCCAAGGTATCTAAGATGCTTACATTGGGCAAGCAAGACAGAGTAAGTCTGTGCTAGGTCATTCTATGGCTCTCTCACACCACATGGAGGGAAGATGGGATCTTATGTACAGAAAGGTTGTGGGAGGAATGTAGGGGTAGTTTAGAGAAGGAGATCAGACTCCAGTAATGAATGATTAAGGGTGGGAAGTTGCTGGAGTCTACCTGGAGAGCACAGACAATGGTGGGCTAGGCCAGTTCAAGAGTGGGAAATTGTTGGACAAGAGGGCTAGCTAAAGACTTGGGCAGAGCCACAAGGAAAGGCCTATGGCCTCAGGCAAATGCCTCATGGAGGAAGATTCAAGGAGATCTCAAGGGGGCTTCCAGAGCCTACACCTCATCAGAAGGAAGGGGGTGGGGAGAGGTTGCTAAGTAAAGCTTGGAGCTGCTCCTTGAGGCCCAGGAGATAAGACAGTTGGTGGAGGGTGGAAGGTTGGAGTGAATAAGTATGTAGCTATTTTCCATCCCTCCCTTTTATATATATATAATGAAAATATCTTTTGGATTAAATGTTGCTGCCTTTAGCTACAGGCTAAGATTCATTCCTATTGAAAAAGGAAGATATCTTTTTTTGCAAGATGTCTTGAAACAGACTTAAACTATAATTGTAGAATATATAATGTTGGGAAAGGTTCTGACATGCTATGGGGCAGAGAGGGAAAGAAAGAATCAAGTGAGCCTAGAGGCCACAAGAGAAGGAAGTTGCCTGAAATTACAGCAAAGTATTTAGAAACCTTAGGAAGCAGCCTCAGGGCTGGCATTGGTCAAAGTAGAGGATGAGAAACTGCCCTAAGAGAAGTGATCAAAGGATAGTAGACACAAAAGTGGTGATTATGGGGAGAGTGAATTTGAAGTTGTATTCTAGAATAAGATTTGAAAATCATGTAGCTGAGAACTGAGTTCTTTTTCAGGATGTTTTCAGTGGTCACATGTGGGGGAGCAAGCTAGTTCATACAAAAGGAGGTGCTACTGCAAAACTGGATTAGTAATCCAGCTGTGTACTCAGACTTGGTTTGTAAGCAAGATTATATAGGCATTGGGCTGTTAGCTATGTCTCTATGTGAGGTAGTCATTCTGATTAAAACACTACTGGATTAGAGTGTGTCTGATAGATCATATACATATATTAGAGTTCTAGGTGCCTTCCTGATTTGTTTTTTGGGGGAAGAAATTCTTCAAGAGACAAGAGGTGACCTAGGCCATTGGAATTGGCCCATTAAATTTAGCAATATGTTCCTTTAGTCTTTTGGTACTCTTAATTTTCAACCTATCCTTCTTCACTGACTCATTCTTTGCTTTCTCCATTTTCCACACAGCTGCCAAATTAGTATTCCTATAGCATAGTTTTGAACATGTTCTTCCTCTGCTCAAAAAGTTTCTGTGGTTCTCCTTTGCCTCCCAAAGTCCTGTGTTGGATATTTTAAAGCCATTCACAATATGGCTCCAAGATAATGAATTACCTGTTATTCCCCATCATATATTAATTGCTCTAGTTCAGTGGTATCAAAACAAAAATTAACATTATCTATGTTGTATTTCTTAATGAATCTTAGAGGCCCTTTTAGTGGACAAGATAGAAATTTGCTATTTCTGCTCTAAACAAAAAGTAGCTATTTGCTGTTATTTATGCATGATATTCCATTACCTACTTCTTTACCTTTTCACTGGCTTCCATCTATGCTAAGAATGCTTTATCCATTCACCTTTGATATTTACACATCCCAGATCCCATAAGACTCAAGTATCACTTTATCTTCCCAGTTTTTAGTATATACCCTGTTCTTTCCTTAATTCCAGTGTATTTACTCTGTAATATCTCTGTGAGCACCTTGTATCTTCTGGTCAAACTGTAATTTCCTTGAGGGCAGGATCTTCCTTATTTTTGTATGTGTACCCCTAGCACCTAGGACAGTGTCTAAACTATAGCAAGAACTTAAGAAATTATTGGTGACTAAAGGCTGATTAACATGGGTAGAAATATAATAGTTGTCCTCTGAGAATACTGACTTCATCATTATTTATTCTTCTTTATATTAATTGCCATTATCAACATTATCAGTGAACTTTATTTTGAGATCCTCCTATGCAGAAGGCACTATAAGAGCTATTAGGAATACAAAGAGACCCAAAGCATAGTGTTTCCCCTCAGTATTTTAGTCTAATGGGAATAAGAGAAGATAAACATAAAATAAGTAACAATACAGAATGGCAGGAGAAACAAATGGAATAGGCAATGAGTGCCATGGAAATTGAGGAGAGTACCCAGGTAGCCCTGACTCAGGCTTATACCCTCCCTGTTAATTCATGTTGATTTTGTTGGAATTAAAACATTTATGAGTCACTCAGCAATTAACCAAAAGAGGTTTATATAACAAGAAGAGGTTTACTCATATGTAACATATAAGGGATATTCAGCAAGGATACTTAGCACTTAGCTTCTGAAAAGTCCTCACCTCCAGCCCCAACAGAAGATGGGAACACTCACCTCCAGCCCCAACAGAAGATGGGAACACTCCTGACAAGGTAGATAATGTGTCTCTCAGCATCTTGGAACATCCAGCAAGTCTGAAGGGTTCTGATTCCATGTGGGTGGGCCTTTTTATGCACTTAGATGACCAGGAAGCCAAGTCAACATGTCCAAGCATTACCAGCAAGCTGCATCAAGAAAGAAGCACCTTGAGTGTCAAACCCATTGGGCCAATCAAACCCAGGGATAGTTTTGTTACCTTTTGGGAAAGAATTAGGCTAACTTAAATGGAGAAAATGGGTTAAGATATTGTTCCTATGATGAAGAGGGGGCACAGCACTGTGGGTTAGAATGGTCATTTGCATACTGATTAATAGCTTGCATGTCAAAGATTTCACTAAGTGTGAAGGTAACGAGGTTTGTATTCCATTGTGTTGTTGCCACTGAATATTAAAAGAGATTGGTTTGAATTAGAGATCCCACTATTTATAGAACATAATGAGATAATTCTACCTAGTAAAAAAGAAATCTGAGCCATTTCACTAAAAAAAAGTGACAGCTGTAGTATTGTAATGGAAATATGTATATTTATGGTCGTAGAGAATTTTTCACTAATGTAATGAAATAGGGGTAACTTTGAGACCAGGGTTTGATTTCACAAATTCCTATAAAACAAGGCCAATGGTCTATTTGAAGATAGTAGAAAATGACTACTATTTCTTCTTATCAATTAAATATTTATTGCATATCTATAGTGGACAAACTGTTGTACTAATCTCTGGGAGATACTGATGTCTGGGATGAAAAATACCCTTCATCCTTAATTTAACAAAAAAACAAACACAGAGATCTCTTAGGATAAGAACAGGAATTTATTCTCTTCCCCAGGAGAAGAGGGAGCTCTTCCCCATGACTCTTCATGGCAGAGACACATGTTACAAAAGACAGTGCAAGAATTTATACCCTGATGCAGTCAAGCCCCACTCCTGAGTGTCTCCTCTCTTGTTGGTTGAGAGGCAGACTTAAGTCTCAGCACCAATATCTTTTCCAAATGGGAAGTTGTAGGGAAGCCTGCCACTATCTCTCGGTGGCTGAGAAATAGGTTTACAAAGAACAAGGATGCTGATTGACAGCAAGGGAAAAGGGGGGAAGGGTCCCAAGCAAGGGAGGAAGAGTGAGCCTGGGCTATCCCTGACTCCCACTGGCTGAGAGGAGTGGCCCACAGTGGCAGGAAAGTAGACAAAACAAATGAAAGTGGCAGTTGAAAGATTCCCAAAGAGTCTTGCTGCTGATTGACAGCAGCAATGGAGGAGAAAGAAGAAAGTTAATAATCCCAAACTGCCTGAGAAGTTTTCACTCACCCCATACACTGATATGTAAGATTTACCTGACTACTAGTAGATTAATTCTACTTAAATTTCAAGAAATGTCTGCTGAGTCTCTACTATGCGTCAGACACTGTACTAGGTATGAGGATACAGAGATGAAGAATGGCAGTGATTAGCAGAGTTCCTGGTACATAATAGGTGCCTAATAAATACTATTTGATTAACTGTCAAAATTCAATTAATTTGTGGTCAGTGGACAAGAATTTGTTAAGTCCCTTCTATGTGCCAGGCATTATCCTGGAATACAAAAAAAGGTATAAATAGTCCCAGCCAATCTAACAGAGGAAGGTCATGCATAAAAAGAATCTGAAAATGAGGTCAGGGGAAGAAAGGATATAATGAAATCCAGAGAAATATAGCCAGGTAGGAAATGATGAAATGGCTGCCCTAGGCACCATTCTAAAATGGCAGATCTAGGAAGGCCCTGACTGTTCATCCCCCATCCTCTCTAGTCAAAGGAAAGAAAGACCCCAGGGCAGAGAGTACTGAGAAGGTTCCAGTTTTAGGGTTGATTTGTTTCTGCCCTCAAAGAACTTACAAGCTTATAGAAGAAATAAAACAAAGACATAAATATGATATAAGACAGAAGATAAGCGGAGGGCCAAAGAGTTTTGTGCTTGGGCATGAGCTATATGATATTATTGCCAGTGATTTCGATAAAGACATCATACTAATGCCAATTAATTTTTTTAACCCCATAACTGGTAAGTAGGAAAATTAGTTACTAACAGACTATATCAGACACCAGAAATCCAAAAAGATCTTCACAGTTTAGACCACTGTGCTGATGTAAATAAGATGGAATTCATTATGACTTATTATAAAATCTTAGACTTGAGTTTAAACAAAATCAGTTTTACAAATTCAGAAAATAGGACGTGTGGGCAAACAGAAATTTGTCAGAAGAAGATTTGGGTGTTTTGATGGACTGCAAACTCGATGTGAGTCGGCAGTGTGATGAAACAATCAGATAACCTAATGTAATCTTAGACTGTATTGGGAGGCATAGCTTCCAGAAATAAGGAATTAAGAGCCCCTCTGTGCTATGCCCTACTCAGACAGCATCTTGAGTATTGTATGGTATTCAGAGTGCTGCCTCACTTTAAGAAGGAAGTTGATTAAATGTCCAGAGGAGAGCAGCCATGTTGGTAAAGAACCTTGAGTCTATGTCAGATAAGAATCAGTTGGAAGAAATGATTTGTAGTAAAAAAATTGAGCAACACATGAGGCATTCAAACATGATAAACTTGAATAATAAATGCTATAGGTTTCGAAGATCAAGAGATCCTTGTGTGCTTGAGATGTTAAAAGGTTTCATGGCAAAACCTACATAGTAGCTGGTAAGTTTTAAGGATGGGCATAAATTTGGAAAAAGGCAGTATCAGGAAGGGATGTAGTAGGAACAGAGCCATAATAAATCGATCCAAGAGATTTTATTGCTTACTATGTGCTAGGCACTATGCTTAAGGTGTTGAGCAAAATCCAGACAGTACCTACTTTCAAGATGCTTACACTCTTTAGCGTATAGAAGATGGGGGGTAGATGGGAGAGAATTAGATAAGAAAGTAACAGTAATGTTGTGATATCTAAGAGCTACCATATAAAGGATAGGAGTTGTCTACCCCCGTATAAGAAATTAAAAAAGAGGGAAATATAGTTAATCTTTCACAATATAAGTACTGTGGAAACATTTTGCATAACTACACATGTACAACCTATGTTGAATTGCTTGTCTTCCCAGTGGGGGTGGCTGAGGAGGGAAGAAGAGAAAGAATCTGGATTTCAAAGTTTTAAAACAAATCTTAAAAAATAAAAATAAAATTAAAAAGATGCAGAACCAGACTCAGCACTAAGTTGTAAACACAACATATTCTGATTTCCTATTTGCTCCTGCATTTCATCATTTATTTAACAAATATTTATTGGACACCTACTACAAATGTAGCATTGTGAGGATATACAGTCCCCATCTAACAAGAGATGACAAATTTGCATCTCTATCTATATCCCAGATAGATCTTCCTGGAAAGCAGAACCTGAATCTCCTATTTTTAAAAAATATTTCTCATATCTGCCAGCACAGGGTATTGCACAGAGTAAGTGTTTAATAACAACAAATAATAATGCAACTCTCCCTCCTTTCATCAAAGACATGTAGGAACATGGATGTGCCACATTATTTAAACATCCCACTTAATTGTTGCATTGGTTAGTTTTTCAAAGCTGTTTTCTTTCTTTTTTATTCGTTGTTAATTGATAGGGGAAAGGAAGGGATATTTTTGGAAATGAAGATGATATGAAAAGACTAATTTGATAACAAATGGGATAAAAGAACAAATAAAAGATATTTGGGAGGAATATCAGGAGCTGCTCCTACCACCTTTTTTTATCAGCATTCTGTTAACTTGTATATATTCTCTTTTGGAAACCATTGTCATCTTATGATTAGTCAATCAACAGACATTTTTTACGTGCTTACTATATACTAGGCTTCAGTCTCAGGCAAAGCAAAGGCAAAATTTAACAGTTCTCAAGGAATTTGTATTCTAATGGGGGAAACACGTATATATGTAGGTTTATTTAGGACACTTATAAAAAGCAGGCACAAGGTAATCTTGAATAGGAAAGCAGTGCAGCTGGGGGTTGAAGGCCAGGGAAGGGTAGGGAGGACCAGGAAATGTCTCCCAGAAACTGATACTCACACTTAGTCTTGAAGGAAGTCTGGAATTTCAAGAGGCAGAGGAAAGGAGGTGATCAATAGTACAAATATATAAAAATAATAATACAACAACCGTAGGATGCCAACATGCAAAGGTATCATATATAATTGTGGAACTAAGAGAAAGGGAGCACGAAAGTGGTGTCATTTAAAGGAGACGGAGAATCAAAAGGTGAGTTGTAAAAAGGAAAATATCTCACTTAACCTCTGCAAAACTGCTTGTCCTTGAACAGGTCTTTTTCTTGGACTCTATACAAGTGGCCTTATATGTGGGAGGAAGTGTCATTGAGAAGATGGAGGGGAAGCAAAAGGAAACAGGCAGCAGAGTGAGCTGTCTAAAGGAGAACATCTCCAAAGGACAGTGAAGAGTCATTATCTTTTCTTGACTTGGGTAGGGAATTGTTGTTTAACCTTAGACCAGGAATGTGGCTTGTCTGTACTTCATGTTAAATGGCAGGACTTGAATGTTTTCTCCTGCCAATCTCTAAGAGAGAATTAGAGATGTACAATATTGGAGTTAATACCATTCAAAGCCCTTTGGGCATACATAATAGATAGGTTGAAGGTAGACAGCTCCATTTTTGGTATCTGGGATTTTTATCTCTAAAACAATATGTTAATTTAAACACCTTTATTAGCTGCCATGACATACTAATATTATGACATGCTAGTAAGACAGTGCTTCTCCCCGTGGAAAGGGGGAGGGCTATGTCTTACCTCAACTATGTATTGTGTGTTTGCAATGCACATAGGATCTTAATACTAATTACTAACATTTATGTAGTCCTTTAGTTTCCAAATGACTTCCTCACAATAGGAGGAAGACAGGGCAAGCATTATGATCCCCAATTTACAGATGAGGGAAGTAAAGTTATTGTAACAGGAATTTGAAGATATTCCCTCCTCCTTGTATTTGCAATCAAACAGCACCTTGTTTCAAGTTCATGATTGTATCAAGTATTAAGATTCAGAACTTGTGAATCCCACATGGGAAGAAGTTGCTGATACAACAGGAAGAGGGAGGAGATAATGCCATACATAAAGAAAAGTCCAAGCTAGAGAGCTCGAACTTCTGAGAGCTTCTGAGAACTTCTGAGAGGCAGGAGAACTGCCAGAAATGAGAACTGAGAAATGAGAAGAGAGGAGAACTGGGAGGAAGCATGACTAGGGTACTACTTTGTCTTCCCAGAAACAAAAACTGTGAAAGAATTGAGGTGGACCAGACACTACGACCTTCAATTTGGAACAGGAACTGCACAAGGAGCTAGACAAGAAACTGAGAGCTGTCTGCCTTTGAACTCAGGTGATAGTTGGATAGACTCAGGCAGGAGCTGGGACCAAGGAAGAGGAACCATGGAAGCTGAGAGCCTGCCTTGAGTCAAGATGAAAAAACCTCTTCTTGGGTATTTAATGCAAACTGAGAAGATTATGATTTACTGTGGCCCATAGGTGGAGAACTTTGACCTTTACATTTAGATGATTGAGTTAAGGACTTCTCCAATTAAGAGGAAAGAAGTCTTTTTCATTGAAGAGATTAAGACAATGTGACCTAGGGTTAGAGAACTTTGTACTTTGTGATTGAATTAAGGATTTACTAAATGATCAAATAACTAAAAGATTGAGTTACTAAATGAATGTACTTTGTTTAAAACTATGTGACCACTGTGGTGAAAACTGTGGCCATTTTGGTGATAAGTTGTTATGCCATAACACTTCTATGGTGCACTTTGATTTCTGTGAATGTTTTGTCTTAGTTTGTTACTGAATAAATGGAGAGTTCACTGTACTGTGTAATCACAATCTTGAAGCTGTTCACAGCAGCAGTCCTCTAGAAAGATGCTTGTGCTTGGCTTTATAGTTATGAAAGGTTGAATTCTTGTCCTGAGGTTACATAGCTAGTAAATAACTGAAACAGTAACAGAAACCAGGTCTCCTGATGCCAATTCCAGCATTCTTTCTACTCTGCAACTTATACAATCAGCATTTAGGAACTGACGTCTGAGTCCACATGTGGTAGCTTTACTATCACTGAAGAAAAAAATCATTTGTTTTAGAGACATTGATAGATCTAGTCTATGTTTTGTTCACTTGTTATCTTTGAAATTTTAGTACTAAGAGAGGATTCTGGGAAGAAGGTGGAATAGATCAGAAATTCCAACCTCTCGAGATTTTCCCATACAAGAGTTAAAATAGCACTTTAGGGTGAACGAAGTATGGGTGGAGATAAATAAGAATAGAGTTGCAACAGATCTTACTGGTATAATTTGAGAAGATTAGAAGAATTCCCAGACAACATTTGGTACCTGTGAGGAGTAAACACCTTCAGGCTAGGTTCCAATCAACAACTAGTGACAGGCCTTGCTGTTAGTTGTTTGGAGAGGTTGCCTAGGCCCCGGCCACTTGAACTTTT
Source organism: Pseudocheirus occidentalis (assembly GCA_028646575.1). Lineage (NCBI taxonomy): Eukaryota > Metazoa > Chordata > Mammalia > Diprotodontia > Pseudocheiridae > Pseudocheirus > Pseudocheirus occidentalis. The sequence continues at coordinate 116,031,162 of CM053593.1, forward strand.
ACCCCAGGATAGTGAGGGAAATTGGGTATCGGAGCCAGAAGATTGAGGGAAACTCTGCTGATAAAGAATGACAGACCCAGCTGTACTGCAATGGGAGGGAGCAAGAAGGAACCAGCACATGCCCAATAAGTTCAGAAACAGGTGGCAGAAAGCCACTGGCTGTGGGCACTTATATGAGGTTGAAACATTGGCTTTGGTTCCAGGATATGGGGGAGAACTGAAGATCTCAGGCAAGAGGCACCATTTCCTATTTCTGCCCCAGGACTAGAGGTATATACAGATAATTAAGCTATTAACACAAAAATGCACAGGCAAAGGAAAAAGAATTCAACCATAGAAAGCTATTATGGGAATATAGACGACCAGGGTTCATCTTTGGAGGAGGATATTGAAGTAAAGTAACCCTCAAAGAATAATGTGAAATGATCACTTGTGCAAAAAGAATTTATAGAAGGCCTTTAGAAAAACTAAAAATCAAATGACAGAGATGGAGGAAAAACTAAAATAAATAAATACATAAATAAATAAATGAATGAATGAATAAATAAATAAATGAATGAATGAATGAATAAATGAGAATAATCCAAGAAAAAAGAAAGTCAGCCAATTAGAAAAGGATATCCAGAATCTGAAGGAAGAAAATGACACCTTGAAAATTAGAGTTGGACAAAATAAAGTCAGAGACATTATAAGGGATCAAGAAATAATTAAGCAAAATATGAACAATGAAAAATCAGAAAAATAAAACATCTTATAAGAAAAACAACAGATTTGGGGAATAGATGAAGAAAAGAAAATATAAAAATAATAAGATTAACTGAAAGTTGTAACCAAAAAAAGACTCTTGATACAATAATGCAAGAAACTATTAAAGAAATTTTTCCTTTAGCATTAGAATGAGGGGGGGAAAGTAGAAATAGAAAAAAAATCCGTTGATCACCATTTAAGAGATACTATCAGGAAAACTCATAAGAGTATCACAGTCAAATTTCAAAACCCCTAGATCAAGAATAAAATATTAATGGAATTTAAATATAGTAGAACTGCAATTAGCCTCACACAAGACCTAGCAGCTGAGAAATTACAGGACCACCGGTCTTGGAAAATAATACATAGAAAGAGCAAAAGAACTGGGGCTGTGGCTGAAAATATCATACCCTGAAAAGTTAATTATTATGCTGAATGAAAAAAAGAGTACATTTGATCAACTCTCTGACTTTCAAGACTTTGTTTTAAAAAATCCTGAACTTAATAGAAGATTCAGCATATAAGAACCAAGAGAAATATAGGGTACCTACCAAAGACTAAGGGATTCATAAGGACAGACTGTTTATAATACAAAATTTAAGTGTGTGTCTAATGTTATTATTAATAATTGGGTGGCTCATAAGAAATATTGGGGTAAACCTGAGTATGATATGAATAAAAAAAGCAAAAACATTTAGGTACAGGTAGAAAGAGTAATGATTTTATATAAATGAGGTACAAGAGGAAGAATCCATACAGAGGAATTAGATGGGGAATGAGGCTGGTAGTTCTGGTAACCTACTTTCATTGGGAATGGATTTAAGAGGTAAACATACATACATATTTATTTAGAAGAGTATAAAAGTCTTCTAAATTCAGAAGAAATAAAATGGTAGGGGCATAGGGAGTGGGGAGAGGACAAGGGACAGATCTTTAGGAGAAGAATGAGAGAATAGGCAAAAGAAAGGTATAGAAAGATGTTTAGATTTATAGGAATGGGAGGATAGCGGAGGGGGGTAGCCAAGAAATAGCAGGGCATGGTAGTGGGTAGAAGTAAAGTAGAGGAGACAGGAGGTATAGGAAACAAGAGATAAGCACAAACATAAAAACAAAGATCAGGAGTAGAATTTGGGAAAGTTTATGGATGTGTATATATGTATACACACATATATATGTATATATGTCTATACACACATATACATACATATATACATACACATAAAAGTTTATGTGTGTGTACGTACGCATGTATGTATGTATGTTTATCTATAGAGAAACATATCTAAACTTTATTGTGACCTTTTGGGTGTATAGGGGAAGGGGAAAAAAAGAACAGAGTAAAAAAGTGCACCGCAGAGAGCAAAAGAAAACTCTCCAGGAAGCAAAGAAAAGATGGCCAATTCTCAACACAATGTGTATTATTTATCATTGAATCCTCTCTTATGTTCTGCGATGCATATGACATGCTTTTTTTTTCTAACTTTGTATTTAAATTCCAATATTTAAATTTATGATATGTTTTTGTTTCTTTTCCTTGTTCTGTATTTGTGTTCTGGCATTTGAGTCTAAAATAAAATATTTTTAAAAGAAAGAAATTTTAGATCTAAATGCCTTTGGGATGATTTGGCTTAATTGGAACTCACATCAAGCTTTCTGAAAACATTTGTTTCCTCTACTGCTTCTTGATGTTTTATTGCTCCTTGTTTTCTACCATCCTCCTCTGTAAGACTTTGAAAACTGGTTTTTATTCTTTCAGAGCTTGGACTCAAATGGCATATTATTTTAGAAGCTAGATTCATCACTATACCAAAATGAGACATCTCAGTAGGGCTTTTGTGGAAACAATCCTTCACTCATCTGTCAGAATAATCTTTCTCATGCACAGCTCTGATCATGTCAACCTCCTTGTTCAAAGACTTTCAGTGGATTCACTTAGTCGATAAGCTTCCTTGCTTGGCACTCAAGACATACCCCAATCTGGTTTCTACACCTACCTTTTCAGTCATAGATCACACTTCTTCACTTTACAAAACTAGATCATGAGTACTCTCTTACATTCATTATTTCCATTTCTTCCTATTGATATCCTACCCAGCTCAAGTGCCAATTTCTCCACAAAGTTTTCCATGGTTCTACCTCAATTGACAGCAAACTTTTCCTCTTCCAAATTTCTTATAGCATCTTGCCCGTTTCTTTATCTGCTGTGATCATGAATTCATGTATCATCATTATTTGCTTGCATATTTCCTTTCTTCTATTAATTGATATGATTCTTGATATCTGGAACTGCACCATTTTCAGCTTTGTTTCCTGCTTTCTTAAATACATTAGGTATTTACAATTTGTCAACAATAACAACATTTTCCTCCTAATGAGGTTAGGTCAGTGATATTTGGCCCAGGTATATTCTTGTGGAAATTGTAGTGTCAAGAAGTCTATTACTTCCTACTACTAAAGATCTCATTTGAGAACATAGAATGGAACATGGAATGGCCATTGAGTGAGTTAAACAAACATGCCTGGAGAATCAGTAAAGAGAGCTCACTGGTATCCATCAGGGTGAAAGATCTCTGAGGTTAGGCATCTGAATAATCTTCTCAATATTACTAAAAGCTAATTAGAATAAAGCAGTGATGACAGCTTATATTTCCATAGCTTTGAGGTCTGCAAAGTACATCATATCATTAACCCTACATAGTTGGTGCTGCCATTAACTCCACTCTACAAATATGGAAAATGAGGCAAAGAGAGGTTGTGACAGCCTGAATCTTATAGTCAATAGATGTCAGGGACAGGATAATAAATGATGTCTTCTGACCCCAAGTTCATTACTCTATCCAGTGCATTACTTTGACTCTGTCACTCATAACATTATTTTTATGAATATGATCCTGAATATTTCCATGGAATTTATGCAAATGTATGAACCACATGATAATTTTTCTTGCAATTTCTATTTAGGTGTTTGTCATATATATGATTATCTCTGTAATGGCATTAAAATCTCAAGGTCAGAGATAGTTTTATAATTCTGCAAATACTTTCTTCCTGTATTACACAATACAGTTTTCTCCATGAAATTGATGAATGCCCAATAGATGCTAATGGCATAGAGCAGCAGTTGGGTTGCAACCCCTTTGAGGGTTGAATGACCCTTTCACAGGGGTCACCTAAGACCATCGGAAAACACATTTCCAATGGTCTTAGGAACCGAGACACTGGCTCCTCTATCCATCTCCAGGCAGGTCCGCCCACATTTAGATACACCCACATACGAGTATTAAAGGGTCACAGCATTAGGAAGGTTGAGAACCACTGGTACAGAGGAGTGAATGAATGAGTCAGTAAGGAAGACTTTAGAATAATAGTGTTAATTTGGTCAACCATTTGACATCTCTTTTGACATTTTAATATTTATTTTCTGGTTTCAATTTTTTCAATTCAGACAATCTGGATGCCTGACAGTGAAAATACCTTTGCCATTCCTCCTGCCATATAACTGAATAAAATGCCTGCACTATCCATCAAAGCTAACACAATATACTAAAGCCCTAGTCATCCCATGTGTCTACTAACTCAACATTATGTGTCACTAGATGATGACAATGATGTTTCAAGACTTGGGCTGCTGCTGCACTTTCCATTATTTTAGATTTATAGTAACAAAATTCCTTTACTCAAACTGTGGCCATGGGGAATACATAGATAACTATGCAAGGGCATGACTAATATTCCTTCCAAATCACTAGTGAACTCAAAGATGTCAGAAACCTTAAAACACTGACAATCTTGTCTTGCTGTGAAACTTTGGGAACAGAAATGATACAAAGCAAAGTGTGGACCAGTTAGCTCTGCAGTCTAGAAACTGAAGAGAGAATAGACTAGCTAGAATATTAATCCAATCACACATTATTCTCTGCAGCCCTACAACATGAAATGACAAAATATTTTGTGGCAAATAATACCTTAGAAGTGATCTGCAAATCTTTTTTTTCCCCCTGACAACTCAGGAGATGTGAAATGAATACTCCCATCTTTATGGGAATAATGTGTTTGTAATTGTTTTTCATTTGCGTATCTGGTAAAGGACCTGAGTTGTGGGGGGAAAAGACCCTGAAATGGTTCTGTGTTCCTTCCACTCAACAACTCTGATCATGTCCAGAACCCTCCCTTCACCCCAATTTGTCACTGTACTTTGAAAGTCTAGAGAAACTTTAAAACCATCAAAAGAATTAGAGTACCACTGTTGTTGTTGTTGTTGTTGTTGTTGTTGTTGTTGTTGTTGTTGTTGTTTGGGGGGTAAGTTTTAAAAAAAGAAAGAGCAGGCTGAAATTTTAAAGAAGCCTAAAAACTTACTTTTTAACAATTAGAATTGTCCAAAATTAAATGGTCTTCTATAGAAGGGAGTAATTAAACCTTGAGTATATTAGACTGAATAGTTTTAAATCTGAAGTAATATGGAAGCATTAAAAGTTTTTGAGCAGAAGAGCTACAAGAACAGATGTTTGCCTTTAGGAATATGAGTTTGGCAGCTGTGTGAAGAATGGATTGGAGAAGGAAGAAACTGATGACAAAGGGACTGATTAGGCTATTACAAGAGCACAGGTAGAGTCTGAACAAGATTATGAAAGTGGATGCAAGGGGACCAAGGTCAGAAATAATGTGGATATAGAATTGGCAAGATTGATTAAATGTGGGGAATGAGAAAGAGATGAAATAAAAATGAATTCAAGGTAATGAACCAGAATGACTGGGAGGATGGTGACATCTTTAAGACTGAGGTATGGTAGATTATCCAGGTAAATCAATAAGCATCAACCAAAAAGCATTTATCAAGAATCTAATAAATAGCAGGCATTGTGCTGGGTATCTAATAAACTAAAACAAAAACAAGGCAGTACCTGCTCTAAACAAACAAACAAACAAACCACAAAAAAAAACAACTTACATTCTACCCATCAGGTGCTTGAAGATCCAAACTTGGAGTTTGAGAACAATATTAGGGGATACACAGATTTGGAGGTCATTTGCATAGAGATAATGACTAATTCCATGGGAACAAATGAGTTCACCAAAAGAGAAAACATACAGAGCGGACCCTGGATTGAACTTTAGGAGACTATACTTTGGGATATATTAGGGTTTTATAAGATAAATGTAACCTAACAAAGGAAAATTAAATAGAGTGGCCATAGAGATAACCGAACCAGGAGTGTACAATGTCATGTACACCAAGAGAAGAGAAATTATCCCAGAAAAGAAAATGGCCCTTAATGTCTAAGGCTACAGAAAGATCAAGGAGGATGATGACTGCAAGAAGCCCAGTGGTTGAAAATTAAAACAACCCCGAGCAATCATTTCACATGTATTATCTAGCACATCTATAGCAAAGGTGGCAAAACATGGGAGATTTTACTTTTTAAGGAGAGTAAGGAAAATAGTCATGCTAATCCAGTGTTGGTGAAGTTGCGGATTGGTCCAATCCTTTTAGAAATCAATTTGGAATTAAGCAAGAAAAAATCACAAAATTGTCAAATCCCTTTGATGCAGCAAGAGCTTACTGGAAACAAAACCGTATAACCAATGTTTGAGCAATAGCTGAACAAACTGTATTATATAAATGCAAAGTAGCCATGAAGGAAGCAAATGGGAAGAATTCCTATTCACAGTACATAAGTATAAACAGCAAATAGGAAGAATTTCAAAGAAACGTTGGGCGATCTGTATGGAGTGATACAGAATGATCCAAGAACAAAAATAATATGCCCAATAACCACAACTATGTAAATTACTGCAACTTTAATGGTGACACACTTAATAAACATCTGACAAAGTCAGTATCAATTTATGGAACATATACCCTGCCTTTCTTTTAACAAACACAAAACTATTCATGTATAAGGTTGTGTGTCCTATTACTTTGTCACATTGTTTTGCTCATTAGCTCTCAGGGATTGTATATTATAAAGTATTCAAATCAGAGTATGCTAGGTATTTACATAATAGGTTGAAACAATATTTATCAATAATTACAAAAAAAATGAGTAATAAAAGAAAACACTAAGAACATCATTGGTAACCTAGCCTTTTATCCATTGCTCCAACTAGTAGTGAGAAGATGGAGACTGTGAGTATAGACGTTTTTCTGGTCTTTCTAGAACATTATGAATAAAAGCGAGGGAGGTTATATATTAATTGCTAGGTCAGGAGAAGGATAGTGAGACCTTAGCATATTTGTCAGGATAAGGAAATTCTATTTTGTTCAGTCATTGAAGTTTTGTGAGCATGGGAGTGGCATCATTAGAACTGTATATTAGAATGATTATTTTATAAGGTGTTGGAAGAATAGATTGGAAAGTAAGAGAGATGAAGAGTCAGAAAATCCAGTAAAACAAAGTTGCAGGGAACATAGCATGGGGGGAAAAAAGTAAAATCTAAAACATGGACCATACAGTGCTAACTAGAACTAATGAATAAAATTGTCTTTACTATCTTCCTAGTCAAACTAAGAGTCTTGTCCAGTTTCCCCCTTCACTGTCAAGGGCAACTTCATTCTCTAATTGGTCATGCTTGAAAGCCCAGGATCATCTTTCATAAGTTTTCTGACTCACCACCAGTTCCTTCTGCCTTTTCTACCCAGTGTCTGTCTCAGTCATTACGTAAGCAGAAGTAGAGAGCTAGTAGAGTGGTAGAACTTGGTGATTCTCCTGTTCGAGTCTACATCCCCAGTAAAGAAGAGGGGTTACCCTATCTTTCACTGGGAAAATGTTTGAATGCTGCCTGTGATAGGTAATCAGTCATCCCTCCTTTCAGTTTTCCTCTCCCACTCCTCCCTTCTGCAAATAATTCTCCTGGCTTGCATTTCCCAGCTGGTGCTTTCCACAACCTTTACTATAGTTCTGGTGAAATAGCAAACTGTATTTTTACTATATGTGGGTGGCAGCAAGTGTATTGTCTTGTGCTCAACAACTTCATCATATTTCCATTATTACCTGTTCTGCTCTGTGCTGTACTAAGAAACAAAGATAAACAATAGTGTGGGCAATAGACCAGCTTCCATCTGCCTCTGCTCAGCTGCTGCATGCTCATTACACATTCACCTCACTTCCTTGCTACTAACTGCGTAGAGCAGAGATTCCCTCTTCAAAAACTTTTCATGTCGCCATGCACACAAGAGAAATGTTTTGATTTATCAAGGCAGGCTTCTATTGCATCAGGCTCAACTAGGAAAATGCTATTCCTGCTGTTGGATGCCCATTAGGCATTCTCATCACACAGATGAGTCTTGGAATCTGTGTTTCCCTGCACAGGTCAGGTCCTATTTGCAGTGATGTGTAAAGATGCTGGTCCTGATGAAGGAGATAGGGACTAAAAAGGGGATTTCATTGAAAACCTTTATGGATACACACACCTTTGTAGAGGTGTATGTCATTGCAACACTTCAATATATTTTTAAACCTCAATCTTTCAGAAAATTCACAAGAGATATCCAAGCTTTGAATTTTTACCCTAAGAGGAGAGGAGTAAAATCATACAAAATTGTACTCTCTCAAATGCAAATACATTAAGATACCTTCAGAAAATTAAGATTACAAGGCAGAAGAAGTATTAAAAAATAAATAGCTCTGTACTAATGTTAACAAGAAAAACTCACAAACATCTAAAATCTCTCATGCCTGTTTAAGCATTTTAATACTCCTTTGGAGGCTTTTTTATGGGCAATGGACAATTTAATTAAAAATCAGAGGACCTTTATGATGAGGTAAGGGAAACAAAATGTTGAGGTATAGGGTTAGGGGTGCTCGAGACCCCAAAATACCAACATACTGGGTGCTGCTGAATGAATTCGACTCAAGTCTTCTCTCAGCCAAAAAAAAAAGCAAAGTTTAATTGATTTGCCATATTGGGTAGACTCTTAAGGACCCTCAGTATCTGTGACCTTTGCATTGGGCAAGCAGGCCAGAATCATGTGACACAGAGTGAATTTGTGCTACATCATTCTCTGGAGCTCTCACACTCAACGGATGCAATCTTATATACAGAAAGGTTGTAGGAGGAATCTAGGGGTGGTCTAGAGGAGGAGTTTGGGGAGGGTCTTCAGGAGGAGTCAGATGAGGTCAGACAGCCAGTGATTAAGGGTGGGAAGTTGCTGGAGGCTCCCTGGAGACAACAGACAATGGTGGGCTAAGCCAGTTCAAGGGTGTAACAGATTTGGGTATAGATATTTTGGGAAGATCAAGGATGGGAAGTTGCTGGACAAAGGAAGACTAAGGTAGTAACAAAGATTTAGGCAGAGCCACCATGAAAGGCTTATGGCCTCAGGCAAATGCCTCACTGGGAAGATTTGATCAGAGTTCAAGGGTGTTTTGAGAGCCTGTACCTCATCCTTTTGGCTAAATGCTTCTCTGATAACCTTTATTTTTGTAAAAACCTACCCTCCTTGATGACAAAAGAAACAGTACCCTTCCCTATCTCTTATCAGACTGGAGTCAAGGCAAATGAATTATTAAATTTCTTAGAGGCCCCAGAATAAGGGCAGATATACCAATAAACATTCCATGGATTCCCTTTCTCTGCTACAAATCCAGTCAATATTGTTTTCAGCTAAGGAGATTAAATAACACTGCCCCTTCCACAAAATAATAAACTACAAACAAATATTTAATAACAGTGATCCAAAGAGTAGAATGGAAAGTTTATATAGTAGCCAAGTGATTGACAAAAATTTAAGTAATTCAAGTACAATCGCCCACACACATACACACATACTTCCCCTCTAGGAGACATTTTTACCTGAAATAGCTGAAAAAAAAATATTGGGGCAGTTATTTCCGTTTTGGACGTATGAAACAATCTTGCAATCCTATTTTTTCAGGAAAGCTCCACAATATTGTTCCTACAGATCTGTTTGAGTCTGATAGCAGGAAATCTCTTTTTGTGACTCAAAACAGGCTTTGCATTTCATGGGCAAATGAATCTAAACCAGGACAATAGCTAGACCTCAACAGCTAAGGCCATTGGTTATCTTTCTTATCAAGCCACATTCCTGAGCTTTCATGTGTATATGTACATCAGAAAGTCTTTTTCTGGTTTTTACCTCCTTTACATGTCCAAATAACTAAATGGTAAACTCATTTGGAAATTTTTTCCTTTCACTTGTAACACTTAACCCAAAGTCATACTCTGTATGTACTTAATTCTTTAATTATACAGAGCTGGAATGGTACCACCACCACTACCACCCACTTACTTGTTTCTTAACTTATCAGCTATGATAAAAACCATGCATCAATTCTCTTCCTTCTGTTTGGTGTCTGGGGAACCAAGTGACAGGAAGGAGCTCAAATCATACAGAGATGAAATTTTCATTAGGTATTCAGCATGAGCCAAATGAAACATGTGGTTTATGTGCTGGCCTTTCCTGATCCAATAGTTTTTATTTTCCTGTAGCCCATTAGGAACGATTGGAATGAGTTCTGAGTTATATCTTCAGTATAATACATTGAAGTTTTATCAGCTGAGAAACTAGCTTCCAAATAAAATTAATACGCCCATCTCCCCAAAAACTATCTTTAGCAAATCCCAGGGTATTCTTTCCAGTTGAAAAATAAATGTAATTGTGTCCATTGAGCCCTATCTGGCACCTGACACTATGGACTTTCGTGTAGTCTTATCAAAGGATTATAGATTTATAGCTGGAAGGGCCCTCAGGAGTCATCTAGTTTTACAGATAAGGAAATAGAGGAAACCCAAAGTGTTTAAGCACCTAGCCCATGTTGTGGTTTGGTTTGTCCTTCCTTCTGGAAGAGGACCATGCCGTCAGGAAGATGATGCCATGACTTGCAAGTAAACTAGATTTAAGTGAGGGAAGGCTGTACAAAGTTACCAGTCTCATTTTCTCTTCCAGAGTCATCTGGGTCCAATGACCAAATTTAAATCAGGACAACTGGAAATGACCCAGGATGTAGTGGGGGACCTTGACCTTTTTAAGCTAAGGTCTTTCTGAGTTCTCACTTTGACTGAGTTAATACCCATTCACTGATTAGGGTTTTTTAAGAAGTGAACCAGGGGATGTCCCCTTTAATTAAAAAAAAAATCAAACTGCTAGGGAAAGACCCTCAAGGTTTCTGGCTAAAAGAGAAACAATTACTATTTACATTCACTTTGAGCTATTGCTGGCCCGAACAATAACCATTAAATGGTGCTTGCCCAATTTTTGGTCAATCAATTAGAGCCAGAGTGAATTGGTTTTAAGGTATGGTCTTTAAGAAGGAAATCTAGCCTTCAGAATTTATCTTTCTTTGGCAATGCACCCTCAGGTAAGGGCATGATATCCCACATGGAGAGAGGAGAGGAGGACCTGAGTTGCCCAACTGGAACTGGTCAGTTGGGTCCTCAGTGGGGCAGACTACAAACAGTTGTGGTTTGTTCTTCCTTCTCAAAAGGGACCATGACATCAGGAAGATGATGCCAGGACTTGCAAGTGAATTGGATTTAAATGAGGGAAGGTTGTGCAAAGTCACCAGTCTCACTTTCTCCACCAGAGCCATAGGCCCAGTGGCCAGATATAGATCAGAACAACTGGAGATGACCCAGCAAACAACTTGCCCAAAGTCATTCAAGGAATAAGGAACAAAGCTGAGATTTGAACTGGGTCTTGTGACTCCACTTTCAATAGTTACTGTACCTTACCATACTGTCTCTTGATCACTGGGATATCTTATGTGCTTGACTTGCACTTCAAACCAGAGTTTCCAGTGTAACTGTCTTGTTGACTCATGACTCTCCTTGAAAATTTCTTAATTCCCCAGTGAATTGCACTAGGGAATGCCTTTCTCCTAAATACTTTGAGGAAAAAAAAGGTCCAGACCTTATTCTCAGTTTCTTGCTCAGATGATTCTTCTATTTCTTGTAGTTGGAGAGTCTCTAAACTAGGCCTTCTTCAGATCTAACTACCAAGTAAGTTAGTTCATTCTAGCCTCAGTACATTTTGCTGGCACTCTCTCCTCTACATTAATACATTGCTGCACAGGAGGCATGGATAGTCAGGATATTCTTGTCCTGAACTTCAGAACATTCCTTATATTACTTTAATTTGCTAATATTCAGAATGGGATGGAGTTTATCATACTCAGCACTAAGTCCCTGGAAAGATTAGCTGGGTCTTGAAATACCAAGGATGCCATTTCTACCTTCTTTCTGTGACTTATGACTTTCCTGGGAAATTCCAAAAATATTATGACATAACTATATTATAAATAGTACTCATTCAGTCCAGAAATGTCTAATCCTTTCTTACATGTGCATGTACACACACATACACATACACACAAGTGTGTGTGTATTTATATATACATGGATGTGTATGTATATATGTATATACACAGACAGACACACGTGCATATACACATATGCAAAATTTTCTCAATTAGAAGCCTAAAAATAATTTGAACTTAGGTTTAGTTACCCATTCAAGCAGAATAGTCTGTCTTGAGAAAAATGATTATTCCTCTTATATTAATAATTAATTATTGAAGTAAGATCAGGATTTTTTCAGAAGCCTATAAATTGTTCAGTCTCTGAAGGGCATTGTTGATGAATGATATCACCCAAATCCTAGGGTATAAATCACTGGGTACATGCCTTTGGATTCTGAGTGGGAGACATTACCCAATTAGAGAACCTTACAAAGAAATTAATCTAAGGTGAATTCCAACCCACTGTATTCTACTTAGGACTGAGCAGAGGTGGACCCCCTTGTGTTGGAATAGATTGTCTTAAGTAGGCTAGTCTGGATAAGAGATAAGTCTCTTGGTCCAAGACTGAGTGATCAGAGTCACATCTCCCAGCCCCTCATTAGACGAGGTCCCTCTCTCATTATCATGTTCATTCTTATTAATCATTAGCCAGTCAGAGTTGATTGCCACCCTCAGGAATGCCCACTTTTCTAAGGGCATATAGATGTTGAGTAGGTTCCATGAGGGGTTTTTGCAGTGTCACTGCAGTGGCATTTGCTGTGTCACTTACCCCTTTTATTAATTATATTAGCATGATTAATGAAATTATAAGTTACCCAGAAACTATATCTCTTGAACTTTTTACACATCACAGTTTGTAATGCTCATGGTTACTTAGGAAGGATTTCCGCAGAAGTAATTAATTACTTAGGATTCTATATTGTTTCTTGGCACAAGCAAGTCTCAGCTTTTGATTCTGGTCTAGTGGTCTTTTGCTTCTAGAAAATCAGTGTTATGGATTTACCTTTCAATTACAATCAGTTTGCCCAGGACCATCTCATCCATAGTTGTAGCAAAATACTGTCCAACTGCTTTAGGCATATTCTTTCAGTACCATTCCCAAAGTGGATATCCTTGATCTCTGAATATGGACTGAATTGGCTTTTTTGATAACAGTAAATGGACAACATGTATCAGACAGAAGGCTTAGTTCAAACTTCTTTGGCAAAATCTGTTAGAAATAATACAGCTTCTGTTTTGGTTTTGGTGACCAATACCTAAAAGTATCACTTCTGACCATTCTTTTTGTCTAAACATCTATCTGTCTTCTATCACCTCTTTCCACTGGATCAGCTCAGCATTGCAGAGGGGCTGTTCCTACCACACAAGAAGATAATAGTTTCAATAATAGTTTCTTGTTGTTGTTGCTTAGATTTCCTATGGTCATGTGGATTAGCCTAATTTGCTTCATGAACTCTGTAGTTACTGTACTTTTGATCACTGTTCTGTATAATGATCTTTAAAACCTTGCATAAATCCAGAGACTCTTCCTTCTCTTAGAAAGTAGTTAGGAATTTAACGTAAATACCCTTTGTACTTTCTGTACTGCCAACTTGTCTGGCCTTTCGATCCCATAACCTCCAGGCATTCCATCTTCAAGGTTCAGAGAACAACCAAGTTTAGTCATCTCAGAGTCACATGTAATTGCCTATGCTTCAATGTATTAAATTTATCAGGAACCTACTACTTTTGCTTCATGCTTGTGGCATGTCCTAGCTAGGATTCAAAGACTTCCTCTCTGAATAGATGAACAGTCAGTAGCCAAAAAACAATTAGTAAATTCACTATGTACCAGGCACTATATTAGGAGCTGGGGAAACAGAAACAGGCAAAAAGACGCTCTCTGCCCTCAACAGGTGCACAGTCAATAAGCAAACATATATGTACAAATAAGCTATATACAGAATAAATAGGAAATATTTAAAACATAAAATTCCCAATCATTTATGGTTGATGCTCTGGTCATTCATATCAATTGATAACTTATTTCATAATCCAGTCCATGCATCTTTTGGCACTGAGTCATTGGTGAAAGATAAAGGTATCACATCTTCTAGAGCATGCTCTTTCTCTTTTATTTGTCAACTTCAATGTATTTTTCAATCCCTGATTCAGAGTTTAGTAAAAAAAAAAAGAATTCCAAGTAGCTCCCTTTCTGAGTATCTTTATGTATCAAGGAAAGCTCCATGGTATCATGCAGATCATCCAATATAGTTGTTGAATATTTTTCCTAACACCTTTATGCCTTTCTAAACAGGTAGAAAAGTTTGTCAGGGTTACCCTCTCGCAATCAACAGGAACTTACCAAATCAATAGACCAGTTATCTGTACTATCTTTCCAATAATTAGAGAGTCATGGTGGTCATTCATCTCAACCCATGATTGTATAATATACCACTAGCTTAATGCTTGCTTTAGTACTTACGTGGAAGTTATCTCAACTTAGCAATTGTTAGAACAGAAATTCTAGGTTTGAAACAAAGAAAATAATAATCCCAGATAATCCCTAAACTGCAACCCAGATGTAATCCATGCATCAATTAGGCCCTAACCTGACATCCAGTAAAATTTGGAGTTGGAGGGGAGAGGATCTCTCACAATTCTCTTTATCTCATTGAACCCACCCAGTGTTTCCCAAGGAACATAAGAATTTGATTCAAGGGCCATAAACTTCCTATGTGCATTTAATTAAACAAGACATCAAATGTAAGAAATGTTTTATTTAACTTTAAAGGAAACAAAAAAAATTCAACTCATACCTGAACCCACTGATAATCAAGAAAGCTCTTCCCCCTCCAAAGGTAGTAAGTTGTCCTTTCCCCATTGGGTTCCACCTTCTCTTAGAACTTGAGTCCATATAATTCAAAGTACCTTTGAAAGGATATGTCTAGACTACACTTCATTGAACAAAATTTCCTTGGGGAATGGCTAAAAAGTTCCGAAATCATCATTTCTTATAGAACAATGGTATTCTATTTCATTCATTTGCCATGACTTGTTCAGCCATTCCCCAATTGATGAGCATCCCCTTAATTTCCAATTCTTTGCCACCACAAAAAGAGCTTCTACAAAGTATTTTTTGTACATTTAGGTCCTTTTCCTTTTCTAAAAAATTATTTTGGGATACAAACCTCGTAATGGTATTGCAGAATCATAGGGTATGTGCAGTTTGGTAGCCTTTTGGTCACAGTTCCAAATTGTTCTCCAGAATAGTTGGATCAGTTCATAACTCCACCAACAGTACTTTAGTGTTCAAATTTTCCCACATTCCTCCCAACATTTATCTTCCTAGTCTGTCATATTAGCCAATCTGATAGACATGATGTGGTACCTCAGAGTTGTTTTAATTTACATTTATCTCATCAATAGTGATTTAGAGGACTATAGATAATTTTGATTGATTCATCTGAAACCTACCTGATAATTTATTTGACAATCTCTTAATTGGAGAATGGCGTATATGGCTTATATCCTCATAAATTTTACTCACTTCTCTATACCTTTGAGAAATTAGACCTTTGTCAGAGAAATTTACTCTAAATCCTACCCCTACTCCCACACAGTTTCCTGCTTTCCTTCTAATCTTGGCTGCATTGATTTTGTTTGTGCAAAATCTTTTTAATTTAATGTAACCAAAATTATTCATCAAAAAAGCTTGTACCAGCAATTTATTTCAAATTTTTGAATCTCACATTCAAGGCCTTTTATAGTTTGGTACCAACTTGTCTTTCCAGCCTTATTTCTTTCATATTATCCTGCTCCCAATACATTATAGCCTAGTCAGACTGGAGTACTTACATTTGCTTGTGAATTCTAACTACTACCTCTGTGTCATTGTTTGCATCGTTTTGTATTTCTATAAAACCTCTACATTCTCTCACTTGTTAAATTCCTACATATCCTTCAAAGCCCAACTTAAATGTTACCCTGTCTAGGAAAGTTTTCTTCATTCCCCTATGAACTAATGACTTCTTCTCATTCTATATTACCACCACCATTAGGTTCACATAGAACTTTTTCACAGCTCTTATTTATTTCCTCATCAGGAAGCTGCATTAAGTCTTTAGCTAGTCCTAAAACTGGTTGGATGTAATTGGGAAGCAAAATGGCATAGTCTGGAGTCAGAAAGACCTGAATTCAAATATGACCTCAGACACTTACTATTTGAATTCATGTCTTTCTGACTCCAGAAAATAGAGGGCATCTTTGTGTTTTTACTTAGGTGCTTTATAATGAAGATAGTTAGAACAGACAGATGCTTTGAGGGTATGGCAACAGATTTCTCCAGCCAAGTATATTAAATTAAATAGAATTTTCAAGTTTAATACATGATCAGGAACAGAAGTAAATGTGCTCTGAATTTTTGTAGCTGTCATTAAGCTAGAAGATGAAGTAACTGAAAGCCAGATATAAATTTAAAGTCTCACTAAAATAACCTACAGCCAAATGTCTTTGTTCAGGAGTTCCTTATCTACTTTGCAGATTATTCTGCCCCTTAGTTCTCTTCTTTCCTGGATTCCTGATGTTTTATCATACAAACACCAATGAACACTACCATCATTGTGATATATAGCAAAGAGAAGGGAGAGATCATGAAGAGCTCATGTATTACTCCTCCATTGTTGCTTCATTGTGGTACTGGAGCTCTTTAAGGCTGTGCAAAATCTAGTAGGTTCTACCATTTAACTCTCTTAGTCTATCTCCCCAACCTTTATTGTAGAGGCATGGGGTTTAGGTCTAAGAAGGGGAAGAAAGGAAGTAACTTTATATCTTGTCATGAAAATGTTGCCATGCAAATAGGGAAATGCCAGGGAGGAATGAAGATACTACCTCCCTCCAGAGCCAGTTACTGAGATCACTTTTCCTATTTTGTGACAGGCCAACTAGTTAAAAGAGGTTCCTGCCAAGGACAGGCTAGCCATGAATGAGAAAAGCATTAGCCCCAGAGAACATCTGTCTTCTCCCAAATCAGTTGGGTTCTGAGTCTATATCCTTGTGCAGGAGGAGGAATCACAGATTCCAGGGAACATACTTTCTGTGGCTTCCTCAAAATATGGTTCTCCAGGAAGTGTGAGTCAAACATCAAGGGATTGGATTGTTCATACCTATTTTCCTGTTCCCTGAGGAGTGTCCACAGAGAACTAAACAAATTCACATTGCTCAATTTCTAAAATTACTCAGTTTGATTCAGTCCTGTATTCTGTGGACTATTGAGCTCTGGAAGAGGCAATGGCTGTTCAAACACTCAGTAGAAGTTTCAGTATTTGTTGCTTTCATGTGATTATGGTAGTAAGCAGCTAAATGGTACTCAGCCTGGGGTCAGGAATAATTAATAATAATAATGATAATAATATCTGTCATTTATGTAGTACTTTATATTATTTCATTTAATTCTCAGAACTCTAGAAGGTAGATGCTATTATTACTCTGATTTTACAGATGAGGAAACTGGGGTAAATAGACTTGTCTATGGTCAAAGAACTAGTAAGTGTCTGAGACTAGATGTGGCCTCAGGTCTTCCTGACTAGGTTGTATACTTTAACCATTTTAAGCAATGCATCTACCTCTCTCACACATTATAAACCCTTGATAAATTATTATTGGATTCAACTGAATATAATCCATTGTTTTAAGAAGACTTTTTAAAAAGACTTTTCAAAACACATTCTTTATGTATAGTAGTCATCTTTGGAAATTACTTACGAGATAAGAAAAGGACATATGTCATTTATTTTTTTTTATTGTAGAACAGTACCAAAATTTAAATTAAGAGACCTATGTTTAAATCAAAGCTTTCACTTAATAGCTATATATATGACCATGGGCAAGTCACTTTTTCTCTCATCTGCAAAGCTAGATCAATACTTCTTGTACTACCTGCCAAACAGAGTTGTTGTGAGCAAAGACCTTTATAAACCTTAAAGTACTATATAAAGTGAAATATTTTATAATCACAACTATCATCATCATCATTAATAATAATAACACAACCTACTCTGCAGTCTAAATGGCTGTAATGATTATTTGACCTTTTGACTATTTCTGCTATTATTTATGCCGAAAAAGAAGTCAACCTTCCAAACAGTGACTTACTTCCTTGCCTTTGAGGAGTAATGACACATACCCAGTACATAGAGGGAAGAAACATGCCCCTCCCATGCATTTTTCTTTCCAGAATCTCCTAGTGAACAGATGGCCAAGTCTATTTAAATAAAGAAACAAATGAAAAATGCAGACTGGTTAATTTCCCATATTTACTTTTAAGGCTGACACAGATTAAATGGAGAGGTGAATAAATGGGGCTTTTTATCCAAGGAGCTCTGAGCATTGTATTAGGCAGTTTCCCCAAGAGAATCTATTTATTGCATTACCAAGAAATGAAAACAGAGCAAATTGGTCAACAATGAGTTTCCAGCACCCTAATTTGAATGTAGGTGGTCTTGGGGTGGGAAAGGGAGGGGAGAAGGGAGATATATTCCCCGTGAGAATAATAAGAAGTTATTCAGGTAGAATCAGCTTTTGAATTGTCTAATTAAAGATTTGTGTGTGTGTGGGGGGGGGTGTTAATAAGACAGTAGTATATGTATTCCTTCTTTGAGTTAATTCTAATGGGAAGAAGGTTCAAGAATTGCTCCTCACCCCCCTCATCCTCCCTTCCACTGTAAAAGCTCTTTTGTGCCTCTTTTTTTGTGAGAAATTTTACCCCATTCTACCTCTTCCTTTCCCCTTTTCCCAGTGCATTCCTCTTTCTCACTCCTTAATTTTATTTTTGGGATAGTATCCCATCATAGTCAATTCACATTGTGCCTCCTTCTAACTGCCCTAATAATGAGAAAGTTCTTAGGAGTTAAAAGTGTCCTTTTCCCATATAAACATACAAACAGTTTAACCTTATTGAATCCCTTGTGGTTTCTTTTTTCTTTCTATGCTTCCATTGAGGCTTGTATTTGAAAGTCAGTTTTCTATTCCGCTCTGGTTTTTTCATCAGAAATGCTCAAGAATAGTTTATTTCATTGAAAATCCTTTCCTTCCTTGTTGAAGGATTGTGCTGAGTTTCACTGGATAGGTGATTTTTGGTTGTAATCCTACTTCCTTGGCCTTCCAGCATATCACGTTCTAAGCCTCTGATCTTTTCACATAGAAGCTGCCTAAATCCTGTGTAATCTTGATTTTGGCTGTATGATATTTTAATTGTTTCTTTCCAGCTGCTTACAATGCTTTTTCACTATCCTGAGAGCTCTAGAATTTGATTATAATATTTCTGGGAGTTTTCACTCTGAGATCTTTTTTGAGAAGGTGATTGGCAGATTCTTTCAGTTTCTAGTTTCTCTTCTGATTCTAAGATATCAAGATGATTTTCCCTGATAAATTCTTGAAATATAATGTCCAGGGCCTTTTTTTGATTGTGCCTTTCTGATAATCCAGTAATTCTTAAATAATCTCTCTTGGATGGATTTTCTAAGTCAGTTGTTCTTCTAAGGAAATATATTTTATTTTTTTTCATTCTTTTGATTTTGTTTTATTGTTCCTTTATGTCTCATGGAATCATTAACTTCCTCTTTTTCAATTCAAATTTTTTTTTTGCTTTTTTTTTTGGAGGGCAGTTGGGGTTAAGTGACTTGCCCAAGGTCACATGGCTAGTTTTTTGTGTTAAGTGTCTGAGGCCAGATTTGAACTCAGGTACTCCTGACTCCAGGGTCAGTGCTCTATTCACCGCGCCACCTAGCCGCCCCTCAATTCAAATTTTTAAGGAGTTATTTTCTTCAGTAAGTTTTTTTTTTGCTTTTTCAATTTTGCTGATTCTACTTTTTAAGGAATTCTTTTTTTCAGTGACTTTCATACCTCTTTTTCCATTTTTGTGCTTCCTTTGTTGACTCTTTTTAAAAATAATTCCCTTGCATCACTTTTATTTCTTTTTCCAATTGTTCTTCTACTTGTCTTATTTGATTTTAAAAATCCTTTTTGAGCTCTTCCAGGAGTTCTTTTTTGGGCCCAAGAACAATTCAGATTTTAATTTGAGGCTCTTCATGTCAGTACTTTAACATTGTCGCCCTCTTCTAAGTTTGCATTTTGATCTTTTCTGCCACCATAGTAACTTTCTATGGTTAGATTTTTTTTTCTCATTTCCATTGTGACTTTTATTTTGAGTTTTTTCAGAATTTATTTATTTTTAGTTTTCAACATTCATTTCTACAAGATTTTGAGTTACAAATCTTCTCCCCCTCTTTCTCCTACCCCTCACCACAAGATGGCATGCAAACCCCTTCTGTTGTCCTCTCCATCCCCTTCCCCCCCTATTTTTCTGTAGGATATCCTGTAAGATACTCAACTGAGTGTGTATGTTATTCCTTCCTTAAGCCAAATCCAATGAGAATAAGGTTGACTCATTCCCTTTCACCTTCCTACTCTTCCCTGCCATTCCTCACAAGCTTTCACTTGCCTCTTTTATATGAGATAATTTATCCTATTCTATTTCTTCCTTTTTAATTCTCCCAATATATTCCTCTCTCACCCTTTAATTTTATTTTTTAGATAACATCCCTTCATATTATATTCATCCTGTGCCCACTGTGTAAAGTGTGTGTGTGTGTGTGTGCATGCATGTGTGTACTCCATTCAACTATCCTAATACTAAGAAAAGTCTCATAAGTTACAAATATCATTTTTTGACATAGGAATGTAACCAGTTCAACTTTAGTAAGTCCCTTATGATTTCTCTTCCTGTTAACCTTTTCATGCTTTGTGTTTGCACAATACTCAAATTGTTTCTTCCTAACTGATTGTAATATTTTTCTCCTTGACCTGTGAACTCTGGAATTTGGCTATAATAATATTCCTAGAAGTCATCTTTTAGGGATCTTTTTCAAGAGGTGATGAGTGGATTCTTTAAATTTCCATTTTACCCTCTGGTTCTAGAATATAAGGGCAGTTTTCCTTTATAATTTCTTGAAAGATGATATCTAGGCTCTTTTTTTTATCATGACTTTCAGGTAGTCCAAAAATTTTTGAATTATTTGTTTCACCCCATCTTTTTGTCAATTCTGTCATGCTAGAATTTATATTGAGACATATTTTATAGTTGTTTTTAGGTGAGTTTGGGAGAGGTTCAAATGAGTTTCTGCCTTATCCCACCACCTTGGTTCTACACCAATAAAGGAGTTTCCTTTCAATGAACCAATAAATTAAGTGGTACAACTGTTATTACTATTCTTATTTTATAGATGAAAATTCTAAGACTCAGAGATATGAGTGACTTGTCTATAAACACACAGCTACTGAGTTTAGAAACCAGTGTTTCTACTACTGTGCCATAGGAAATATTTTCTTAGTTCCACATTCTATGCACGTTAGAATAGGGGAGAATTTTGCATGACAAATGTAATTACTGAGTTATTGTTAGTAATCTTTGAAAAATGATGAAGAAGAATCACAGCACACCATTTGGACAGCTAATATGAATTTATTGAAAGAAATAAAAGAAAGGAAGGAAGGAAGGAAGAAGGAAAGAGGAAAGAAGGAAGAGTATGGAAGGAGAAAAAGGAAGATAATAGAGTCTTCAAATTAAAGACTAGTAAAATCTTAAATAGTTTGTGAGCATTTAGAAAGAGAAGTACTGGTCATTAAGGACATGGCTTCATCAAGTTCTTTCATTTCTTTTTTTTTAATAGATACACTACTAGGTCATAAAAATAATATAAACATAATATACCCAGATGTCAGCAATACAATCTGCACAATCTCTCTTACTATCCTAAGGCACATGATAGAGAGAAGAAAGTTAAATGATAGCAGTAAGGTGGATCTGGTACTGATTGAACGATAGATTCAAAGAGTCTGAACAACTGGCTTGATTTCAACTTGGAAGGAAGACTCTAATGGAGAATTCCAGGGATGTATCCTTTATTTTGCATAATTCAGCATTTTAATCAATTGCATGGAAGTTTATAGTTAGTATGCTTATCAAATTTGCAGATTATATAAAAGCTGAGAAGGATAACTAATATGCAGGGTGAATGAGTTTTCCATAAAGACTTCAAATCTGAAATGATGGACTGAACCTAATAATACTAATTTGATAGAGATAAATATAAAGATTCATATGCCAGGATCTCGGCAATCTTAATTCATAACTGAGAATGAAATCAACTACTTAAGTGCAGGAAGGGTTAGGTGTGGCTAGACATGTTATTAAATATGGATGTTTTAGTGGATTGCCAGCTCAATGTTAATTAACATCCCAGTTAGCCCAGCAAACAATGTAGCTAAAAAAATTAATGTTATCATAGGTTTCACTAAGAAAGGGTGTCCAGAATGAGGAAGGTAATGTTGTTTTCTGTCGCATTCAGATTTTATCTGGAATATTGTCTTCATTTCTGGGCACTACCTTTTAGGAACAACAATGATAAAGTGGAAGAAATAAAAGGGAAGGTAATCAGGATGGAGAGAGAAGTAGAGGCTATGTCACATGAAAATTAGCTAAAAGAACTGATTATATTTAGTTTGAGGAAGAAAATTTAAGGAATCCATAATTTTGTTCTTCAAATATTCAAAGGGCTATCATTTGGAAGAAGGCTTAGGATTATTAGCTTATTCTGCTAGGCCCCAGAGAACAAGACTAGAAGCAATATGTAGTAGTTCCAGAGAGGTAAATTTTCATCTGATATAAGAAAAAACTTTTGAATAATTAGTTATTCACTAATAAAATGAGCCTTTTTAGGAGACAGTGAGTTACTTTCTGTGGAGGTTATTAAGTGTAAGCTGAGGACTACTAGTGGATGATGTTGTAAGAGGATTTTTTATTTTCGTGTTGATTAGTTAGACTGCCTCAGAGGTCTCTTCCAACTTTGGGAAGGAAGAGGGAAAAAGGAAGATGGTAGAGTCTTCACATTAAAGACTGATAAATTTTATTTAAATTCCTCACAAATTTGGAGACTATCTTAAAAGGATAATTTGTGAGCATTTAGGAAGGCTAAGGCCCCACACACCACCTATGGATATTTCCATAGTAATTTTCACTTGCTAGCAATGGTTCCAGTCGCATAATTCAAGGGCATAATCCTTCTTATCTTTGAAATCCATACTGGTGTTGGGAAGGGTTAAAGAAAGGGGTCATTATCCCCTTTATAATTCCAGAGAGTATATTGGTTTATTATTCAAAACCAGAAAGGAATAATTAAGTTGAAGGAAGTTAAGGATTACCATGGCACTTGTGCCTAATGTGTCATGACTAATATGTGACTTCAATAAATTCAGAAATAAAAAATTCAAGAAGATAATTTATATTAAACTAGTTAACATTCAAGGGTAATCATTTATGTCAAAAAATCTATTTTAGTGTGTGGTAGCTTTCTGTCTTTCTTTTTTGGTACACAAAACATGCTGATACCCAAATATTATGTAGACACATGTTGTAATTTACCTAGTCAGTTATAATCAAATACTTTGTTCAGCCACACCAAAACCTTTTAAGGAAATGAGGCATAATGTCTCTCCTTCCCACCTTCATCCCCAGAATATGAGATAAGGATTATCAATCAGGTAACATTTATTGGGGACATACTATGGTTTCTGTACTATGTCAACTTGGCAATGCAGAAAGGACCAGTACTGGGGCGGCTAGGTGGCACAGTGAATAGATCACCGGCCCTGAAGTCAGGAGTACCTGAGTTCAAATCTGGCCTCAGACACTTAACACAAAAAACTAGCCGTGTGACCTTGGGCAAGTCACTTAACCCCAACTGCCCTCCAAAAAGAAAAAAAAAAGGACCAGTACTTTGGTCATTATGGATTTGCAAACTGACCACTCATAATTCAGTGGACTGTTCTTTTTTTTTTAATGTTCCAATTCAATTCAACAAGTAACTTTTTTTTCTGTGTGTAAGGCCCTGTGGACTTTAAGATAAATGGAAAATAGTCACTGCTCTCAAAGAGCTTATATTCTAATTGAAGGAATCAACATGTAAATTAGATAAGTAAATAAAAGATAATTTGAGGAAAAAGAAAGCATTAATAGCTGGGGGAAGGCTGGTTTAGGAAAGACTTTCTATAGAAGGTAGCATGTAAACAGAGTCTTAAAAACAGGAATTCCAAAAAGTTGAGATGATCAGAGAATGTGTTTTAAAAACAGGCAACTTGCAAAAAAACATGGCAACATGTAGGTGGAATGTGGCATTCTGGGAACAGGAAGGCCATTTTGGTTGTAGTCTGCTCTGAGCTAGGTTTTGAATGTCAACTTTTTAGAGGCAATAGGGAGCCACTGTAGATTCTTGCACAGGAAAGTGGTAAGGTCTTATGTGTTCCTAAGAAAGCTTATTTTGGTGACAGTATGGATGGATTGGAAAGGAGACAGAATGATGGAGAGAGACAATCAGGAGACTATTGCCTTGTGACTGTGAATGGAAAGATGGAAACGTGCGATACTGTGCTAGAATTGACAAGATATAGTATCTGATTAGACACAGGGAACATGGTGAGAGCAAATATTTAAGGATGACCACAAGGTTGCAAATCTGGGTGATTGGAAAGAAGAGGTATCCTCAACAGAAACAGGGAAATTTGGAGGGAGAATGGCAAGTATGGCAGAATATAATAAGTTCTAATTTGGATATGTTGAATTTGAGACATTGATTAGCTGTTCACATAGAGATATCCAGCAAGCAGTTGATATAGAACTATATAGTCAGGAATGTAATTTGGAGAAAAGGCAAGGGAGAGGGAGAAAGAGAGGAAGTGTTAGTGTTAGTGTTAGAGAGTTGGGAATCATCTGCCTGGAGATGACAATTGAACCAGTGAGGGCTGATGAATAATTAAAAAAAAAAAAAGATAGGGTGTAGAGAAAGAAGAGAAAAAGACTCAAAAATAGAGCCTTAGGGAACATCATCCATGCTTTGTGGTAGTAAAGAGATAATGATACAGCTTAGAAAGCTAAAGAAAAGTGAACAGACAAGTAGAAGAAGCAGGAGAAAAGAGTGGCATGAAAATAAAGGAAGAAGAGAAGGGCCAGGAGGAAGGAGTGATCCAAAGTATAATTTTAAAAAACCTGTAGAGAGGTCAAGTAAAATAAGAACCATTGGATTTAGCATTTGAAGAGATTGGCCATGATTATAGGCAAGTCATACATCTTTCCCAAGTAAAAGGGAGATGATACTGCATGTAGAACTGATCTCATAGGGTTGGTATGAGCATCCAATGAAATTAGGCATGGAAAATACTTTACAAACCTTAAAGTGTTTTTATAAATGTCACTTATTATTTTATGATAAAAAGATGGACTAGAGTATCTATTATGGCAAGTATATGAAGGATGGATGGTCTTAGAAAGAATATATGATTTGGAGTCAGAGAATTTAGATTTGAATTCTGGATCTTGAGCAGGTCACTTCATCTCTAGGAACTTTATTTTTCTTTTTCTGTAAAATGAGCTTATTTGACTAGAGAACCTATGAAGTCCCTTCAGTCTCTAAATCTGACACTCTGTTATAAATGTATAAGTAACATCAAACCTGCTTCTTTTCCTTTATCCCTCACAACAATAACATAAGGGGCTGTCAGAATCTTTGTTCCAAACTAGGTAAAATGCCTACATCTATAGCATATCCCTTATCTAATAACCCAGTCAGAAAAGGAAGAAAGGTTAATGTGGTATGACCTGTCTTTGATGAAGCCATACCAGTTCTTTGTAATCACCACTTCCTTTTCTAGATATCCGCTAACCATTCCTTCAATTTCATTTTGTAGAATTTTTCTGGGAATCAAAATTAAGCTCATTGGCCTACAGGTTACAGAATATAGTCTTTCCTTTTGAAAAATTTAGTATTAACATTTGCTCATTTATAATCCTTTATTATGTCTCATTTACCTTCTTCTTGTTGGTGGTTTTCAGTGACACATTCATATGGAGCCATGGTTCTATCCATTCTCTGATCCTTCTCTTTTGCCCAGTACTACTAAGGTTTTGTTGTTATTCCTGTCCTTAGCATTGCTCACCAGACACAGCTCATCTGAACTTTAGCCATCTTGGTGCTTTTCTTACAAGAACATTATATACTTGTGCATTCATTCACCCATCCTTACATCTTCTATACATGTAATTTTTAAAAAGAAAGGTTTCTTTTTTCTTTTAAAAAGTCAGTTGATGAGTTCTTTGAATATCCTCAATAACCTTCTTAGATAACTCTTCTTTCTCCTCTCTATTGGAATGACTTCTCTTTGTTACTTAAGAATTTAAATTTAAAGTACTTCCCACTCTTCTTGGACTTACTTCCCCTGTAGAATTTAATCTATCAGTTCTTACCTATCATTTCTCTCCTTTCCCAAAAATCTAGGAGGCAGGCCAAACTAGTTTCAGTTCTTCTCTCATTACGTAGTACAAATCTGAAGATGGTGCAGTTATTTCTACCCTAAGTTAGAAGCATTTCTTCCCCAGCAATTAGTTCCTCATTTTTTATTTCTTTGGGTTGGTTCCTCCACATTTACCTGCCATAGGGAAAATGTTCCAATAGTTGTCCATATAATTTAAGTCGCCCATCAATACTAGAGCAAGCCTCTGTACCAGTCTTGTGATCTACTTCCTGAACTCATCTATTCCTTTTTTTCTCTCCAGAAGATCTATAGTGGAATTTTTTTTCTACCTCCATTGACCTTCACCCAAATTCTTTCTGTTGTGCTTTCCCTTACTGGCTCCTGGATTTCTTGGCAGGAAACATGTGTCTATATCTCTATGGCCTCTAACATCCCTCAGAACTCTGTGATTTCATAAAGTTAAGAAATGGCATATATTTGGAAGGGTTTTTTTTTCTCTTTTTGTATTCTGTATGGTACTGCATATTCATGTTTTAAAATATTTTTGCAAATTTAAAGTGAAGTTAACTAATTCCTGGTTTGTTACTATATGGATTTTACTAGCTGATGAGATCCCTTTTAACTCTCAAATTCTGTGTTTATTAGTAAATATAATTTGCTTATATTGTAATGGTCTTTTGTCTAAAGTGTTAAAGTTCAGGCATATCTCTGATATTCATAGATTTTTCTTTCTCAGAGAAAAGCTCTTTATGCCTCTTAGGATCACCTCAAAAGGGATCATTAATCACCTGATGGCAGTGACCAAGACTCATAGCTGAGTCCTGGGGGGAGTTAAAAAGCTTTTTGAGGACACATTCCAAACTCAAAGACTTTATATCAATGGGGAAAACATCACATAATCAACGGGTAAATCATTGATAAAACCTTTTATTAGGACGGGTATATGGCTAAATGTCTCAAAATATGAGCCTATTAGAGCTGTTTATCCTTAGGTGAACTGTAAAATTGAAGTCTCCAGCTTACCATTTTTTCTCTCAGTGTTGTGGCTGATTTTAATGAGGTAATATGGGGTGATGGCTTATCTGCAGTAGGAATCTTGGTGCTGAAAGCCTGAGGGGCTTAATTGATACTATTTGATGACTTACTAAATCTTTCTAGGTCTACCCAAAATAGAGATTCATATGCTGTTTTTTTTAAAATAACTACATTTTTCTAGGGTTTTAATTATAAAGCATTTTAAACTAATGATGAGTCGCTTTTGTAAGGATAGATGCTATACAGTTTAGAATATGTGACTTGAAAATCAGGAAACTAGGATGGTTATTGTCTCACAGATGGTAATGACTATTTCTATTTTAAAACATCTTAAAGAATTAGGAGCACTGTTTCTAGAAAGTAAGCTTATTTGAAGTCAGGGGCTATACCTTAGATGTCTTTTTATCCCCCACAACATCTCACATACAAATTTGGTGAATGTTGAATAAGTATCTCGTGACTTATCAAGGTCTTTAAAATTACAATACACAGAAATATTTTCCTGCAAATATTATAAGATATTTTGGTTTTTTTCTAAAAATGTTTTCAATCATGATAATCATTTTTAAAGACTGCATAGGAGCAGGGTGCGATAGGGTAAAGAGCACTGGATCTGTAGTCAGATCTTGTTTTCAGATCCAAGTTCTTCTGCTTTCTACCTGTGTTTCCTTGGCCAAAGCACTTTACCTTTATGGTAGTTGTCTTCATTATCTGTCAAGTCATGGAAAAAGCAGATGATAACAGGTTCCACATTCCTCTACACTGAGCAACGCCAAAGAAAATACCATTCATAGCTAAAAGCCTTGGCTTGTGCTCTCAGTGGAAGAGTGAGATTTGTAGATAGAAAAACTGAATTCTGCTTTTTCTGACCTGACCATTCTTCTCAAACCTACCCACACTAACATTTTTTTTTAATTTTTAAAAAGGATAAAACAAGTTTATTCACAAAGTTGTCAAGAGGCTTATAATGCAGTTACTTTTTTAAAAAAATAAAGAATTAAGTTAACACATATGTTGACCTTTGGTTCCTTCAAAGAGAAAGTGGGTACAGGTTGATACTGAATGTGGCGAACATCACAAAAGATGAAACCAGCTACTTTAATGGAGAGGATTTGCCATGGATACTGACATAGCAGTGTAACAGCAATCAGTTTAGCAGATACTTAGCACCTAGTAAACTTAGGACTAAGTATGAGCTCTGTCCCCTGTTGAGAGGGTGTGAACTCCCATATTGACATGGAAGAAGGGCATTGGCTGAGACAGGAGGCCAGTGTGTGTATATAAAGAAGAATTACAGAGGCAGAGAGACAGAATTGGAATTTTCCTTTTGGAGGAAGCAGGATTGTCTCAGCATCTGGGAGCTGGGCTGCTGGACTGAAGAAGTGAGTTGGAGTTTTCTTGAGAGAGGAAGAGAGAGAGAGAGAAAGAGAGAGAGAGAGAGAGAGAGAGAGAGCACGTGTGTGTTTCTCTCCCAGCATCTGGAAGCTGACAGAGAACTGAGATGGAATTTTCCTGAGACCAGAATCTGGTGAAGGCCACACAGAAGGCCCATATTTCTTCTGAGTCCTAGGGCCAGCTGAACTGTTGGAGGACTGAAGAAGCATGACTAAGATAAGTCTTTGTTTGTGGCCTGGCTGATCCTTGAGTTCCAGGCAAGAGACGTGGTGAGGGGTTTGAGATGCGCTGGACCCTGTGAACTTCAGTGTGTGCCAGGCACTGCCCTGAGGACTGGACAAGGACCTGGGAGCTGTCTACCTCTGAGGACTGGACAAGAACCTGGCAGCTATCTGTTTCTGAATCCAGTTGACTGGTGGATTCAGGAGGGAGCTGGGACCATGAAAGGGGAGCCAGGGAATCAGAGAGACCACCCAGAGTCAAGATGAAGAAAAGGCCTCCCCTTGGATGAAATTGAGGTATATTGGACACCAAGGGGTGGAAGGTTTGTGTGGTTTTCTAATGACTATATTTGTGATTAATGATATTTAGTAATTGTGAATCTAGACTAGTGGCTGATTAAGTTAATGGTTGCCCCATGAGTGGAAGAGTAATATATTGTGAATTGATTTAATGATTAAGTGAGGAAGGTTTCCCCCTTAGGGAAACCAGATGATTATTCTTTTGTTCCTTGTTCTAAATATTGTGGCCACTGTAGTGAAAACTGTGTGGCCATTCTAATGGTAAGCTGTTATGAACACCATATTGTGATTTTCTGTGATAAGATGTAATGTTGTGAATATTATATTGTGACATATTGTGAATATTTGCCTTGATTTGTAGTGGAATAAGCAGAGTGTTCACTATGCTGTGTAATCCGAATCTTAAAAGCTGTTCACAGTAGCATTCTTTTGGGAATCTGCTAGTGTATGGAGTTACAAGCAGTCATTTCAAAATCAACTGATTGGGTAAAGTTGGGTCATGACTAGTTAGAAAAGAGGTCAAAATCAACACCACCTTACAAGAAAAGATAAACACGCAAAGATCTTATGCTATTAAAATAGCTCCATCCTGACCTGCTTGAATTAGCAGTTGAATCTATAAAGAGAAGGAAATAGACAAAAGTAAAGATGTCTAAACTGTATCTATTTCTTAGAAATGTGTAATGAATGGAAAACCATCATTTAAAAAGAGTCAAAGGATCACAAAAGTGTATTAGCCAGTAAACATGCAACCACCATACTAGGTATAGAGTTGTTGCAATCAAGGTTAATTTGCTTTTAGGGTACAAGTTCATTTGCAAAAATATCATGGAAAATAACAGAACATTATAAGAAATATAATCTTATAAACTAGAAGAAAGCTAAAAAATTGCAGAAAGCTTGTTGTGAGGCCCAGCTAAGTTAGATGCCAAGGACATTTGTATATGAAACTGTAGGTGAAAAATTATTATGAAATGGAAACAACTGATTGTAATTTCTATGATAATCAGTTCTCAAGAGGACCATCAATAGCATGAGCATATACAGATGTACCTCCTTAATGTCAGTTATGGCATTGTGTCTGTTATGAAGTAGCAATTATACTTCAGAATTTGGAATCAGGAAGACTGGACATTAAAAAAAAATATGTATGGAAGAATTCATTATAGAGGCAAAATTTTTAAAGTATTCAAGGATTGATTTTCAAGATATCACAAACATAAGACTTTAAAAGAACAAAAAAGACCACAAATAGTACTTTTTCCATTTGTGGACAGCTAGGTGGTATATTATCCACGAACACTGTGACTGGAGTTAGGAATACCTGAATTCAAACATGGCTTCAGATACTTACTAACTGTGTGATCCTGGTAAATCATTTAACCTCTATTTGCCTCAGTTTCCTCAGCTTTAAAATGAGGATAATAGTAGTATCTACCTCTCTGGATTATCATCAGGATTAAAAAAAATAATTTTAAAAGTACTTAGCACGATGCCTGATATATAATAAGCACTATATAAATGTTAGTTATTATTTTATGAAAAAGTTGATAGAGAAGGTATCAGAAACTACTAACATATATCTTTTCTTAGTCTTATAAAATCTTTATACTCATTGAAAGTATCCATTACTTAAAGCAAGAGAAGGAAGCATACTTTCACAGATATCTTTTTAGCGGTCTACATCTTTAGAGTCCTACAGCTAACTGCAAAATTAAGAGAATATAAAATCTCCTGTATCTATTGTTTACTAATTTTAAGAAAGCATTTGAACAGAGAGTAAAATGTAGCCTTAAAGGCTTTCCTTCAATAAGATGTTTCCTGTGCATATGTTAAAAAATATCTTACAAAACATATGTGACATGGAGATGGATTGGAAGGGAAAGAGAATTGTTAAATTCTTATCAGAATAGATAGTTCTAAATTCATTTGGAAAAATCTTATTTAGGCATGTGCATCTTTTCCCAAATAGGTCCCAGGTTACAGTTCTTTGCTCCTATTCCCAATGATGATCCACTGAGATAATGATGAGGCAAGTATGAATATCACATAATAAATATTAAAAAGACATATTCATTTAAAGTATTCATCATTAGCACCTCATAATGATAGCAAATATTTATATTTTAAAATTTTGAGAGAATTTTACATCTTTTATCAAGCATGATCATCAGAATGTCCTGTACGGGTTCCAAATAGAGGAGGATTGATAGTCAAACCCTTGACACCTGTATTAAAAAACTGTCTCATTCTGGATTTCTTAGAGTCTGAGCCAATCTGTGCCAATCAGACATAAACCATCTGAAATAACTCTTCTGCATATCCCATAAATAGCTGAATTTCTCAGTGGGGAATAGGCTCAAGGATACAATATGAACTCATGCCCACTCCAACAGCCTGCCAATTTTCATATTGACTTAGAAAACCACATATTATTATTATATTTTTCCAAGGATCCCCATTTAGAGAACAGGACTTCAGTAGGTACTAGGATCCACATTGGTAACTTCCCTTCTGTACACTTTGACAAAAAATGATACTGACTTAGAGGTATGGCTAATAAGTCCCTGGGATCTCAAGCAGCCAGCTCTTACGTCTACTGCATTCATTCCTCACCACACTACTCTTTAGATTTTCTTTCCCATTTTGTTCTTTTATTCTTTGACCACTTGATTCTGATTTTCCCCAACTCCACTACAAATAGGGCTAATCCACCACAAGTACGTGCTACCACTCAGGTGAACCAATATTCAGATATAGATCCTGCTTGCTCCTATAGAACTCTTAGAGGGCAGCTGGTATTACAAGCAACTGTAGTATCATCTCACACTTCTACCCATTGCTTCATAATGAAAATTATATTGTGCTGACTGCAGCAAGTACTACTACTACTACTACTACTACTACTACAACTGCTACTGCTGCTACTACTACTACTACTACTACTACTACTACTACTACTACTACTATGTAGAGCTAATATTTATATAATGCCTAACAGATGCCAGGTACCATGTCAAGCACTTTACAGATATTATCCCATGTGATTCTCACACAACCCTATCAGGTAGGTGTTATTATTATCCTAATTATATGGATGAAGAAACTAAGATAGACAAAGGTTCAGTGACTTGTCCAGAGTCACAGCTAATAAGCATCTTAGGGAGGATGTAAATTCAGTTCTTGCTGACTCCAGGTCTAGTATTCTATATGTTGCAGCACTTAGATGCCTCAAGTACTAAACCAGAATGAGATACTCAGCCACTCAAAAGCTATTGAACCAGCTACTGGAAAAACCAAGTGAATGAAAATACAATGTTCATATCATAGTGTTATGGTAGATAGGCGGTCCATTGAGTTATTCCACAGGTAATAACTGGGTCTATCTGTAAAATGAGGAGTTTGGGCAATATCAGTGATATGAAGCTGTGATAGAAACAAAGGCAACTATATTGTACATGAGGATTCCAATGGACCACATACTGCCTTAAGAAATCACATATTAACATTATCTGTGTGTTTTTGTATTCTTATTTTTTGTGTTAAATAGATCCCAATTATATTTTAATTTGGTTTGGGCCACACAGGAGTATTATGGACCAAAATGAGCCACAGGCTGTGTGCTTGACACCTCCAGACTACATAATTTCTCAAGTCCCTTCTGATTCTAAATCTATGCAAGTATGAATAGAAGAAGCTAAGTTTGGAATACATGCTGGAGATTATATGTAGTACTTTTAAGTGCTGCATTACAAGCCTTTTGCTTCCACAAAACCTCATTTTTTGAAGAACCACTTTCCTGTGTCTTCTACATGGCTACATATCATGGAACATAATAATCTCAGAATGATCAAAATTATAATCATTGAAATGATAAAGGAAAAATGTGTGGTGAGTATAAGTTGACTGCATCGTACTACTAAAAATAAAAGGAAACACCAGAAAAAATATTTGCCTCTAGACATCTAATTCTATAACTCTGTTACATATTTAAGGACGTGCAAGTGGGTCAATTACATAGTGAAAATGAAGGCTAAGATATGGGCAGCTGATGGTCACCCTATTCATTTCAGCCATTTCCAGTCATGTCCAACTCTTTGTGACCCCATGTGAAGTTTTCCTGGTAAAGATATTGAAGTAGTTTGCCGTTTCTTTCTCTAGCTTATTTTACAGGTAAGGTACTGAGGCAAATGAGATTTAAGTGACTTTCCCAGTGTCACAGAGCTAGTGAATATTTAAGGTCAGATTTGAACTCAGGAAGATGAGTCTTCCTGACTCTAAGTCCTATCCAGGTTCTAGCCACTGTGATGGTAGCCCACTGATATTTAGGAAATAGTTTCCTCATATTCAGTGTATGTGTTTAACAGACAATGATATGACGGATATGAACAGGAATTGCACAAAATAAAGAGGTGAGTAGGTTGTGGTTTGTACCAAAAGGTTTGCCTACATCAAGAATATCACAAATTTAATAAATATTTGCAAAGCCTGCCTGAAAAATTATCTAATGACATTTCATAGGTTCTCCTGTTCCCTCCTGAACCTTCCCTCACTGATGCCTAAAATTCCCCTAACAAAGGCCTGAGTTTCTCCTGCATCAAAAGCCTCTAAGAAAAATATGAATTGGTTGCAGGCCATGGGCGAGCTCAAGAAGGATTTTGAAAATCTAGTAAGAGAAGTAGAAGAAAAATTGGGAAGAGAAATCAGAACGATGCAAGAAAATCATGAAAAATAAGTCAACAGTCTGACTGAAGAAAATTAGATTGGAGCAAATGTAAGCTGATGA
This sequence comes from Pseudocheirus occidentalis, assembly GCA_028646575.1. NCBI lineage: Eukaryota > Metazoa > Chordata > Mammalia > Diprotodontia > Pseudocheiridae > Pseudocheirus > Pseudocheirus occidentalis. The sequence continues at coordinate 116,065,244 of CM053593.1, forward strand.
CTCTATGAGAAATCACAATACTATAAAACAGATCCAAACAAATGAAGAAATAGAAAGAAATGGGAAATATCTCATTGGAAAAACCACTGACCTGGAAAATAGATCTAGGAGAGATCATTTAAAACTTATTGGACTACCTGAAAGCCATGATCCAAAAGAGTCTAGACATCATCTTCTAAGAAATTCTCAAGGAAAATTGCCCCGATATTCTAGAACCAGAGGACAAAATAGAAATAGAAAGAATTCACCAATCACCTCTTGAAAAAGATCCCAAAGAGAAAACTAGGAATATTATAACCAAATTCCAGAGTTCCCAAGGAGAAAATATTACAAGCAGTTAAGAGGAAATAATTTGAGTACTGTGGAAACACAATCAGGATAACACAAGATCTAGCAGCTTCTACATTAAGGGATCAAAGGGCTTGGAATATGATATTCCAGAGGTCAAAGGACCTAGGATTAAAACCAAGAATCACCCACACAGCAAAACTGAATACAATATTTCAAGGGAAAATACAGTCATTCAATGAAATAGAGGACTTTCAAGCATTTTTGATGGAAAGAACAGAGGTGAACAAAAAATTTGACTTTTAGATGCACCAATCAAGAGAAGCATGAGAAGGTAAACAGGAAAAAGAAATCATAAGGAACTTATTAAAGGTGAACTATTTACATTCCTACATGAAAAAAACGATAATTGTAACCCATGAGACTTTTCTCAGTATGAGGATAGTTGAAGGAAATATATATGTATATATTTATATATGTATATACATACATATGTATATATAGGAGGGTATATGTGTGTATATATATGTATGTATCTCTGTGTGTATCTGTATATGTGTATACATGTATACCTAGACACATGGCAGAGGATGAGTTGAATATGAAGGAATGATATCTAAAAAATAAAATTAAGAGGTGAGAGAGGACTATATTGGGAGAAGGAGAAAAGGAGCCATAGAATAGGGTAAATTATCTCACATAAAAGGTAAGAGAAAACTGTTACAATGGAGGGGAAGAACAGGAAGGTGAAAGGGAATGAGTCAACCTTACTCTCACTGGATTTGGATTAAGGAGGGAATAATTTACATACTCAATTGGGTGTTTTACCATATAGGAAAGTAGGGGGTAAGGGGATAAGAGAGGGGATGATAGAAGGGAGGGCAGATTGGGAGAGAGAGTAGTTAGAAGCAAACACTGTAGAAAAGGGAGAGAGTCAAAGTGATGAGGTGTAGGCTCTGGGACCCCCCTTGAGCTCCTTGAATCTTTGAGGTACAGGCTCTGGGAAAGTAAACCTTCCCAGGGAAGACATTTGCCTGAGGTCATGAGCCTTAAGTTATGGTTCTGCCATAAGGTTTGTATTTTGTTTTTTTGTGCCTGACCTCTCAGGTCCCATTAGGTCAGACAGCTAGGTACTCAGCCTGACTTTAGGTTCTCAGTCCTGTTTGGTTGTGTTGGAGA
>CM053593.1:116067210-116091256 GCA_028646575.1 Pseudocheirus occidentalis
ATACCTACTCATGTGTCTATATAGGAGGGTATATATGCGTATGAATACATATTTGAGCGTGGGTGTATATGTGTACATAGAGGGTTCAGGATAAATTGATTAGGAAGAGATGATACTTTAAAAGGTGAAATTCTGAGGTGGGAGAGAACTTGAATGAGAGGAGACAGGGAGAGACAAAATGGGGTTAATCATCCCATATAAAAGAGGCAAGAAATAACTGTTACAACTTTACTTTATTTTACTCTCATTCAGTTTGGCTTAGGGAAGGAATGACATAAACTGTAAACTGAGTATCTTGCCACACAGGAAAGTAGGTGGGATGGGGAAGTGAGGGGGGGATGATGGAGGGAAAGGTGGGGTTGGGGGGAGGGATACTGGAAGCACACACTTCAGTAAAGGGACAGGGACAGGGACAGGGAAGAGAACAAAACAAGTTGGGGGTGCGGGATAGGAAGGAGGGACATACAATCAGCCTCTCACAATATGTCCACCATGGAGATGTCCTGCATAATTACACATGTACAGCTTGCATTGAATTGCTGCTCCTTCCAGTAGGAGTGCATGACAAGGGAGGAACGGCAAGAATCTAGAATTTAAAGATATACAATCAAATGTTAAAAAAACAAACAAATATATATATGCATATATATATATATATATAGTTATTATTATTAACTACATGCAACTGATAAATGAGACGTGCAGGGACTGGGGTAGAGAGGCCTTCCTTGCCCTACCAGAAAGTTAGAGGGGTGTTGGAGGAGGACGTAGAAGAGAGCAGATTGTGGGAGGGGCTTTGTGTTGGCATCACTGTTTTGGGCTTGGGGGTGGGGGAAAGAAGGGAAGAAAATTTGTAACTCAAAACCTTGTGGAAATGAATGATGTAATCAATAAAATAAATTAAAATTAAAATAAAAAGAATCAGAAAGGTAACCTGAGCACATGAGTCACAAAAAGCCAGAAGCAGAAGACAGAGGGCTACAAGGGGTGAGAGCAAACTCTTCCAACACTTTTTTAGGAAGCTGGTGTTTGGAGGAGAGATGTTAGTTTGTTGATTGCCTGAGTAAACACAGAACAGGTTGTGGAAGCTCATTGGTCGACAGCTAAATCCTGAGCTATTGGTGCTCATTGTTCTCCAAGTACCATCAATGCATATAGACTGAGAGAAGAGATACCTGGTGGGGAAGAGGAAGGAAGGAATGGGGCTTGTATTGCCTTCCACTGCTCTCCCTCATTTGAGAGGGAGAAATAGAGGGGCAAAGATAGCTTTTATATTTATTTTTGATGTGAGCTGCACTTTGCTATGAGAAAAGACTGGGAGCTGGTTCAACCACGCTGAATTTCCAGCTATTTGCAGCCATGAGGAACTTGGCAGTCCTATATCTTAAGGGAACTACTTGCTACTGAAAGAGGGTAACACTTTTTATCAGTTCCCTGTTAAGGTTGGTTGGGAGTAAAAAGAGTTTGTCAGTGCTTCAGCAGCTCAAGAGCAGAGGAGGATCAGTTCTACCCAGCAGGAGAATGGTGAACGAGCAGCTAACAGAGAAATAACTTTGTTTGGGGCTGATTGCTCTTGAAAGAACTGAGTTCATCAAGCCTAATAGTCCAGAGTCATGAGCTGCTCAAGGCACATAGGTTTTTCCAGTCATATGCTTCCCTGTTGAATTTATATGTGTGTACCTAGTATCCTCCATGGACACTGCGTACATTGGTAGGAGAGGGTGGTTCAAGTCTATGGATGGAATGTGACATTTTGACTTTTCTTATTTTTATTTTCTATTGAGTAAATATGAAGTTTTATTATAATTGCTTTTGCCTTCTATTGAGTAAATATTATGATTATTGTTATTTTTAGTTTACTAATTAATAAATGTTTTATGTTTAAAATCAATGGTATCATTGTGATGAATTAATTTTATGCAAATAAGTACACCAATGTAGGCTCAGGATCTACAGTGGCAAGTAGTATATTAGCTCCCTCTTTTTCTCCACCCTCCCCATACACACCAGAATTATTACTGTTAGGCCCCTGAGACAGAGTTGTGAGTCATAGTCATGTGGAATATCCACTATGGGATCCCTAGACCCCGTCACTGTGAATTCAGATTCGAATGGGTTATTCAGCTGAGAGAGGAAAAGCAGCAATCTGTTTCATATCTATACTATGTACTGAGTCCTATGCATTCCTGTGAGTTTATGTTTAGCATTTGTATTCATATGGTACACAGGAATAAAGTAGCCAATTCACATTGTACGTGTAGTTTTTGTTTTACTCCCCCTTCTTTTTTGGGGGGTGTCCCTAGATGTGAGCCAAGTCTAATTTATTACAATTAAAATAGCCCGTGCATTGCTGGAGTGGGGGATTTAATGAGCCAAAGAGTTTGAGAAATGGAAGCCTAACTTCCTCTCATTAAAGGCAGGCTCGTTGGGATTGAACCTTGTCCAAACTGAATAGCTAAGTACAGAATGGTACAGATATAATTGGAGTATCCTATCACTTTGGTCCCAGTCCAGTGATTCTTCAAGATTTACCAAAGCTTTAGTGGAGACATCACTGATACTTGATGCTTGATAGCAACATGAAGTACACCCTTCCATTCCACATACTGAGTCTCTACGGCAACAAAAGCATGGGCATGTTACAAATGAAAAGTCTTATAGCTATGCAGTATGATGACACCATGCCACATGCTTCATCTGCACTTGTAACTCCTGCTTCAGGATGAGAGTGAATTAGTGGACAAGTATCAAACTGTAACAAAGTGGAGACTTTCCAATTTTATTATCAGAGATAGTACTTCCGAAGAATTGTGTCAAGCTCTGAGATTAACTACAGTGCTCAATTTGACTAATCCACTTTATCATTCAGAAAGCAATTTTGAAGCTTCCTTTGGGGACTGAGCAGGGCCGTTTGTTAATAAGAAGCTACTTCCTATGCCCTGTTGTATAAGTTGATCACCCATTTTGAATGACAGGGATATTCATGAGTCTAGAAGTGCCGAGAAAGTTCATGATGAATTGCAGTGCCCTTATATGAAGTGGGGGAGGTAGGGACAGATTCATATGTTTGTGCATTTTTGGAATGAAGTTAGTCTCCAGGGAACAGACTAAATGCTTTATTATTTCACCCTAAATTTAAAATTCATCTTGCGTTAGAAAGACAAATCTTTATTATTCAGAGCTGCTTTTGACAATTCTCATGTGAAAGAAATGGTTAATATAGTTAGCTTCATTGTCCCAGATTCATTTTATTTATTCTATATAATTTAAGGAATCTATGTAGAGAAATTTCTGTAAAGTGCATTTTGTATTCCCCCAAACAGAGATATCTTGAATTTAATATAATAATTTTCCATGGAGACCAAAGAATTTTGAGTTGACATCCATTTGTAAAGGGACATATTCTCTGCCTCTCACATTTCTAGCCTACTCCCCTTCCTCATCTCCACCTTGGCTTTCCAAGTCCCAGCAAAAATCTAACCTTCAATATGGAAACTTTCCTAATAGTTCTTAATCCTAGTGCCTTCCCTTTTATATTTTGTACATGGCTTGTTTGTACATACGTTTGGCTTGTCTCCTCCATTAGACTGTGAGGTCCTTCAGGTAAAGAATCTTTTTTTTTTGTCTTTCTTTGTATTACCAGAATTGAGCAGTATCTGGCACATAGTAGGCACTTAATATTTACTGGCCAAGGGAAAGAACCTGTAAAAAATATTAAATTATCCACATATAATCAGAAGCACATGCAACCATAAAATCTATTGACCTAAGGTATTCAGGGCATGTTGACACATATCTGTCAACTTTCCATCTCTTTCTGTCCCACAGTCACTGAGTTGTTTAAGCACCATGGACAAATGCATTTATTAACATAAGGGTCCATTCTAATGGGAAAAAAATGACTTATGTAAGTGAATTTTGTTACTTTTCTATAAATTTGGTAAGCAAGTTTAGGAGAGTGGCTGTAATAACTCATACTTAAACAACATAGCATTATAAGATTTCCCCAGTGTTTTATTAGTAATTCTGTGAGGTAAGATTGTGCTAGTATCATTGTCTTTTGCAAATGAGAAAACTGAGGCTCAGAAAGCTTAAGGGATTTGTCCATGTTTACATTACTACTGTGGAAATTCCAGTAGAATAGGGAAACGAATGGTTAAAATGGAGTCAGGAGTTATCTCACACTACTATGTTTCTGTGCTTTTCATGTTTCAACCAAAGAGGACTACTCATCAGTCTTCAAACGAGGCCAGTACTTACCAGCAATCATGGTTTTGCTCATAGCTATCCATATACCATATATACATTTATCCCTGCTCCTCTTCCTATTTATTGAAATTCTACCCATCTTAACTCTAACCAACCTTCCTGGTAAACTCTTCAATGATTTTCCTACATGGCACATAGTAGGTGCTTAATAAATATTTAATGACTGACCTCAAATGATCTCCTACTTTAGAACCCTCATCATGATATGTGCCTTTCTTATGGAAATAGCTATGATATGAGGTAGAAAGTGATTATAATATACATATTTTATCTCCTTTGTTAAATTTTTTTTTCTTTTTGGAGGGCAGTTGGGGTTGAGTGACTTGCCCAAGGTCACACGGCTAGTTTTTTGTGTTAAGTGTCTGAGGCTGGATTTAAACTCAGGTACTCCTGACTCCAGGGCCGGTTCTCTATTCACTGCGCCACCTAGCAGCCCTCCTTCTTTGTTAAATTATAGGCTGTTTGAAGGCAGAGACCATGTCTTACTCTTTTTAATTCTACTCAGTGCCCAGAACAAAGCCTTGCATATAGTTTGCCTTCGACAAAACTTTTGGAACAAATGACTAAATGAATTGCAAAAATGCATCAATTTAGTGCATCCTTTCATATTTGCTTGTCTGGATTTTAGCCAAAGATAATTTGATCCAACTTCATCAATCTTCTTCTCAATCCTAAACCTTCTTGACCTCTCTTTAGCACTTGACATTATTGATTTTCTCCTACTCCTAGATTCTCTGATTTCCCTGGGTGTTTTTGGCCACATCTTCTCAATCTCCTTCAATGGATCTTCATCCATATCATTAACCCTGCATTCACCCTTTGCATGAGAACACCCTCAGGAACTTCTCAAATACTTGCTTCTCTGTATATGCTTTCTTGCTGATCTCACCATCTCCCATGGGTTCAAATAAACTTCACCTGATGTTTACTGAACATCTCCAAATGAATGTCCTCTAGGCATGTCTGTCCAAAGGCAAACTCACTCCCCTCCTCCAGCAAAAAACAAAATAAACAAAACAACCCTACCGTCTTCTTAACTTTCCCATTTATATTGAGAGTACCACCATCCTTTTTAGTCAGTCAGGTTCCAAACTTTGAAGTAATTCTCAGTCTACTTTCCTTTACAGGTGTCCAATCACTAAATGGTTTTTACCTCCACGATATCTCTCATGTCCATTCCCTTCACTCTACTTGCATAGCTACTACCTTAGCTTGGGTTCTGTACACAAGTAGACACAGATTCCTGTAGGTCACATATTGACTTAGAAAACCACAAGTTGGCATTATCTATGTTGCATTATATTTTTTTTACTTATTTTCTTAAACACTGAATTCTGGTTCAGGCTACTTAGGAGTTTTGCAGGCCCTATGGTTATGAATTTGACACTTTTGCTGTCCACTTTTTGCCTGGACTATTTCAATAGTTTTCTTATTGCTGTCCCTGACTCGAGCTTCACTCTTTTTAATCAATCCAGTCTAGCAATTACCAAAGTGATATTTCTATAGCACAAGTCACTCCCCTCCAATGCAATAATAGAACCACTAGGATAATGTTTGTTATTTCTTACTATTCTATTATAGAATTAGGTTATATTTGTAAAGCATGTGGCAAATCTCAAAGTGCTATATATCATGTCTAGCTACCATTGTGCATTATTATGAACGCTTTTTCAACCAGTTGTTGAACACAGTTTGTTTCTGTTTATTTTGTTGTTGTTCTTACAAAAAGTGATATATAAACAGTCTAATGCCAGTTTTAACCTTCATTATAATGAAAGGCAAATAAACGGGATTTTTTGTTCTTACTTTACTTCTTGGTTTGGGGACCTTGAACATCATTACAATGGTAGAACTGAGTGATAATATTTCCTAATAACAATATTCTTCTCATTGCCTGCAGATATTATCTTTATCCCTTAGATTAATCTGGTCTTAGAATAACAACTTGTTTATATATTGCACTAAAGTTTAGAAAATAATTTTTTCAGAACAACCTTTTGCAGTGGGTAAATATTATTATCTTTATTTTCCATTTGCAGAAATGGAGACATAAAGAAATAAAGCAAGTTGTCCAGGGTCCCATAACTAGTAAATATCAGAACTGGTACTCAAATTTAGATCTCCTTGAATCCAAGACTCGTGCTATATACACACATACATATGTATGGAACTGTAAAAAAAAAAAAAGAGGTTGAAGTAAATGCAAGAAGAGAACTGAGAAAATTTGATAAATTTAGAGAATATTCAATACTTCAAAACCTAATCATGGTTTAAAGGTGGCGTTGGTTTCCCAAAGGCTTTACCAATGGACCCCAAGCTGTGATAGGATCTACCATTTGAGAATGGCTTTGAAAACAGTGCCACAACTGACTCTGGCTGCTACCTAAGGAACAACCTTGCTAAACACATGTTGGTTTCTGACTAATAGTTTGCTTTCTTGGTGATGAGTTTTTGGTCATGGAAGCCTATAAAATAAAGAAAAATTCATAGTTCATAAACCCGTAATCCTATACATCCTATTTTTAATTCTGCAAGGAAAAGGGAAGTAAAAAATAGTGCTAACACACATATTTCAGACAATTTATAAATATTAACTTTTTGATATTATAAAGGTGAGATTGTCACCCATAATCAACAAAAGAAAAAAACTGTTGTAGGAAATGATTCATATCAATATTGACATTCTCACCCTGAATGAAACTAGAAGAGAAAAAGAACACAGTTAAATGTTAGGATGGCTCACAGGTGTTCTTGGGGAGGCCAATAATGGAGTCAGAGTGGTTTTATTGTGTGATGAGACGTAAAAAGTAATAACATTTCCTGGGACACTTGGTCATCTTAAATTTCCAAGCTCCTAATAAGCATTTACAAAAAGGACTGCAGGGTTTTTTTTAAGTGCCAGTATTTATTGCTGAAGGCAAGGCTATGTTAACATACTATATGACTGCAATTCAGGTTGTACTGCTTTCTGAAGGGTCAAAGTTGAAGTTCACCCAAAGGTCAATGAAGATGTGCTCAGTGAATGTGAGTTCCGAATATTATCAAGGAAAAGCAGTAGAAAAGATGTCATCGGAAAGACATATGATTAAAACATGAGATGTCCCCAACATGTAAAGAAAGTGAGGGTTAACTGATGGAGAGTACAATGCATACAATGTCAAGAGATGTAGAGGAAGGAAAACAGCATATTATGGCATTATGGTAATGTCCTTTGAAAGATTCATAAGGGAATATGTACAATAGTCACAGAAGGAGAAGGCGCAGATGTATTGTAATATGTACCACTGAAAAGAGGATCCTCATCGATGAGATAGCTCAAGTTCATCAAAATATTTCCAATGACCAACCAAATTCTTTTTTGTTTTTGGCAAGGCAATTTGGGTTAAGTGACTTGCCCAAGGTCACACAACTAGTAAGTGTGTCAAGTATGTGATACTGGATTTGAATTCAGGTCCTCCTGACTCCAGGGCCAGTGCTTTATTCACTACACCACCTAGCTGCCCCAACCAACCAAATTCTTGGGGAGAGGATAAATATTTCTTCTTATATGTTTACTATCTGAATTCTAAAGAGACTTTAACTCATCATCAAACCCAATATAAGGGGATCCTTATGGCATTTCACCTTTGTTCTTATAGAATGTATAGGATTTACCAGGACATTCCAGATATGGGCTAATAATGTAAATAAAGGTATGAAGGTGGGAGAATATAAGACGTGTATAGGACAGAGTATAGTCTACTATGGCTGATGCACAAAATAAATAGCGTAAAGGTGTCAAGCTCAAATAGAATTGAAATAGAAACAAGGCCATTAAATCATACATAAGGATTCCTGTCAGCAGCATACTTAGAAAACCACATATTAATATTAATTATATTTAATTATTTAATATTTAATTGTTTATTTTAATATATTTAATTATTTAATATTAATTATATTTTATTGTATAGTTCTTTTGTTAAGTATGTTCAATTACATTGCAATTGTACTGTCCAATTACATTGTAATTATGTTAGGTAAGAAGGGGGGGTAGATATTCCACACTTTCGGTGTGTAGTGGCATCAGATAAGTCTGAGAGGACAGGAGATGCAGGTCTACAGTTCACTAGAGAGGACAACCCTCTCTAGAACCTTTAGGATAAAATATAAATGCCCATTTGGCATTAAAAGTTCTTTACAACCTGACCCTTTCCTCTCATAACTTCTTACATAATATTCTCTATTAATCCTATGATCTAACCATAGCATATTATAAGAAAATGTTAAGAATTTATAAAGGTGAATTCAGAGGAGAGGTAACTTGAAAATCACGAAGGTCTTCATGTAGATGGTATCACTTGAGCAAATGGTGCCTAAATGTAGGCAGAACACACTTTAAAAATTTTATCTGCATTATTAATATTTCCTCTATCATTTTCTCACATCTAGACCATCAAAAACAGTAAACTAATCCCTTATTTGTAGCATTTTTCAATTTCCAAAATTAAATATTTACATTGAAATAATATTATGTTATAATAATAATTATTAATATTTTGAAAAGCTACTTTAAGCTGACTCCAGCACCACATTGAATAAAATTGAAACTCTTCAGACTTTGGTGTTCAAAACCCTCTCCAACCTACTTTCCAAGATTTATTTTGCTTCCTTCATGCAGCAGTTATTCCAACTATATTGAATTACAAGTCTTAACCCTAAACACAAAGTTTCATCTTTCTTTTCAGTGCCTAGAATGAACTCTCATCTCATTTTAGCCTCTAAGAATCTCTAGGTTCTTTCAAGGATCAGTTGAGATGCCACCTCTTACATGAAGCCTTTCCTGATCCTCCCAGTTGTTGGGGTTCACTCCCTGCTCAAATTACCTTGTGTTTTCCTATATGTGCAAAAGTTGTATCCTACGTCAAAGCTTAAACTCTTTGAGCGGAGAAACTTCTGTTCTGTCTTTGTGTCCCAAACCTATCACGGAGTCTTGGACATAATATGTGCTTAACAAACATTTGTTAAATTGAACTGAAATATGGGTTTTATGGCGGATGCCACCTGGAATCAGGAAGATTTGAGGTCAAATCTGGCCTCAGATACTTACTGGCTGTGTGACCCTGAGCAAGTCACTTAACCCTAATTTCCTCCTTTAAGAAAAATTGAACTGAATTGGAAAGCACTTTCCTACCACTGTGAGGTCCTTGAAATAGCAATGACTATATATGACTCAGGTCTGATAGTATCAGTGAAGCTGCTGTTATCTGCTGCTACTATACCAAACTCGCTAACTTTAAAGCTAGAATTTAGTTCAGCTCTCAGACTTTGACTTTCACCTCCTGGTTTTAATCAAACAATCAACAAACAATTATTAAACATCTATTATATGCTAAGTACTGAGCATATATAGACAAACAGAAAAAAAAGGACAAAAACAAAGCAGTTCCCCAGGGGAGACACAATCTACCTATATAGCAATGAGCATACAAAATATATATGAAGCAGATACAAGGTAATGTTGCAGGTAAAGTCAGTAGCAGCAGAGGGGGAAAGGAGAGGCCCTAGGCAGAATGTGAGGTCACTAGAGTCTTGAAGTAAAGTAGGGATTACAAAAGGTCTGCCTAAGAAAGGTAAGAAAAGATTGCGTTTTCAGGAATGAAGGATCACCAGTGCCCAGAAACAAGAGATGTCTCTTTTGCCTCCTAAACTCAACTCAGAACTTGAGTCATAAACATTAGGCTCTTACTTTTTTGAGTTAATCCAGCATTTCCCTCTCACTCCCAACTTTTGAAGGAAAACTAACTCACCCTGAAGTTCACAGGATGCTCAAGGGTGTGGACTCCAATCAAAAGGTACCAAGTACACCATGGCTAGTAAATGCTTCTCTTAATCTTCTAATTCCAATCATACAAAATCCTTTTTAAAAAAAAAGTTTAAAAAATAAATAAAAAGAAAAGACACTTTTTTCCTACCACCATTTCCCATCACTTTGTCCCCATCAGATCATCACTATCCTTCCCAAATCTCAAGCTCTCCAATCACTATTGCTTCCCTGTCAAAATTATGTTGTTTTCATTCTGTTTGTATTGATATGTGTACATGTTCTCACCTAATAGAATGTAAACTTCTTAATGACAGAGAATGCTTCCTTTATGTTTCTATATCCCCAGTACTTAGCACATGATGCATACTAAATAAATGCTTTTGGTGAATTTTTTGAAAATAGATTTCTCTAAGAACTAAAGAATTGTAAACAAAGACCATGCTGGAATTTGTGTGGCTGAGAGACAGAAAACCTAACTTGAAATATCTTTAGATTCTTGGGAAATGTTCAGTTCGGTTAGAATGAATTTGAGAGTCAATAAATAGAAATAACTACTAGAGGAGAGATTTTCTTTTTTGTTCTCCACTCTCTCCCTGCTGCCCAAATATTGATAGAAATAATGAGTTTAGCTAGCCCCAAGCTGTCACAGAGAAAGATCTGGAGTCTTCATCTAACCCTTAGGTCATTCTCTCTATCCTATAATTTGCAAAGTTTTGCCTTCCACCTTCACAATATACTAGGCAGAAATGTAAATAAAATCTGCATTTCCATTTTTGACAATCTAATATAGGTAAATCTGATTCTTGTACAATGCCAAGTACTTGACTATTCACTGGAAATGATTTAATTTCTAGAAAAGAGATTATAAAAACACCCTCAATGTTATTCAGTTTAGTGTTTCATAAGAAAATGAAATTTATCCTTGGATTCCCAGAGTTATATTCAGACATTATATTTCTTCTTATCCAAACTTCTATAATATTCAAACTGTAGTTTGAATGTGATGCTTATTATTGCATAAGTGATTACTTCATTTTTCGTTGTTGTTTCCATAAGGAATTTATATTGAATTCATGTTTAGGATAGTAGAAAAATGGAGACACGGGGTCCCTTGTTATTTGAAATCTTTAGAATACTTTGCATATAGAATTGTGTCTACTAGTGGCACCTATAGGAATTGCTTGGTCCTGCAGGGGCAACTGAGAGAGGCTACCTATACCTGGGACAGATCATTTCTGTCCTAGAATCCTGACTAAAGAGTGAAGATTGTCAGAGGCCTATAACTCTTAATAGTAGCTCACAGTGAGTGACCTCAAGTCTAGGGAGAGAAACCCTGGCCATATCTTTGAATCAAAACTAATCCAGTCCAACACCCTCTTTCTGGAGATAAAGAATCTGAGGTCCAGATGATTTTCCAAATGTCCCACAGTTAGTAAATGGCTGATCAAAAGCTTTAAGGGAAGCCCTTTTATTCCAGATCTTTATGGTTGTTCAGCTGTTTTACAGTTGCGTCCAAGTCTTCATGATCCCATTTGGGGTTTTCTTGGCAAAGATACTGAAGTAGTTTGCCATGTCCTTCTCCAGCTCATTTTATGGAGGAAGAACTAAGAAAAACAGGGTTAAGTGACTTGTCCAGCTAGTAAGTGTCTAGGGTCAAATTTGAATGCAGGAAGATGAGTCAGTTTGACTCGGGGCTCAGATCTCAAACCACTGTTGCCTTTATTCTAGATGCAGAGATCTTTTCATTTCATCACATACTGCCTCACTCTATGAGTACTCTTCACTCAGGAGCCGATGTATTGGCTCCCATCTTGTCAGCCAGAAGCATATATATATATGTATATGTACATACACACATACCTCAGGGTAATAAACAATACAATTTTAATGCCATTTCTAAATGCAGGACAACCAGAAAACATGCACAGTAACATTCAAAGGGGATATACCCAAAGCCGATTGCTTTTTCTAGGTGTCTCAGCTACCCTAATGACCTCATCTGAAGTCTATACTCTATGCAATTCCTCTGTTTAACATCTTTTATGGGTCAGTTTGAACAGTTGTACGCCATCTCCTTTCCCTTTGTATCACTCCTTTAAAAGCCCACCCTAACTTCAGGCCCTTGAAGAAGTGCAAATGCAATGAACTCATAAATTCCTTCAGCTATACCTTGTAGCTCCAATAAGACTGAAATAATATCTGGAGCATGAGGAGTTTAGTAACCTCTGTGCTCCTTTGCCACAAAGTCCTACTGTCTTCATCTTTAACAAAGACTGTTCTAGGACTAGGTGATCTCATGGTTAAGATTCCATGATTCTATAATAATGAGCAATTCATCTCTATAAATAACTTTGAGCTTTATGAATAGCTGTGGGAGTTACTTTTTTATGAGTTTTTTAAAATTATTAATTTATCATGAACTTAAGGCAATCAAATGAATTTACATTTACAATTACTTTGGGGGGTTTTTGAAGAATGATCTTCAATATAAATATATCTATAATATCTTATTAATTACTATCCTTTCCAAGTTCTCTTTTAAGTGTGTGTGTCCCATTTAGGTTTCAGCAAAATTAAAGATCTTAAGGGCAACATCAGAAACAGGGTGGGAGTCTTCTAAGGGGTTAAGAAAGCATTGTATACCTTGGAAGAGACTTTTGGCTTGAATAACACAATGTTAGATGTAAAGGTTCACAAATAAAATCTATGTGCCCCAGGGCATAGAATGACTCCATATCTTCATCATCAGCTACTTGTCTGCATAAACCCCAATAAGTAAAGAAAGAGTCCCCCACTAAGGGGATTCTATTCTGAACATGAAATAATTATTGAACCAGAGGGAATTTAACTTTCCTCCCTCTTGCCTAGAGGTGACATATCTCAGAGCCAGGAATTTGAGAGAGTGAAAGTAGAGAGGGTTTCTAGACAATCCTAATCTAAGGATAGCAACCTTTGCTTAGAATGTAAAGTAGCACTCCAACTGAAGAGTACAGTAAAATCCAGCTAAGCTACTGGCTGGAGGCAGTAGAGACTGCAATTTCCCATTGAAGAGTGCAGTGAATCAGTCAACTCATCCTGAAGAAACAGCCTGTACTATGGAGAGCCTTATGGCCAAATGCCATATCTGGAAGTAACAGCGCAGTGGCAGAGTGAGCTGTTTGGCCCAGTCCAAAAATGAAGAAATCTATTCGGTCAAGGCACAAAACCCTATGAGGCATGGATGCCTTGCCATGAAATTAACTGAGTTAATTTAACTTAACTCCCTGGAGAAAGAACTCCCAGCATAAAGGCCCTGCTGTTCCAGAGGTGTGAGTTGCTTTGGTCACATGAATTCCCTACACATGTACCTCACAAACATTGTATTTTCTTTATGGCCCCTATTCCCATTCCCACTCCCATAAAAACTTACAGACTCTTTGTGTCTGGGATATTTATGGAATAATTTGACTCAGGATTTTTTGGAGTGTGTGTTCAGAAAATGCTAACTACTATTTTGCTATGTCATTTGAATAAATTTCTTTTCTAAATAGCTTAATAAGTCTACTAGATGATTATTAATGTGATATTCATGAGTGGGGGCTTGTTAGCTACAATTTTAGGAGTAGTCCTCCGTAGAATTAGCCCTAGAACCTGAGTGATCAGTCAACCCTCAAGGAACCCAAAAGTTTGTGAATACACTAACCAGTGATGGAAGTGCTACCCCCTTATTTGAACCAGGAAGAATTCTTGGGGGAAGGGAAGAAATATGGGAGGGAGAGGAAAGTAGGCACAAACTAATAGTATAATAACATTGAGACACATATGTAGGGAATCAGTGTGTCATACTAGAAGAGCAGGGTCTAAATATCCTTCCTTTTTCCAGAAAGTCCTCAATAAGTACATTTCAAGATAGGCCTGTTTACGTTAGGAGAGTTAAGAGTGTGCTACAAAAAAAAAAATCCTTAGTTTTGGGGGTTTTTTCCTTTTAATTTCATAGTCCTCTCATTGCAATTTTGTTTCAGTTTGTAGTTGAAAATAAATAAATTAAGAGACTGTAGAGTTTAAGAAAATCAATCTTAATGAATCTCCCAGTCAAAACTCCGCTGAATTCAAGACTCCCAGAGCAACAGAAACAAAAAGAATTACATTTCTTACCAACTCAGCTCTTATATGTTCACCCTTCCATTGGAGCAAGCAAAGCCAAGGCAACCAGGCCAGCAGCACTGAATGAAGACCAGCATACCTGGTCAGACATGAGCCTAGTGTATGAGAATGGTTAAGTTATCCTTTTATATCCTCTCCAGTAGTCCACTCAAGCTTTCCTTCCATTTTCTTGCCACCTTTGTGCTACTTCTTCCCTTATGATTTGATACCTTCAGTACAAGAACTGAACCTCCACACCCCATACCTCCAGAATATATGACTCTAGTGTCTGGGAAATGAATTCAATTACCTGTAGGATCCTTACCCTGAGACCTAACTCTCTTAATTGGTGACTGAGTAAGGGCATTCTAATCCACTTAAACCTCTTTGGTCCTAGAATTCACATTATACTTTATCTTGAAAATCCAACTATCCATCCATATAGCTGCCCATCTAAGCCATCTTACCATGTGCCCACTGGCATACCTACCCACCACCTACTTACTAACACAGCCTTGCCTCCTATTGCTTTTGACACAGTAATCAAATCAATAGTACCCTCACCTCTGGAAAAGGCATATCCATTGACTTCCCTAGACTATATCAATCAATATTACTGTGACTCCCTGAACCAAAATTTCCTTCCTTGAGCACCACTCCCATTTAAGCTCCTTGATGGCAGAGACAGTCTTTCATTTTGTATTTATTTCTCCAATCCTTAACATAGCAACCCTACAAAATTAATGCTTTTTTCATTCACTTATTCAATTTATACAGATCAGTTGGAATCCCAAGTCTCAGAAAAATCTCTTTTTAAAGTAGAGGAAGAGAAATATACAAAGATGATAAGGAAGGAAATTTTTTTCAATGTTCATGGGAATTGTTTTGAGTTTTTTAATTTATATAATTTGTGAAATAAAACCACTTCCATTCTTGTACAATCACATATGTGGGTACATATTTAAGATGTATGTGTGTTTGAATACACATGCTTGCATATACATGTGTGTGCATTCAGATTAGAATTCAGGAGGGAATGATTTTGAGACTCATCATTAAAATAGAATAGCCTCAAAATGTCAATATTTGTTGCAAACTTTACTTATGCTATTCAAGCATTATTAGCTCCTGAATAGATTTATGTTAGTCCACACCTGAATTCAGAGGATTCCTGTGGCTTGGTGAAGAAAGGCAATAGCTTCCCAGTTTCTAAGTTAGAAAGACTGGGATAAGAGCTGTAAGTATGGGGAGAATAGGCTGTGATGGAAAGAAAAAAAGCTTAGAGCAAATTGGCACTCAAGGCTTTCAATCTTAGGTCCTAAAAGCTAGCAGCCAGAATAGAATATAGAAAAATATATGGGCAATGTTGTTTCCAATTAGTGTTTAATTTCATAGTGTTTTTATGAAATACAACAGCATTTGGGAAGGAGAGAATACTTAAGTGTTGGTTACAAAGGGAGGAAACATGGTATTGTACAGAGTGAAAAGAACGCTGAATTTGGAGTCAAAGAATTTGAAGCCTGGCTCTACTATTTACTACATATGTGACCTTGGATAAATCTAAACCTCTATGATCTCAGTTTCTTCATTTGTAAAATGGATTAGGATTTGGAATGGATAATCTCCAATGTCCTTTCTTAGGAGATTCTTAATCCTATGATTCCATTAAATCCTATCAAATTCCATAGGCTTAAAAATTTAAATTGTCTAAGAGCATGGCCAGTGTGGCTGGAAAGGGATGGGGCACATTTGTATATGACTTCATTCCCATAATGAAAGATTATGATAAGAACTTTAACCCTGTTAATAGCAAGAGGGGAGGGGAGAGGGGATGGAGATTACAAACACCTCGAATTCATCCTTAGGAAACAGAAGAGATTTCAAGGGCAAAAATAAGTGAGTAAGAGGAAGGGATGGAGATCAGGAACGCAGGACAAGAAAAACCAAAAATGATTATGTGTGTGTTGGGTAGGGGTACC
This sequence comes from Pseudocheirus occidentalis, assembly GCA_028646575.1. Taxonomy (NCBI): domain Eukaryota; kingdom Metazoa; phylum Chordata; class Mammalia; order Diprotodontia; family Pseudocheiridae; genus Pseudocheirus; species Pseudocheirus occidentalis. Next base: position 116,083,387 of record CM053593.1, read on the forward strand.
TTCAATAAGGCTAGCTAAAATTTCAGGGTTTTTTAGAACAGGTTGCTGACTCGTAATCTAAGATAGTAGTAATTATGTGATGAAAGTTCACAATAATTTACTGCTCCTCATTCTGCTCTGGTAGGACTTTCTGCTGCTTTCTCCCTTGTTCCTCTCAATTTTATATTAACACCTAAAGTAGGTATCATAAAGTACTATGGATTCACAGAACTTCAGAGTTGAAAGTGTCATCAAGATACCTACTCAAATCCATAAATGAACAAGAATCTGCAAAATATCCAACAAGTAGTAAATGGCCCTTCATTGAAGGTCTACAATGAAGAAGCCCTTACCTCTGAAAGGAGCCCATTCAACTTTTCGATATCTCTGTCCGGAAAGATTTCCTTATATAACAAAGGGGCTGGCCAATATGGATCCAGTCCCTAAAGCATGCACAGATATTCTTTGTCTGGTCTCAGTCCAAGAGACCACTTGGAAGCTCAGAGGAAGCTAAACAGCTTTCAACTACAGTGACTCAGGGTTAGTATTTTGTTACTATAAAAATCTTAATTGACTTCAGAAGGGAAATGACTGATGTAGAGACCGAGATGAAACAATATATAAAGAGTCCAAGCAGCTAATCTTTCACTCCTTTATTATGCTCATGGATAGAGAAGCTGTTATCTCCCTGTCTCCAAAACACACACACACACACACACACACACACACACACACACACACACTCACTCACTCACATAAACACAAGCACATCCCAGCCACTTTGTGTCTCTAAGAACATGGACTTTCTCTTTAAATTATATTCATTCTTCCCTGATATTAGGTGGATGACTATTCTGAGAGGTGAGTGCCCAGATGACTGTTAGCTCTTGAGATCAGGAGATCCATCAGAGGCCCTGTTAGCAACTGGAAGCTTCTAGAGTGACAATGACTGACAATACAGGAAACCCCTTCATACAGAAGTGGAGAGAGAGTCCTCTGAGGACAGTGACAGATTTAGGGGTATGACACTGAATGATGGGAAGAAGAGTTGGCTATGGAGTCTACAAAGGCACAAATGTTATGAGCTTAGAAGAGATTTACACTTGAGAGAAACTTCAAGAGGACTCAACAAAGGGAGAAAATGGCTTTCAATGTCAGGAATCTGTAGGTACTCCTTGATTATACTTGTTCTCAACATGTGTATCTCATTGCCATTTTTAGTTCTGAACCTAGTCTCCCCAGGGTGCTTGTATGTACAAAGGGAAAGTGTGCCCTGGTAAGGTGGGAATTATTTATGCAATTTGCTCTGCCTTTTTTATAAAGCTCTCTTTGTATGAGCCTTCTGATATCAATTTGTTGATTGATTGGGGGAGTGGGGAAGATTGGGTGGGAGTTTGTGATAGTACTAGAAACCCAGTCCTTCAGGATTACTCTTTGGGCTCTTGAGGTTTGGGATTTAGGGATACTCGAGACCCCAAATACTGACATGCCAGGTCTTGCTGCATGAATTCGACTCAAGCTTTTTCTCAGCCAAAGTAAAGCAAAGTTTATTAAAGATTCACCACAATGGGTAGTCTTTTAAGGAGCCTGAGCATTTGTATAGCTAATTCAAGTGGGCCAGATTGAACCTTGAGCCTTTGTAAGCAGGCTAGAATGAAGGTGAGTCACTTCATGGAGGCAAGATAGATCTTACATACAGAAAGACTGTGAAAGGAAATCTAGGGATGGTCTAGAGGAGGTGTTTGGGGAGGGGCTTGAGGAGGAGTCTAGGGAAGATCTTGATGGGTCTGAGGTCCAGGAACCAAAAGAAGGGATTCTGATGGGATCAAGGGTGGGAAACAGGCAATCAAGAGGTAACAGACAATGGAAAGCTAGGCTAGTTTAAGGGTAACAGATTTGGTCATAGATATTTTGATAGGATCAAGAGTGGGAGGCAACTGAAGGCAACAGACAATGGAGGACTAGGCTAGGTTTAGAGATTCACTCATATTAATAATGGACAGCTTTTGGCCTCTGGGGAATAGCAAATCAAGTGGAAAGATTCAAGGGGTTCACGGGGTCCCCAGAGTCTACACCCCATCAGAACCCTGAAAAAAAGCAGCAGGAATGGGAAAGGGAAGGAAATAAACAATTATTAAATGCCAACTATGTGCCAGGCCCTTTGCTAAATGTTTTGCAATTATTACTTCATTAGATCCTCACAACAACCCTGTGACTTAGCTGCTATTATAATTCATTTTACAAATGAATAGACAAAGGCAAAACGAGGTTAAATGACCAGATCAGGAACATATAGCTAAGTAAATGTCTGGGGTGGGATTTGAATTCAGGTCTTCCTGGCTCCAGGCCTAGTCCTTTAATGACTGAGCTAGAGGGTTGCCTCTTTTATTTTTTATCCCCAGAGATCCCCTAAAGCTAGTAGGGAAGTGGTTCCAGAAAGGATACTACACTTATTAAATCAAATTCTATTCCTCTTTAACTTCCACCTTTTGCTCTAAGTTCTGTGCTTAGGGCCCACTCAAGACAATTTTAAGTATTTCCACATAATATGACAAGCTTTCAAGTACTAGAAGACAATTATCATGTTTCATCTGGAGAAGTGTGTTAAAACCTCCTTTTTAGCTCTACTGAAAATATTAAGAAATGAATATTTCTCCAGTCTAAAGTCCTTTCCACATTTGCCTGAAGGAAGGAAACTGTTATATGTGCTTAATTAAACTTTTCAGGAAACTATACTCTCTACTAAAATAATTTTCTCCCATTTTCTTAGGCCTAACTCCTTTCCATCAAGAAAATATGTAAAAGTTAAGAACCAGAAAATGGATTAAAGGTAGTTATCAAATTTAGAAGGAAATATGCTTCCTGCCAAGTTATGATCATAGGCCTTTCCCACCCCCTAAAGGGATTAGATTAATGATCCTCCAACCCACAGTACCTATTTTTTTCCATTTCCTGAAGGGATTAAGGTATTGATCAAAGGAATTTGATTACTTCAGATCACCTGTGACCACCTTGGGAGGTGAGGGAGGAGCCCTTCAGAGGAATGGTAATAAAGGGATTGAGAGGATTTAGAAGAATTATTTTGCAAGATAATTTTTCTAGATTGTTTATTGAACTGTTGCCTAAACTCTGGGTCTTCTGCTTTATCCTAACTGTCAAATGACAGAAACTGAGACTTCAAAGTGACTTGACAGAGACAGGTCTGAGGGCCTGAGGAGATTATATCCATTTGGACATTTAACTCTAAACTAGAAATGGATTTAGAGTAATATTAAATTAATTTTTAAAAATTCTGGCAAATTTGTGCCTAAAATAAGGAATAGAATATTACTTGTTTAAAAAAATTCTTTTTTAATATCCTAAACCTTCTCTAGGACACAAATTCATAGTTCCTTTAAAAAAATATATTTTTAATATTGTAATCTCAAGGCCTTTCACCAAACTACTTTGTTCCATTAAAAATATGCTATTTAGAACTGAACATAACACTACAAATATGGTCTGACCAGGGAGTAGGAAGCAGAGATTCTTACTGTCTTATCTCTAGGCCTCTTATGATGTGCCCTAAAATTACATTGGCTCTCTTGGCTGCCCAGACATACTGTTGTCTCATAATAAACTTGCTCACCAAAATCCCTAACCCTTTCTCAGATTGCTATCTATCAATGCCTCTATGATCCTACACTTAGGAAGCTATGTTTTGAACCTCTACATAAGACTTTATATCAATCTCTGTGAAATTTCATCTTTTTAAACTATACTGTGAGGAATAACTTGCGGTTATCTGATGTGGTTATCCCATTCTGAAACATCAAATTTAGAGTGGCTTCAGTATGCACTAGGCCTAAGTTTAGAAGTCACCTGACCTTCCAGGAATCTGGGACTTAAAGCAATGGAGACCTTCCCCAGGGTCACCCCAGTACAAGATATGCCAAATAAAGACAAAACTGCTTTCCTGCCTTTGCATTGGACACCCACATGTTTCCTTGTTCTTTATCTCCAAGATAGATTCCCATGCTTAGATTGGGAGCCCATCTCCCCACCAATGGGAGTAAAGGCCAGTTGGGGATTGGGGATTCTGCATTAGGGAGTATATAACCATGCTTCCACCTGTTGCTCTCCCTGGCAGACACCGTCTGAGTGACAGGGTTAGGGCCCTTTCTCATGAAAAAGAACAAAGACCTTTTCTCATCTCAGACTCAGACTCCAAACTCTTCCATCTCACACAATACTATCATAGGACCAGAGATTCAGAGCTGGAAGTAAAGAGGGGGCCCAAAGAGGGTTAGGGCTTCCTGAGACCCCAAAATACCAACATGCTGGGTCCTGCTGAAAGAATTCCTCTCAAGTCTTCTCAGCCAAGGAAAAGAGTAAAGTTTATTTAAAGTTCAAGTTCACCACATGGGGTGCTAGGCCATTGCATGGGGCTCTCACAGAGCAAATCTATGCCAAGCTATCTCACAGAGCTCTCACACAGAGCAAGTCTTTACCAAGCTATTCCATGGCACTCTCACACCACGTGGAGGGAGGATGGGATTCTATATACAGAAAGGTTGTGGGAGGAATATAGGGGTGGTCCAGAGGAGGAGATTGGGGAGGGTCTTTAGGAGGAGTCAGATGAGATCAGACTCCAGTAATGAGTGATTAAGGGTGGGAAGTTGCTGGAGGCTACCTGGAGACCACAGACAATGGTGAGCCAGGCCAGTTCAAGGGTGGGAAACTATTGGAACAAAGGGGCTAAAGACTTGGGCAGAGCCACAACTTAAGGGTCATGACTTGCAGGGAAATGTCTTCCCTGGGAAGGTTTGGTTTCCCAGAGCCTGTACCTCAAAGAATCAAGGAGAGCTCAAAAAGGCAGGGGGAGTCCCAGAGCCTACACCTCATCATTTCCCCCCTCAAACAAATGGGACCCAAATTCCTTTGGGGTAAAGGGTGAAGGTCTCAGCTTCTGAAAGTGCTTCCTGCTGGTGAGGGGCGTAGAGCTGTCCCTGCCTCTCTGGGTCCTGTTCAAGGGGGTCAGCTCTCACATCCAAGGGGTCAGACTCTGGAACATGCCTGATGCCAGGTCCAGTAGACTGGAGAACTTGGGGCTTAAACCCTGGAGAAGATAAACCTGGCAAAGAGGTTAAGCAAACAAAGACCAAAACAGGCACAAGAAAATTATAGCAAAAGAACAATTTCCCAGGTGGGAATTAAAGATGGCTAAGGTAAGGCCAAAATGCTGCCAGATATCCCTTTCCTTTTCAAACTGCTCCATGGACATTTAGCACATGGCAAGCAATATCAGCTTTTCAAAACAGGTAACAACTCCCAAAGCCTGCTTTCTCTTTCCATCATAGAGACTATTGGGTAAAGCTACAAAGTCTCAAAAGCTTTCACCTGTTCTAGGCCCCACTCTAGACAGAATGAGTCAGGGCCTTGAGTAGCCATTAATGGCTGCAGTCCCTCCCAGATCTTGGGTTTAATTGGATATAGACCAAGGTGGGGGGACACTTTAGAACCTAGAATGCTGGGGTGGCAGAAATAGCTAACCCAGGAATTTATCCCAAACAATTGACTCAACTATCTCTCACACTCAGGGAACATGGGGAGATTTGGGAGGCTTAACTAGAGATAATTGGCTTCCCAATTTCACCAACACGTCCCTTCCCAACAAGGGGACAGAATAAGGAGAGCATAAGGAAGGAGTGTTCAAACAACAGAGACTCAAATAGGCAGGGGACTGGGTATGTCTGGAAACATCCCTTAGTTTCCCCTTCAATGCCCCTGACCTGACTGGTCAAGGGGAGGGTAGAATCAATGGGTTAGAACAGAGAACTTAGCCATAATAAAGTGGGTAACCTTACCTTCAGCCACAATGCTTACCCAGAGTTCAGTGAGAGATGGAGAAAGTGGGAGCACTGCCAAGCCCCATGCTCCCCATCACTCCAAGTCTTGAGAAGACTGGTGGACAGGGTACTGGGAGGTGGCTCTGCCACTTTTCCAACCTCGGGGACAATCCTTCCTCCAATGTCCCTCCTGGTCAGATGGGCATGGTTCTAGAGACATTGGTTGCTGGGACTCCCTCTGGGGGGGTGCCCTGGAGGGGCACTCCTTGGACCAGTGACCCTCCTTGTGGCATCGAAAGCAGGTTTTCTCTCTGCCCAAGTGACTGGGCTTCCTCCAAGGGGATCCCCTGGAGGGACTTTTCCTGGCCATGGCAGCAGCCAAGAATCGAGCATGTTCTCTGTCTCTGGTTTGTTTCCTGTGTTCTTTCTCCTCTGCTGCAACCAGTTCTCTGTTATTAAAGACTCCAAAGGCTATCTCCAGTAATTGGGCCTGAGGTGTTTGGGGTCCCAATGCCAATTTCTGCAGTTTCCTCCTAATATCTGGGGCAGACTGAGTAATGAAATACATGTTAAGAATTGCTGCCCCTTCTGTAGAATCAGGATCTACATTTGTATACCTCTTGATAGTTTCTACCAGTCTATCTAGAAAAAGGGCAGGGTTTTCTTCATTTGTATGGGATATTTCTTTAATCTTCTGAAAATTTACCTGCTTCTAAAAGGCATTTTTGAGGCATTCAAGTAGGCAGAGTACCATATGGTCTCTCTTTTCTCTATCCTCTCAGGTCTGATAATCCCATCCTGGGTCACTAGTGGGAACAGCAGCTGTTCCTGGGGGTATTTTCTGGGGTCATTGCTAGCCAAACAATCCCCAAATTTTTGGTCTTGTTCCCATATTCTCCTCCTCTCCTCAGTGGAACAACAGGTAGAGAAGAAGATATGCAAATCACCCCAAGAAAGCTCAAATTGCAGGGTTAAGTCCCGAAAGCCTTCTGTAAACTTTGTGGGGTTTTCAGAGAACTTACGCAGCTTCTCTTTAATTTGGTTGAGATCAGAAATGGAGAATGGAACATGCACTCTAATTGTCCCATCACCTGAGAGAGGAGCTTCCCTTAAGGGAAAAGTCCTGAAGGTGCTGTGGGAACAGAAGCTTGGGAAAGGAGATTGGAAGTCCCATGTCCTGTAAGAGAGTGACCTGGGGGTGCTGGCTGAACCAGATCAGCTGGCTGACAAGGGGGAAGGTCAGCTGGCACCTGAGGAGGGGAAGGGGTCAGAAGAGAAGTTACCCCTGGTGTTGCCGTGGGGATATGACCTGAGGCATGAGTGGGTTTTGCCTCAGGGGGAAGGGCTACAGAGGGAGGCACTTCAGCAAGGCCAGTGGCAGGGGTCCCTGCAGGGGGAGGGGCCATGCTGGGAGATGCAGGGTAGGAGATAAGGATGGTGTAGGGGGCAGGAAATGAGGGGTGTTGGGCTAGAGGAAAAGGGAAGGGAACCCAGGGGAAGAAGGTTGGGGTCCAGTATGAGGGGCTTGGGCAGCTGCCTCCGTAGGACCAGTGATTGGGACCTGAGCAGGAGTTCCTGAAGGGGGAGGGGCTGGGGCTGAAGCCATACGAAGGGGGTCATTTAATTGGTCCCCATTGCCCCTTAGTGGAGAGGCACTAGCTTCAAACATCTCACACTCTTTCCTGAGAACTATGTTCCGAGACAGTTCAATAAAGGCCAGCAAATAGGCAGCTTCTGCCCATTTTTCTTCTCTTTAATAGTATGATTCTAACTGCAAGAGGGTATTATCTTTTAAAGTCCCCAAAACAGGCCACGATTCATGGTTCTCTAGGGGATAGCTAGGCCAAACAGTGTTGCAAAAAAACACTAGCCTTTCCTTTTTAAGGTCTCTAGAGAAACTAAATTTTTCCCAATGTTTTAGAAGACAACCCAAAGGTGAACTTTTGGGAGCCACAGGTAAAGGGTCTTTAAATCCCTTCCACCATAAAAGAAGGTTTGCAAGTAAGCCTCGAAAAACAAACAAAACAAAATAAGACAAGTTCCCCAGCACTAAGAGAATTGAA
>CM053593.1:116091756-116110029 GCA_028646575.1 Pseudocheirus occidentalis
TTCCAGTGTCTTGGAAGCATTTGGTGTGGGAGTTCTGACTGTGTTGTCTTCCTCCCACTATGCTTTGATCCTTTTTGTCCACAAAAAAGAATTCTAGAGTTTTATTGCTGTTTTTACTCTACTTCCTTTTCCTCATGTTGACCAGTCTATCAATTGCTTGGTTTTTTAGCTCTGTGGAACTCTGCTTCCTGGGGGGGGGGGGGAAAGCTCTGTCCCAAATTTCTGGGGCCTTCACAGCTTCTGGAGCTATTAGTGGGGTGCTGCAGTACCGCCCCCCAGCTTTGGCTCACTGAAAGCACACCCCAGGACCACCACTCAAAGCTATGATCCAGATCCAGGCCACTCAATGCAAGAGCCCTTGGCCCTGATTGAGCGCCTCAGCCCCCTTGCTATCTGCAGGCCGAGGGCTCTGAAGCAGCCCAGTGGAGGCCACTGCTGCTTTCAGCCGTTCCTGCTGCCACAGCCAGCCTCTCGCTGCTTCCTTGCCCTGGGAGCAGTTCGGCTGAACTGCTCTTCTGCCCCAAATTTAGCAAAATCCACTGACCTTTCTTGTAGGCTTCTTTCCTCTGGCCTGATATATGTGGGAACTGTGCCTCCAGTACCACAGATCTGCTCTCCTATAGATTTGGCTTGGCCCAACTGCCCTGGGGCCTGGCTGGGCCGGGGTTTTGGGCTGTGCCAGCCATGGCTCCCAGAGTGCTGTGATGAGCCCCACATGCTGAGCTGCCTGCAGCAACAGATGCATTTTCTGTATTTTGGAGAGTCTTGGAGATCTAAAATCTGTTTAGAGTCATATTCTATGCGTGTTTAGGGTGGCTGTGTGGGAGCTGCCAAACTTTGCTGCTTCTATGCCGCCATCTTGGCTCCACCCCCCCTACCCTTCTGAGTCTTGTATTTCTTCTTCTACCTTTTCTTACTTAAAGCTCCTTGTCTGGCTTCTTATATCTTCTAGTGTCTCAAATTAGAGAATCCTCACGGTTAATAAATGATTTTTATTTTATGAGATAAAAATTATAAATGAATCTTTCTGCCAAGTATGAATCTAGCATATATTACTATATGATATATGTGCATATATAGCACAATATGCATATAATGTATGTATATATACACATGCTATATGTGTTATAATCCATCCATAGTCCCCAGTTATTTGATTAATAATTTTGCCAGTTATATCCTTAAAAACTCTCAAAACAGTCACATGTAAATGAATTCATGGACCATTGTTATCTCATTCACTACTCTGTCCTCAATCATTAAAAGAAAAAGGCAGCTCTCCATTTAGTCCTCAGAACAATCTGTCTGGCTTCAAAATTTTATCTAAGAGGTTGTTTTATTTCACAAGTTGATTTTATCAGTTTTCCTTACACAAATGTTCTTTTTTCTGCCTCTTTCATCAACCAAACTGTTCATATTCAGTATTTTACAAGTAATTTAACTAATGACTACTTGGTACATTTTTATAAAAAAACTGATGGTTAAGCCTCATCAGAACATAAGGCTGTTAATTAGGCACTGGGCATTTGACCTCAGCTGGACACTATCCAAAACTTCTGTTATTTGACTGCTAGAAAAAAGGCCAGGTTTGGGTCCATCCCTTGGTTGGGGTGGGGGGGAGGTTAAACTCTCCAATGTAGAAGCTTCCTCTCATAATATTTCTACTTCTGTCATAACCAGCTCCATCTCTTAGGGACTCATAGCTTCCAGATTTCTTGAACTCATGAGTTTGTCCCCAGTCCTTGAGACTGATGATCAGTCATTTATTTGAGAAAGGAAACATAAATCAGAAAATGCAGCCATAAACCAGATAAAAGTTCACCTAGATAAGTGCATGTACCATGGAAGTAGCAGCAGGCATAGTGGAAGGAGCATAGCCTATTTCCCTACCACCCTTTAAAATCTCTCTAGAGACAAATTGCAATATTCTCCCAATAGAAGTCACAATAAAAGAGACCCTCAGCTGGAGGCTGTTGTTTCTTTGTATAGATGTAGTCTCTGTCCACCAGTGAAGGTGGAGATAGTAAGGCTAGGACCAGAAGATATAACACCAAGCTAAAAGCAACTTCCAAGTTTTGGATTATGAGCATAATAACTCTCAATTTATTCAGTGACAGATTAAGGCAAAACATTCACAGAAAATTGAAATATAGCATTCACAATGTGTAACTCAATAATTTAAATAAGTTCTCAATTCAATCACAAAGTATTAAGATCTAAGTACTCCACCCCCTGGGTAGTACATTCATTTAGTCAATGACAAAGAGAACTCCATTCAACTGGAGATTAGTTTCCAATCATAAACAGAGTACAAAGGTCAAAAGTTTTCCAACCCTGGATCACAACTGAATTACAGTATCATCAGATACCACCAAGCAACCTTTCAAGGGGCAGTGGAGAACACAAAGGGCATCTACCCCTAGGTCACAACTAGGTTACAATATCATCACAGCATTCGATACCCAAGGAGTGTTCTTTTCTTCAGCTTAACCCTAGGCAAATTCTCAGCAGTTTCTGTTCCTGGGAAGACAAAGCTTAACAAAGACACCACAACATTTATGTACATTAGTGACATCCTCTTCAATTCACCTTCTGCCTGTGAAATCAACCTAGGGCCAACAAGGTCTAAGGCCTCTATCAACAAACGACTCTAAGAAAGTAACATCAAAACAGACAGACAAAATACTGGCACCACAGTCATGCTTCCTCAGTTCTCGGCAGCTCCAGATGGCAGTTCTCAAAAGTCCTCGGCAGTTCCAACTGGCCCTCAGCAGTCCAGGCAGCTTCAGCTGGCAGTTTTCTCTCTTTCTCTCTCAGCAACTCTGGCCCCCAACAATTTTCTCTCTCAGCATCCTTGTTCTCAGAAGCTCTTTCTGTCTCTGTCTCTGTCTCTATCTTTGTCTCTATCTCTCTCTGCATCCAGGCCTCTCTCAGCTTGGGCCTCTCCCCATACATGGCACCAGCTTCTCCTTGTTCAGCCCTATCCTCACATCAAGAGGTCCATCCCACTTGTGAGATTTACAAGTTCTAGGTCTTAACCTGAAAACTAAGCCAATACAAGGGGATCTTTAAATTCCATTACCATTATAGCGGACCACTCAGGATTTGGACTCATTTCAGGCATAGGCCACCACAAGACCAGAAATAGTAAAGAATTTTGTCATCTCCAAAAGACCCACTCAGTGCCTCACCATGTCTTTGGAGTCCCCAGAATTTCCAGGGACAATCTGAGCACACAACCTCTGTGAAGGCCCCTATAAAGCAATTCACCTTCTACTTTTAAGTCATGAAGGACCGCTATGTTAATGGAGCAACAAATCAGTCATGTCATTTCTCTGGATCTCAGTTTCTTCATCTTAAAATGAGAGCACTGGAAAAATGACATAATGTCGCTTCTAGCTTTAAATCTCTATTTCTATGAACCATGAAGATTGAGAAGGTGGTGTTACATAAAACTTACAATAAAGTTAATTTGTCACAAATTTAATAATATGTATAATTTTGGTTGGGCTGCAAGGTAATTAGGCACCAATTTCAAGGCATTCACATAAGTAAAAGCAATTATTATTTTCCTATAACCAAATCAAGCATTTCTGTGATCAGCTGAAGAAAGAGGGCCAGGTGGGATGGGGAGGTGAGCAATGAAAATATAGGCTATAACCTTTCCTTTCCAGTTAGAGAAAGACAGTTTCTCCCTTTCCTACCAGTTCTGATTTCAGGAAAGGATGATGACCGCTTTCCCCCAAAGACAAGCTAGTCTTAGGATCCTATCCTCTCTTAGGAATCTATGTATCATGTCCCATTATCTAAGAATAAGCAAATCTTCCAATTTGGGGGGCGGGGGAGAGTGGGTGGTTTGTGTTGCAGAAATTCAGACATTGAGTTCTCACAACTCAGTAAATTAGGAAGTAAAAAGCTAAGAAGAAGCACATTCTAAGACTAGCCAAGGGAAAAGATGCCTGGTGATATCTGTCTGCTAAAACAAACAGCAAGAGGCCTATGCAGTGTTTTTTTTTTAGCGTGTAGCAATGGCTTAAGGGGAGAAAAGATTAAGAGGTAGAATTCCCACTTCCCCCTCCCCGCTCTATTTTTAATATCATGGCACAACAAATTAAATTACTTTCCTAATATATGGTGTTGAAGGAATGGGGGTTTTGATGAGTGAAGACAGGAGACAATTTTTGATTGGGCAGGACCAGGTAGCAGTACATCTGGGTAGCATGCAGCAACGGGAGCAGTTTGAGAGTTGGAAAGTTGTATGAAGATGACAGTGAGCTCCTGGAAGTGGGGCAGGAAGAAAGTTATTAGGAGGTAGCAGAAAGGAACACTAAGGGAAGGAACAACAACAACAAAATCTAACTGCTTTGAAATGATGCCCTATCTTCTCCCCTTCCAACAATTAAAGACATTTACTCTTTTCAGGTCCTGCTTCTCTCCTTTTGTATTCTCTCCTCTCCCTCTCAGAGTAGTAAATTGAGGCACAGGCAGTCACAGTGAACCAATTCTGTGAAGACAGTTGGGAAAAGACTAGCTCTGTATTACAAACAGAAGTATGAGGGAACTTCACTAATTTTCTGCCTTGCTTAGCTGTACAGAAATGTAGCTCATAGGAACTATCTTAAGAGGATTTCTGAAGTCATAGCACAAAAAAATCAATAATTAATTTGAAATCATTAGCTAGAGAGATAAAGATAGGAATAGGTCACTTTGCTCTGAAAACTTAAAATTCCCAGTTATCTGTCATGTCAGAGAAAATTCATTGAACCTAGGTAATATTTAGGATGTGCTTGATCTTCACTATATACTTCATCTTATTAATATTAATGAGATAGACTGATAAGAGGAATCCATCATCCTTTTAATTACATTTTTATTTATTTTAAATATTTAGTTACATTTTAAAAAATTTTAACATTCATTTAAAAAAAATTTGAGTTCTAAATTATCTCTCCTTTTTTCTCCTCCCCCACCCACTTAGAAGGCAAGCAATATATCAGTTACACGTGTTACATCATGCCAAATGTATCTCCATATTAGCCATGCTAAACACACACACACACACGCAGGAAAATAAATCAAAAAAAATATGCTTTAATTTGTACTCAAAGTTTATCAGCTCTTTCTGGAAGTGAAAAGTATTTCTCATCATGGGTTCTTTTGGAATTGTCTTGGATCATTGTCTTGATTAGAGTAGCTAAGTTTTTCACAGTTGACCACTGTTATAAAATTGTTGTTGCTATGTACAAGTTTCTCCTGGTTCTGATCACTTCACTTTGCATCAATTCATGTCTTCCTAGGTTTTTCTGAAACAATCCTGCTCATCCTTTCTTATAGCACGATAGCATTCCCTCACAATTTTATACCACAACTTGTCACTTCCCCAATTTGTGGACATCCATAAATTTACAATTCTTTTCCAACACAAAAAAGAGTTGCTATAAATATCATGTTCTTTGATCTCTGTGAAACAGACCTAGCAATGGTATTGTACAATTTTAGAGCCTTTTTGGGCTAGTTCCAAATTGAGGAATCCAACATCTAACATCTACAAAGAGCAGGACTTGATATTTAGGAGATAGAAAATCAATTAAGAAATGGTCCCTGTTCTCAGAGAACTTTTAATTGATTTTAGAGATCCAAAATATACACAAAAGATAAATATCCAATGTAGCACAGGCTGTGAAACGAGTGCTATAAATCAGTGGTCTCCAAATTTTTTTTTCTTCATGTGCTACTATTAGTAAAAAAAAAAAAAGAAATTGAGTATATACCTCATATATATGTTTACATGGACTCTTTGTGCCCGACATGTGGTAAAGCATTCTGAGCTTGTTTTGGTCTCATCAGACACATTGAAAGTATGTTACTTTGGTCCTTTTCAAGAACAAAGGACAACAACCAACCAGTCATATATTAATAAATTACATGTGATAATACATTATATGTTATAAATCATATACCAACAACATGAAAGATGAAAAGGGTGAAAAAAATTTAAATTTAGCAAATTTTAATAGCATAAAAATCCTTTAGTTCTCATTAAAATATGTTTTGGTAATATTTTGATGAATATTCTTCCATTTTTAAAATTCTCTCTGTCTTGGAGGGAGATAGGGTAGACTTGAAAAGAATAATTGGCACTATTCAATTACTTTGACCAATGTAGCTAAATAAGCAGGTGAATTTTTTTACTTTTATAGACATATAATATGAAAAATCAAATAATAGGTTTTAATATACAGTGACCAAAGTAGCTTTCCAATATTAGTCAGGTTTCTCTGTGCCTATTAACATAGTGCCTGGTACATAGTAACTGCTTAATAAATGTTTATTGATTATGGATAGGCATTTACTAAATGCACTGTAAAAACAAAGAGAAAAATTGATTATTTCTGATTTTATTATTTGGGGGAGGGGGGGAAGGAGGACACAATCAGGGTTAAGTTACTTGCCCAGGGTCACAAAGCTAGTGAGTGTCTGAGGTCAAATTTGAACTCAGATCCCTCTAACTCCAGGGCCAGTGCTCTATCCATTGCACTACCTAGCTACCCACATTTCTCATTTCAGATGAGCAGAAAGTTTTCAATATAAGTCCATTGCAATTTTTCTTTCTTTTTTTTTTAAACGCATCTCTGCCTAATGAATGATATAAAACTTAACTTCCTTTTCATGGCTGGTTACTATGGTTATGTTTTTGCACAAGTGTGAATAAAGTCAAGAAGGCTGCTTTGTCTGGACTGGGAAGGCTGGGAAGGAGAATAATGTGTAGCAAGACTGAAAAAAGGTAGATTGAGGTCAGAATGTGAAGAGCTGTGCATGGCAAACAAGAGTTTATGTTTAAGCCCCAAGACAACAGGAAACTACTGGAATTTATTGAGTAGCGGGGCAATCTGGTCAGACCTATGCTTTAGGAAAACCATTTTATCAGGTATGTGATGGATGGATTAAAGAAGGGAGAAGTAAAAGGTAGGGAGACTAATGCTCTGAGGCCAATGGGATGGAAACTGTGTAGGAAAAAGAAAAGGACAGATATGAGGTCAATGGAAAGAAAAATATCAAGATCTGGGAATTGTTTGGATGGGGTTGAAGGAAAGGAAAATGAGGAGTTAAATATGGCACAAAGGCTACCAACCTAGATGATTTAAAAAATGGTGATACTTGGATCCATTTTGAAAGACTGAAAGGGGGGGGTGGATGAGGGAGGGGGCTCAGCAGATCCCAGGGGCTGGGATACAGTAGTGGTGGAGCTGGCCAAAGCATCTGGCTGGGGGGTGGAGAAGGGAGGGAGATGGAGGGGTGCTATGGAGGGTTGCCCAGTGCTTGGGATGGGGGGTGGGGGAGACCTGGACTGGCTTCGCTGGAGGTCTGGTTTTGGCTGTGAACATATCCAGATCCATCAGAAACAGGAATTTGGTTGATTATTTGGTTTCAATGATCTGATGATGCAGATGAATATTAGGGAAGAGATTCAGCCCCTCCGACTAAGAAAATCCAATCATCACCACTAAAGTCAAAAACAAGCGGCAGTCTGGGAAAAATTCATAGGAAGGTAGTGAGGACTCTGAAGAAAAAGATATGAAGACCAAGAAGGATGATTCACACTCACTGGAGGACAGGGAAGATGAAAAAGATCACAAAAATGCTCTCCATCAGTGTTAGGCAGCTTCCAAGCAGAGAGAGATGGTCATGGAAGATGTGGGCAGTGAAGAAGACAGAGAGGCACCATTCTGGCAGTGATGAAGACTTTCTAATAGAAGAAGATGATGATGATGATAGTGATAATGGAAATTCAAAAAAGAAGAACAGAAAGATCATGAAGAATTGCAAACCTGAAAGGAAAGAAAATACTCAAACCTAGGCTAAAGGCTATAGTACCACCAAGTCCAGTGAAAGGCAAAGGAAATGCGGGCTGTTCCACCGCATCAAAGGCATCAAAGAAAAAGACTCTTTCTCCGAAAAAAGATGAAGAGCTGGAAAGCCCCCTAAAAAAGAAAAGGTCTGTTAGGTCTCCACCAGAAAAGTCTGGGGATGAAGGGTCTGAAGACGAAGCTCAGTCTAGGAAAGATTAAAAAGTGATGGTTTGGGGAGATGTTATTTCTTTTAAAAAAAAACGAGGGGAAAAAAAGAAAATCTGCTTTGGAGTAGAACATGATTTTGGGTATGGCTTGACTCTTGGGCTTTGAATGCTTTCCTTCTTTGAATTCCTCCTGCTGCCCCCCCGTGCCCTTCCCCCCCCCACTGGTGAGAGATAACAGCACCTTCCCTACCCCCATTTTTTAAAAGAGAAAATTATGGTCATGTTTTTAAAATTACCTTTGTCTATTGGCTACTCTCCCTCTCCCAGTCTCCAATAAAAGCCGCAACAAAATATCCAATGAATTTACCACCTAACTTTTAAAAAAGAAAAATGAAAGGGCTATTACAGGTGAAGCAATAAGATTTGAGGCAAACCCTATTGGAATTTCAACTTTACTAAAAGTTATCAAGGTGAACAGGAATCCATTAAACAATGAGAATTCCAGACGAAAATGGTTGTTTCTTATTTACTTGAATTAAAAATAAATCTCTGTCAGCAAAGACAAAAATATTTAAATCATTCATCTAAACTTTCATTGACTAGGCAGGAAGGTGATAAGTGTGAATACAATGTTAAATTTCCTGTATTTCAGGGTGGCTAGGTGGCACAGTGAATAGAACACTGGCCCTGGAGTCAGAAGGACCTGAGTTCAAATCCAGCCTCAGTCACTTAAGACAAAAACTAGCTGTGTGACCTTGGGTAAGTCACTTAACCCCAATTGCCCTGCCTTCCCGCTCCAAAAATCTATAATGATAATAATAATAATTTCCCATATTTCTAACCTCATTTGGGAACAACCAGGCCACATAACTTTTTGGTGTGGGTTTTGTTGTTGTTGTTATTGTTTGATTTTGTTTTATTCTGTTTCAATTCTGGTCATCTCAAGAAGAATAAGAACAAGTAAGAAATCCTTTTCTCCTACTAAGATTTTTAGGGAGTTATATGATGTTCAGCCTAAAAATCAGGGGAGCAAGTGCATCAGAACCTAAGTGACATTTCAGATTTAAATATCCATGGTTCATGTTTTAAAAATACATACATATATATATACATATATATATATATATATATTTTAGTAGAATAAATTGTATCAAGGATCAAGAGGAATTTAGATCTTAACACCAATATTGCTGTACCACACCAAAGTAATTTTTTTCCTCAAACTGAAAATGTTTAGGATTTAAGCCAATAAAGAGCCAGTTAATGTGAAACTAAAAAATAAAAATAAAATAATGATGCTTGGGAAGAACCAGGAATTTCGTGAACAAGATGTGTTTTGAGGAAAAGATAAAGGAATGACAGCTTCAATGCAAATGACAACTTCTCCATGCCTGCTCATCCTGAGATCCACTCCAAAACCAAAGGGTAGAGGTGCTCTATGTTCACAAAGATCATTGTCCTAAAGGGTGATATGGCAGCCACAAGGTGAAGTGGGAGGCAGAGGGTCAGTATGCAGGGAATATGAGAATTTTCTTAATAGTACCTGCACAGCTATTGGTTTGTATGCCCAAGATGGTATTAGATTGTAAGTGCCCTAAGTAGGCAATGCCTGGCGCAGAAGTGGGGAAATGTTGTGTAATAGTGGGTAAAAGGTAGGTGTGATTGTGGCAGACAAATCACCTTCCTACCTTTCTATTTGTTGATAACTCATCCTTGCCTAGTTCTTGCCTAGGAGTCCATGCTTTGGGGACCAGCAGTATAGAAAATAAGTGGAGAAATTAAGAAGATAATGTTATATATGGAGGGAGAAAATGAGGAAGATAATTATCCATAAGTTTCAAAGTTTTCTTTGTAGGATTCCAGAAGGGGAAAATAATGAACATCAAGTCCTTTTGTTACTCTAGTCTAAACTATACTTCAAAGTGAAGAAATATTTTTAAGCTGCTTTGGGAGCCATCTGTGAAGACAAACTGGTCATATTTTGTCCCTTTGGGATTGATATAGAAGGGATTTTCTTGTTGAACTGCAGAGAGAAGAGTGTGAGACACTGCATTATTTTCTTTACGGATGATTTGGTTAAATAAATATTACTCACTAGTTCATGGCTTTTCTTTTCCTCCGCACCAGCACGTGCCCTCTCCTTTTCTGTTCTGTCTCTTTGCAACAGAATCATAGTTTGCCCTTTGGAAGCCAAATGTGTCCATATTTTCCTTTGTTTATAGATACTCATTGTGTTGACTGTGAAAGCTGAATTATCTATTTTTGGTACTGCATCCCAGGGTTCTGGCCCTTTGTCTCTATTAACTCATAATACTTTCAGATTTCAGTGTAAGAAAAACTAAAAGATTGGAGACAAGAAGCACTGCTGAAGTTTGTTAATATGTTTGATGCTAATTGGCAAGAAGGATGGTGTCTGAGAGTCATCCTTAGTATTATCTAATGAGCATTTCTCCTCACTGTTTTGGCAGTTGAGAAGTACAGTAAGCATATAAAAAGTCGTGGAACTTAATGACAAGTCAAATCCTATGGTTTCTTGAAAGAGTCCTCTATACATTTATCTGCAAAAGCCATATTATTTGATAACTAACATAAGCCCTGAAAAATCAGTGGGGACAACAAATTACCAAAGATAAGAAACAACAGATAGAAATGGTCCTTCTGAGGGGATAGTGGAAAGAAAAAAACTATGTTAACACAATGTTAATAAAGCTGTGACATGGCCCAAACATTCTGGATACAAAATGAAATCATGTAAGATAAATAACTAAACCTTTCATATCCTTTGACCCAGAGATCTCCCATGGGGAATATCCTTCAAGAAGTGCAATAAGAGAAACGAATGTCCAATGTATGATAATAGCTAGCATTTAAGTAAATGAATTCACAAAAAAACGAATTCAGCAAAAAACAAGAACCGGAAGCAAAATGGGTGCTTATTGGTTGTCAAATGACTGAATAAACTAGGGTAGGTGAATTGCTGGAATGTTATTGTAACATAATCAACAAATATGAGTGATTCAAAGATATATGTAAGATTTCTATGGAGTCATTCAGTGAAAGCAGTATGAGACCAATACACACTATGACTAATGTATATTTAAGCAGCACTAAAAGGTAGCCAAACTCAGATTTTTAAATTACAATTGTCACTTTCTTTCCAGAGAATGAATCATACTTCCCTTGGGTAGGTCAAGAGGTGAGGGTCTATAGGTGGAGACTGGTATATATGCTGTTAGATTTGGCTATTGGTTCTTTGTTTTAGTTTGTAGTCTTTTTCTTTGTTGCAAATGAAGATTCATTGTGGGAGGGAAAAGGAGCATATTAGGAAATGACTAGTGAAAAGACTCTTAAAAACCATCCATTTTAAAGAACAGAAGATGACATGTTTAAAAAAGAGATTGTGGAAACCCAGTATTTCCACTTGGCAAACGTGTATTATGTACCTACCATGTAAAGGCGCTGTGCCAGATATGTTAGGCATATTGGGCACTGAGAGACTGTGCTGGACAATAAAGAAAAAATAAAATTAAGGCAGGTAGGCTGATTTATTTCATTTTTTTCTATAGGATGATAGCCTTTTGTGTTCTGTTGATTCACGAGCTCAGGGAAACAAACAAACAAAAGAAATACCCTAGCAAATGCAGTTTAACAGCTCTATCAGGAAGAAAATAACACAGATTGTGTATTTTCACCTACTCACTTTCCTTAAAAGAAAGTTGTCTTGTCAAATTGAATAGTGTGACATGTTGATTTTCCAATCCCATAGCCAGTGCCTAGCACATAGTAAACACTTAATAAATGTTTATTGACTGATCAGCTTGCATAGCCAGCAGAGCCCTGAGCTGAACCAGAAGATCTGAGTGTTTGTCCCAGTTTTGTGACCTTAGATTAACCAGGTAACATCTTTGTCTCAGTTTTCTAATCTGTAAAACTGGGAAAATAATGCCTCCTTTCCTTCCTTATGGGGTTGCTGGGATGACCAAATGAAATAATGAACACAAAATGCCTATACAACATTTAAGCTATTAGAACTTAAACTACCCTAAGCTTTTTGGTAAATTCTATATATTAATAAGCTCTTTTATAAGTTCTGCAAACTTGAAAATGATATTTCAACATGAGGTTTTGTTGGTTCTTATTTGTTGTTCCAACATAATAATATGATTGAAGGTAGTTCTTGGTGAGGAACTTTCTGTACCAGTACATGTTTGTACCAACCTAGAGACTTGAAGAGTCACCTCGGAGAGGTTAAATGAATTGCTCAGGGTCATGCAGCTAGGATGTATCCAATGCAGAAGTTGACCTCAGGTTTTCTTGAGTCTGAAGCCACCTCCCTATCCACTCTGCCACCCTGCCTGTTGTTAATACTAATGACAATATGGTTATTATTAATACTGATTATATTACTATTAATAATTTTATTATTATTATAAGCCTAAACTTTTGCCTTTTGTAGCATAGAATTTATTCTGAGTTTTCAAGGCTATGCCAATGGAAGATCTGGCAGTCTTAGCAAGTTGGAAAGCCTCTCAGTACAGTATGTTCACTTCCTAAATAGAAAGTCTAGTATGGAGAGTCTCACCCAAGAAGGTTTGGCCATTAAATCAATGAAAATTTTTGTCATGGTGACCCAATGTTTTAGATGCATAAGGACTCTAATGAAAGGAAAAATGAGAAATTTCATCACTCTTAATGGATCATACTTTTAGATGAACGTCAAAGTGGACCTTAGCAGTTATTACATCTCACCTCTTCCTTTTACAGACGAGGAAGCTGAGATCCAAGGAGTTTAAGAGATTTGCCAAGTTCACCAGTAGGCATCAGAAGAAGAATTTGAACCTAGGTCATCTGACCTCAGAGTCAGTGTTCTCTCCCATTATTCTGTGTGTTTTACTTGCCAGTTAAGGAAATCAGGACCCTTTTAAAAGGTACTCTGCACGGCTTTGAATTTAAACATTGACATTAGGATTGAAGTCCTACACTTTTGCCTATATTAGAAAACAGCTGAGTCCAGAATACCATCTGTAAAATGCTGCATTCAAATTAGAGTAAATTCATTATATCTTTAGCAAATATTAGAGTCATTCATGCATGGTTTGTATACAATTTCTATACAGGTTTAAAACTATGACTGCGTTTAAGTGTTGTCAATTAGTGATAACTTTACAATGATTGCTCTCATCAATTTTCTAATCTGTCCCCTTGCTTCCTCTAGAAGTCATAAAATTCTCTGAGATACTTCTTACATCTGCTGTTTTGGTAAATGGTTGTAATTTCTTAGGTGAGATTTGTATCCCAGGTTTTCTGTGTGGTATCTGTGTCATCTTGGATAAATCACAGCTTTGCTGGCTCTCACTTTCCTCAACTGAAGAGATAGTTGGATTAGATGACCCTCAATTTCACTTCCAGTTCTAAATCATGATACTATTCTGAGGCCAGATCTCTTAAGGGGAAAATTGGTGTAGTGGAAAACATGCTAGTTATAGGGATGAATCGTTGGTTTCACATCCTAGCTTTCTTACCTTCATAACTTATGTGGGTATCTTTTTTCCTTCCTTTTGCACTTGATGTGGGTTATAGCATGGAGACTACCTCTAGCAATGTGCCTGCCTTTCGATTAATAATAGTCCTAGTGAATTACTTGGGGGTCTCGAATGGTTTACTGAATTGTCCAAGGCTACACAACTAGCATTTGTCAGAAGTGCTTGACCAAGGCCAGTTTCCTTTCCATTATGATGGGCTGTTTACTATTTGCTTCTGTAAAATTTAGGAATTGAACTACACAATCTCCTGGGTTATTTTGGTCACTAAAATAAATATATCATCCATATCTATATGTATATCTATATGCATATGTATATGTATATGCATATGTGTATCTATAACTATCTATCATCTCCTTAGCTGGTAAATAATCCCTTTTTCCAGTGGAGTTTTGATTATTATCTTAAGGTAATTTTCAGGCAACTAAATTCTCATTTCCTCTTTCTGTGGTCCTAGTTACTAGGCCCGTGGAATTAAAATTGCTCACTCAAAAGCCCTGTGAAAAGTACTGAGAAATCTGGAAGAAAAAAAATACAAAGGAAACATTCACAAACAAAAGGGAAGAGGAGCTTAAAGAAAGTATGCATGGTGTGGGAATTGGGAAACGGAGGGATAATCTCTAGCTTGGGAATTTAGAGAAAACAGCTCAAGTTACTTGGAGTTTGAAAGCTACAGGCTACTGGCTTAGTTCTGCCTCTGAATACAGAGGAAGACTGAGCATCCTTCAAAGTGACAAGCATGTGGCTAATCATATACTCGCTGTCCTTTGTTGCCTTCCCTTTTTACTTCTAGATAAGGGTCTTCATTCCCATTCTATTTCTGAGAAGTAGACACAGCATATATTTCTTTCTCCTGTCAACATAGCATAATGTTAAACATAATACAACATCAATCATGCACTCCTGTCTGTTCTTTTCACCTTTCTCTCTGCTCTTCCCCTGTCCCATTGGTGTTTTATATTCTATAGAAGGAGAGCATATCCCTCTAACTTATCTTCCCTTTGAATCATGATTTATGCAGCTATTTCAAATAGAATTATACCTCTCTCTGCTATCCTTGCACATTGTGGATTTTCATTCCCCTTTGTTTGAGGTACACTTCTTAGGTATTATTAGGCACCATCATCTCTATTTATTGATGTTTACTGAAGATGCAGTGTGTACTAGGTGCAATATAGAACAGAGAGGAGACAGCTCAGGATTATTTAGACAGCATCTAAATAAGACAAAAGAGGTAAAGCAGAGAAGGAGGCGGATGCCTAGGAATGGTGGAAAGCAGTGGGTGGCACTTTGTAAGGGGACTTTATGTCTCTGTGAGAGCAGCCATGGCATTATAGTCTTCAAGTTTTCATCACATCCTGAGTCAGCTAAGTTCATAATCCTACATCTCCTAGGGCTTAGTTCTATAGGCACAGAAATAGAGTCAAACTCATCAGTGCACATTTATTGAGTACCTAATCCCTGCAAAGTATTAAGGTGAGTATTTGGAATACAGAAACGTTTTAAGACACAGGTCCTGTCCTTAATTGAGCTTAAGAGGTCCTTTTTATTTTAGATCCTTACCTATGGAAAGTTTTGTATGTCGAAGAAATCCAATAGGGAGTGAATCCTTTATTTAATAGCAAAAGGATCCCTGAATCTCCCTTATAACTTGTTACAATGCCTCTCAGCTCTTAGTGTCAGTATATTCTTTCTTATAATGAGTACAAGTTTTCCCAGGTAGAATATAAGCTCCTTGAGGGCAAGGATTATTTCATTTTTTGTCTTTATAGACCCAGCTTCTAGCACTAGACTCTGCACATAGTAGGTACTTAATAATTGCTTTTTGACTTAATGCTTAACAGTCATTTTTTAAAATAAAAAAAAAACTCAATTGTGGACTAATGTTTGCCCTACCAGTTCCATTCTATTAACTGAATGACTATTCGTTGTTTCCCCATTGCTTGCATCAATATCTCTATGTCTTTGCCATGCCTGTATTCATGCCTTCATCTATGCTTACAAGTATACATACAAGTATCTCCCCTGTATGTGTCTGTATTCAAATCAGGTTACCAACCTCTTCTATTCCCCAAACAGCAGACATGATATAGCAGATGGAGTGTTGGACTTGGAGTTACAAAGATCTAATTTCCAGTTTAACCTCAAATACTTCGTAGCTAAATGATCTTGGGCAAATTACTTAACCACTACCTGCCTCAGTTTCCTCCACTATAAAAAGGGAGAATAATGGCACCTACTTTTCAGGGTAATCATGAGGATCAAATGAGATAATATTTGTAAAGCACTTAGTACAGTGCCTGGCACATAGTAGATATTTAATAAATTATTACTTTTTTCCTAGGGTGTTTCTTTTTTTTAATATATTTTATTTTAACATATAAAATTTAAGAAAAGAAGCAAACTTAAATACTAAAACTAAAATAATACAGAATAAAGAGAAAAAAGCATTGCCGTATCCACAGCAGAATATAAGAAAGCTTTCAAAATATACAGCAATAAATTTCAATTTCAAGAAAGCCTATGTTATAAATTGCATTGTGTTGAAAGTTGTTCCTGTTTGCTTCCTGGTAAGGTTTCTTTCATTCTCTACTGTGCACTTTTTGCTCTGTTCATCTTCACTCCTTCTTTCCCTGCTCCCTAGAAACCTATAATTAGCTGTCGAGATATAGAGACATATACATACACACATATATATACACATACATACATACATATACCCGTACATACACTAACACATACATATGCTTAAATGTGTATAATTATACTCACATATAGACATTCATTCATATGATCTATGTAAGTACTATTCTTATTGTCCTCTGTTTTTTTGAAGGTGGATAGCATTTTCCTTCATAAGTCTAATACGTTCCGTATTTTTCCAAGTCCGCCAACTCTTCATTTCTCAATATCCCAACTCTATACTCTCTAGTTGTTTTAAATAATACAAAACAACACTGATGGATATCACTGATACATAATTTTTTTTCTATTTTTCTCTTTTGATTAAATCTATTTTAGCATTAACTTCGTCTGAGATCATTATTACCACCCCTGCTCCTTTTTCTCTAACAAATTCTACTCCCGATCTTTATTTTTATGTTTATGTTTTTGTTCACATTTTAGATTTGTTTATTTTATGCATATCTCTTAATTTCCTATCCTTCTTGTCTCTTCTACTTGACTTCTACCTGCTACTTTGCCCTCCTATTACTTAACCTGCCCCATCTCCAAGGATCCCTTCCTTATTCTCTCATTCCCATTACTTTAAACACCCTTCTATACCCCACTTTAACCCATTCCCTCACTCTCCCCTCTGATAATCTCTCCCTTATTCTTTCTCCCATCCCTATCCCCTTGCATTTTATTTCTTTCTGAATTTAGAAGACTTTTATGCTCTTCTAGATACATATGTTTTGTTCCCTCTTGAAACTAGAAAAGGAGATCCCAATGAAAGTAGGTTTCCAGAACTACCAGCCTTCCTCTCATATATAATTTCTGTGTGGGTTCTTCTTCTCACACTTATTTGTGTAAGATAATTACTCATTTTAGCTGTTCTTAAATGGTTTTACTTTTTAAAATCATGTCATATTCAGGTCTGCCCCAATCTTTCTTATGAACTATGCAATTACCAATAACAGTCTTAGACATATGTTTTACATTTCTTCATCAAAAAGGTAAACATTCTGTCCTTATTGAGTCTTTTATAGTAAGTCTTTGGTATGTACCTTATATTTCTCTTGGCTCTCATATGTCAAATCTTATATTTAGGTTTGTTTTTGTTTTGTTTTTTAAACAAAATTCTGAAAGTCTGACAAGTCATTAAATAGCCACCTTTTTCGTGCGGGATTATGTTTAGGTATATTTTTGGTTGGGTATATGTATATATATGTATATATATATATATATATATATATATATATATATATATATATATATATATATCTCTTTTGCATTTCAATATATAGTGTTCTAAAACCTGCACTCTTTCAGTGATCCTGCTGCTATGTCTTGTGTGAGTCTAATTGTGGCACCACCACATGTAAATTGTTTTTTTTTCTGGTTGCTAATAATATTTCATCCTTAAGTAATGAGAGTTCATAATATGACCTTGATATTCCTGTAGGATCTCTTTCAGTTGGTGATTGGTGATGATTTTTCTTTTTCTACTTTCCTCTCTTGTTCTGTTTCAGGGCAAATTTCTTTACTTATTTCTTGTGCTATGATATCAAGATTTTTTAAATCATAGCTCTCTGTCTGATTATTCTTATGTTTTCTCTTCTTTATCTGTTCTCCACATCAGTTGCTTTTCTTATGAGATGTTTTACATTATCTTCTATTTTTTTAATTCTCTGTATTTTGATTTATTATTTCTTGAGCTCTTATAACTTTACTGGCTTCCCCTTGCTCCATTCTGATTTTCAAGGAGTCATTTTCTTCCTTAAGATTCTGCATCTCCCTCTCTGTCTCCTCTGCTCTGCCGGCAGCTCTTCGAGCTTTGCCCCTCACCCCCGAGAATGTACACCTGCGCCAAGTTCATCTCTACCCCTGCCCTTGTAAGGAACAGCTCTCAGCTGCTGAGTAGACCGTTATCTGCAGTGGTGCTAAAACGGCCAGAGGTTCGGACAGATGAGAACCTCAGCATTTTGGCAGCATCAGGTCCCTTGACCTCTCTTGTCCCCAGATGTGGATTCCAAACCAGTGCTGTCTCAA
>CM053593.1:116110529-116236070 GCA_028646575.1 Pseudocheirus occidentalis
GTCCTCCTGGTCCTTCCATGTCTTTTCCAGCCTGTGTATACCTCCACCTCCATCTTACCAGGCAGCCCTGGGGAAAGCCATGGGCTCAGGGTTTGACAGAGGGAAGACAAATAAATACTGTATTAATAAGCTGAAAAAAAAAAGATTCTGCATCTCCTTTTCTATTTGGTTGACTTTCTTTTCATAATTTTCTTTTCCTTGGATTGTTCTTTTTTGTTTTTTTTTCCCCAATCTCTCTCATTTGATTTTAAAAGTCTTTTTAAAGATCTTCTATGAATTATTTTGGGGCAGGTGACCATTTGACATTACTCTTTGGGTAGAAGAAAGTTTCTTTGCTTCAGTATCCTCCTCTGAAGATGAACTCCTGGGCTGCTCTATTCCCATAGTAACTTTCAGTGGTTGAATTCCTTCTTTGACAGCTCATTAAAAAATATATATAGCAGCTTATTTTTTTTGCAATCATCTTTAGCCCTGGGGATGGGGTCGGTGCCTCTGGCCTCAGAACTTTCAGTCTCTAGTAACTGCCCCCAGCCAGCAACATACCTGCCTCAATACTTCAGCACTCACTGGGTGTTGTCTGTTTCTTTCTCACTCAGGTCTATGTCTTGGCAGCACAGCTGGGTCTAGTGACACATTCTCTCAATCTTCCCTGGGTTCAGATGACCAAATCCCCTTAGTGCCTGGGGGTAAAAGTTCTGATGGCTAGGGCTGAGGCTGCCTCTCAACCCAGTTAACTCTAGGGTTTGTGCTTGTTTACACAGAACTAGAAGGGAGGTGTTTACACTTCACTGGGACCAAACATATCATCCTTGGATTTTTCTTTTGATCTCTGATTATGAACCACTGTTCTGTACCTGCTCTTATTTATTTTTACCACTCTATGTTCATTCTGAGTCACTATTCTATCTCTATTTGTACGGGAAATCTGGAGAGCTTGGAATTTTCTGACCTACTCCACCATCTTCCTAGAATCCTCTCCTTTCCTAGGGGATTTCAACGAACATGTTGATGTTCTCTTAAACAGCCTAACTTCTTAGCTCCTCAATTTACTCAACCTTCATGAGTTATCCCTGCAATCCACCTCAGCTTCACACCAGGATAGTTATAACTTTGATATTTCCTTTACCCTCAACTGTTCATCATCTAAGAACTCTAAATTTCCCTTCTCTGATAATTTTTTTATCTATCTTTTCCTATATTTCATTCCTTTTAAACCCACTCTTCTCTTCACTCCAACCTTTGGTCTCTACATCTCTCTTTTCTATTCAAGGGCATCACCTGTATTCTAGCTTCCCAATCTTGATTCTTGTTATCCTCTACTTTTGAATCCCTTGCTCTATAACTACCATGCCTTGACAAACACCAACACTAGATTATTTCCACCATCTCCCTAATTCATATTAGGGATATACTGTACAGAAATAGAAGAAGTTTCAAAGTCATGTTGACTGGATCACTATAAATTTATGTTAGATAAACTATTATATATAAATTATTATAAACTAAATTTATGTTACGAAGACTGACTATATTTCCCTCCATCCTATCCCACCTCCTACTTGTTCTATTCTCTACTTTGACCCTGTCTCTTTTCAAAAGTGAGTGCTTCTGACTACCCTCCCCCCCAACCTGCCCTCCCTTCCATCATCCCCCCTCTTATCCCTTTCTCCCCTACACTCCTGTGGGGCAAGATACCCAATTTATTCCCTCCCTAAGCCAAATTCAATGAGAGTAAGGTTGACCCATTCCCTTTTACCTTCCTGTTCTTCCCCTCCATTCTAACAGTTGTTCTTTGTCTCTTCTTTATGAGATAATTTACCCCATGCTGTCTCTCCCCATCTCCTCTCATTATATTCCTTTTTCACTCTTAATTTCACCGTTTAAATATCATCTCTTCCTATTCAATCAATCCTCTGCCTTCTGTCTATGTATACCTGTACACATATATACACATGTTCACATAGGGATTCATACGCATATATACCCCCCTATATAGACAAATATATGTATGTATATGTTTATACATATACATATACATACATATATACATACACACACATATATATATACATACATATACACATTTATATTCTCTTTAACTATCCTCATACTGAGAAAAATTTCATAAGTTATAATTATTGTTTTTCCATGTAGGCATGTAAATAGTTCAACTTTGATAAGTTCCTTATGATTTCTTTTCCCTGTTTACCTTCTCATGCTTCTCTTGCTTCTTGGATTTGAATGTCAAATTTTCTATTCAACTCTGTTTTTTTTATCAAGAATGCTTGAAAGTCCTCTATTTCCATGAATGACCATATTTTCCCTAGAAACATTATACTCACTTTTGCTGGGTAGGTGATTCTTGGTTTTAATCCCAGCTCCTCTGACCTCTGGAATACCATATTCCAAGCCCTTCAACACTTAATGTAGAAACTGCTAGATCTTGTGTTATCCTGATTATGTTTCCACAATATTCAAATTGTTTCTTCTTGGCTGCTTGTAATATTGTCTCCTTGATCTGGGAACTCTGAAACCTAGCTATAATATTCCTAGGAGTTTTCTTTTTGGGATCTTTTTTCAAGAGGTGATCGGTGAATTCTTTCCATTTCTATTTTGCCCTCTGGTTCTAAAATATCAGGGCAATTTTCCTTGAGAATTTCTTGAAGGATGATTTCTAGGTTCTTTTGATTGTGGCTTTCAGGTAGTCCTATAATCTTTAAACTGGCTCTCCTGCATCTATTTTCCAGTTAGTGGTGTTTCCAATGAGATATTTCACATTTCCTTCTATTTTTTCATTGGTTTGGATATCTTTAATAATTGTATCTTGATTTCTCATAAAGTCATTAGTTTCCATTTGCTACAACTTAAATCTGAAGGAATTATTCTCTTCAGGGAGCTTTTAAGATTCTTTTTCCATCTGGCAAATTTGGCTTTTTAAGGCATTCTTCTCCTCATTGGCTTTTTGGGCCACTTTTGTCATTTGAGTTAGTTTATTTTCAAGGTGTTATTTTCTTCAGTCAGGTTGTGGACTCTGTGTTCATGATTTTCTTGCATCATTCTCATTTCTCTTCCAAATTTTTCCTCCAGTTCTCTGACTTTATTTTCAAAATCCTTCTCAAACTCCTCCATGGATTGTAATCAGTTTATATTCTTCTTGGAAGCTTTTGGTACAGGAGTTCTGACTATATTGTCTTCCTCCCATTCCATGCTTTGATCCTTTTTGTCCCCAAGAAAGGAATCTAAAGTTGGATGGCTGTGCTTACTTTGCTTCCTTTGCTTGTTCTTGTTGCCTGTCAATTACTTGACTTTTGAACTCTTTGCCACAGTAGAACTCTGCTTCCAAAGGGGAGAGCTTTGTCCCAAATTCCTGGGGTTTTTACAGCCGCCAGAGCTATTAGGAAGGCACCATCTCTACAGCCCCCACCAGCTGTGGCTCACTGATCACACACCTCTGGACCACCACCCAACACCGTGGTCCGTATCCAGGCAGGGTAAGGTAAGAGTGTTTAACCTCTGAATTTTCACTTGGCTCCCCTGCAATCTGAAGGGTGGGAGCTCTGAAGTGGCCATGTGGAGGCTCCTGAAGTCTACTGCAGCCACTGATCAGGGCTACCCTGGGGCTAAAACCTCAGGCTCACAAGGGGCTGGACTTGGCTCCTAGTGCACTGTGATGAACCCTTCCTGTCTGCCTGCTGGCCTGCCTTCAGCAGGAGATATGTTTCTCTCTGTCACTTTGTGGATTCTGTAGCTCTAAAATTTATCTAGAGTCATATTTTATAGATATTTGGGGTGGTTATAGGGGGAACTCAAGTTTTCCTGATTCTATGCTGCCATATTGGCTCCACCCCCCACCATTTTCTTATGTCTCTCTTCCCTTTCCAAGCTAACATTCTTGAAAAATCTGTCTACAAAAGGTATCCCACTTCCTTTCATCTCATTCTTTTCTAAACCCTCTGCAATCTGGCTTCCTAACACATAACTCACCAGAAACTATCTTCTCCAAAGTTACTAATGATCTCCTAATTGTGAAATCTAAGTAATTCTTCTTAATCCTTATCTTTATGGACCTCTCTGTAGCATTTGACACTGTTAATCAGCATGTGCTTTTGACTACTTTCTCCTAGATCAGTGGTTCTCAACCTTCCTACTGCAGCAACCCTTTAATACTTGTATGTGGGTGTATCTGCATGTGGGCGGACCTGTCTTGAGACTGATAGCGGAGTGGTGGTTCAGTTCCTCAGTGTTTTCGGATTGTCTTAGATGACCCCTGTGAAAGGGTTGTTCAACCCCCAAAGAGGTTGCAACCCACAGATTAGGAACTGCTGTCCTAGATGACTTTTTATGGCTACTTTCTCTTGGTTTTCCTCCTACCTCTCTGAAGGTTCCTCAGTATCTTTTGTTGATCTCTAGTTGCTCAATAATTGGAATTATTCCACCAGGGCTCTACAAAGGCCCCCTTCTCTTTTCTCTCTGACCCAGTGACCTTATTGGCTCCCACAGATTAATTTTTCATCTCTATGAAAATGTGCATATATCTTTATATTCATCCCTAGTCTCTCCTGAGCCCCGGTCTTGTATTACCAACTGTAGTTGGTGAAATAGCTATCTCAAACTCAGTATGCCCTAAACAGGACTCATTATCTTTCCCCTCAATCTCTCTGCTCTTATGAACCTTTCTTCCAATCACTCAGGTTCATAACTTTTAGGTCATGTTGTATTCTCTCTTGTCTACTCTACATTATTTAATTGGTTACCAAATCTTATTATTTCTTGCTTTCTAACATATCCAATATGTCCTCTTCTTTCTATTCACATACCTACCACCATAGTTTGGTCAATAAATATTTATTCAGTGCCTACAATATGCCAGGCATAATGCTAAACACTGGTACTACAAAGAAAGATTAAAGACAAAACTTGTTCTCAAGGATCTTATAGTCTAATAGGAGAGACCACGTACAAACATTCATACACAATCAAATATATACAAAATAAATTGCAGTTTATCAATAGAAGGAAGGCACTAACATTAAGGCAAATCAAGAAATGAATCTATCTGAAAGATTTTAGCTGATATTTGAAGGAAGTCAAAGAAGTTAAAAGAGGGATAGGGTGAGGGAGAGAGATCAGGCCTAGGGGGCAAGTGAAAATCATTGGTGTTGGGCGATGAAGTACCTAGACTGAGGAAGAACAATGAGACCATTGTTGCTAGATTGAAGAGTTTATGGGGTAAGTAACATGTAAGAAGAATGGCATGGTAGGGAGTACCTACGTTATAGAGGGTTTAAAAGACAGAAGACTTTATATTTGATTCTAAAAGCAATAGAGATGTACTGGAGTTGATTAAGGGGATGACATGGTCAAACTTGTGCTTTAGGAAGCAATTTGGTAAGTGAATGGAGAACAGACTAGAGTGGGAGAGAGATGAGGAAGAGAGGACAACCTTATTGAATGGAGAGGCATGAGGTGATGAGGGTCTGGATTAATGTGGTGGTGGTGTCAGAAGATGGAAGGAAGCATATATAAGGTATGCTATAAAGCTAGAGGGAAAGCTAGGTGGTCCATGCAGTAGATAGGTTTGACCTGGGATCAGGAAAACTCATCTTTCTGCATTCATATCTGGCTTCAAACACTTACTAGCTATGTGACCCTAGGCTAGTCATTTAATCCAATTTGCCTCAGTTTCTTCATCTGTAAAATGAGCTGGAAAAGGAAATGACAAACCACTCTAGTATCTCTGCCAAGAATAGCTAAAAGGTCATGAAGATTTGGACATAACTGAAAGAACCTTACACAAAACAACAATAATGAAAATAGAAGCCGTAGGACATCAAGAATAAGAAAGTCAAAGATGATATCTAGGTTTTGGACTTTCTTGCCTGGACAACTGCAACAGTCATCTAATTATCCTCTCTGCCTTAAGTCTCTCCTCATTTCTCTATATCCTCTACTCAGTTGCCAGTGATTTTCCTGAAGTGTAGGGCTGACTTTGATATTCCCCACCCCTGTGTTTGCCTTTTACCTACAGAATTAAATGTAACATCCTTTGTTTAATAGTTAAAGCTCTTCATGATCCTGTTCCCTTCTGACCTTTCCAAACTTCTTACATTCGACTCCCCTTTACACACCATATGATTCAGCAATAATAACCTACTTCCTGTTTCTTATACAAGACTTTCCATTCAATAAACACTAACTGACTGAGCATGGAGAAAAAGAAAAAAAATTGGCCTCATTGAACAGTTTCTGGCACATAATAGTTGTTTAATAAATTCTAGGTGATTGACTATTGTGGAGGAATAGAAGTATAGATACAGTAGAGTCGAATGATGAAGTAGCCAGAAAGCCAGTAAGAAGAATCTGAACTTGCTTCCCATCATCTTTAAAAGTTCCTTATACACAACCAATTCTCCATTTTTCTCCCAGTACCAGATTTTCATATCATATCCTAATTGAAAGGAATTTATTTTTTTGGAAATAAAAAGTCATCAGAAAAATAAACCTGAGAAATGATCCTGTTTGTTGGTTTTATCATGATTTATGCTCAACCCAATAAAGTAAAAAGAGCACTCAGCTTATTAAAGTCAAGAACTTGGGTTATATAGTTCCCACTTACCAGTGGTGGGACCTTGGGCAGCTCACTTTATTTACCTGAACCTCAATTTACACATCTTATTAACAGAGACAAATAAAATCTATACTACATATCTCACAGAGATGTTTTGAAGATTAATTAAGATAATGTATACAAAATGTTTTACAATCATGTACCAGAGTCATAACTAACAAGACAGACTAGGCTTTGATCCAGGATATCTTGAACACCAGCTCAAGGCAGCAAGGACTTGGCTTCTCAAGACCCAGAGTGTTTTTGGCTGGTATTTGGGTCAGAGTATTAAACAACCCCATCTCTAAGTGTCCCTGC
The DNA here is from genome assembly GCA_028646575.1 of Pseudocheirus occidentalis. Lineage (NCBI taxonomy): Eukaryota > Metazoa > Chordata > Mammalia > Diprotodontia > Pseudocheiridae > Pseudocheirus > Pseudocheirus occidentalis. The sequence goes on from CM053593.1 coordinate 116,117,455, forward strand.
AGTGGTTTACCTGACTCAGTGGGTGCCATGGGCAACTGTCATATAGCAGAACACTGTTAAGTGTCTGTGGCGTCAAGGGATTCTGTTTCTCAAGCTTTAAGTGATACATATGGCACCTGGGCCTGGTTTTGCTGTTGCATTTCAGATGCACAGAGGTGATGTTCATGACAGAAAAAGAGCTCCTTGCTGTGGCCTGAAAGCAGTTCTGAGTGTCCAGGACTTTAAGAATATGGTTCTAATTAAAAAGGATTCATGATGAAAGATGTCATGTACCTTCAGAGAGAGAACTGGTGAACTCTGAGTGCAAATTGAAGCATACTTTTCACACTTGCCTTATTTTTCTTTCTTGCTTTTTTTTGGCAACATGGCTAATTGGGAAATATATTTTGCATGACTTTGTATGTATAGTTGATATCAGATTGCTTACCTTTTCAATGGGTGGAGGGAGAGAGAAATTTTGGAATTAAAAAAAATTAATGTGAATGTAAGAAAGAAAGAAGGAAGAAAGAAGGGAGGGATCCTGTTGACACTGGAAGACTGTCTAGGCTCCATCTTAAGTGGACTGAATTCCCTGCCCTTTTCTGTGATGCTTTGCCCTGCCTCCTCTTCCCTCCTTTCCTCCAGCTCATTTTTACCCTGCTCTCCTTGATCACAACATTACAGAGTTAGAAAGGGGATCTCAGAAGCCATCTAGTTTAACTCATACTTAAAGGCAAATCTTATTAAGAAATGATAATTTAGCCTCCACTTGGAAGATCTACCCACACCCAGAATTCCATTGCCCTAATTACTTTCTTCTAATTCCAATTTCTCCTCTTTAATTCCCAAAGAAGTGAAGCCCAGTGTTATAGAAGTACTCAGTATTTGAATTTGTAATGAGAATGTTTAGTTTAAGTACCTAATTATGTGAACAACTCACTTGTGTAGATTTGATAACTGGCTACTTCTAATGAACATGTCTGGTTTTCCTGGCGAAATACTTTTTGTAGTGGTCAGGTCAGTTTTATAGTAGATTATTTACTATACACCCCATAATCACCTTGAGTCTGACTTCAGCATAAATCAAATATAGACACAATCTTGGCCACTCATATTAGCTAAAAGTTAATTGGTTGAATTTCCCTTAAAAGTAAGCTACACTGGTTGTGAACTGATCCAACCATTCTGGAGAGCAATTTGGAACTATGCCCAAAGGGCAATCAAATTGTGTATACAATTTGATCCAGTAATACTGTTACTAGGTGTGTATCTCAAAGAAATCATTAAAAAGGGAAAAAGACCTATATGTAGAAAAATATTTATAGCAGCTCTTTTTGTGGTGGCATAGATTTGGAAATTGAAAGGATGCCTATCAGTTGGGGATTGACTAACCAAGTTGTGATATATGAATGTAGTGGAACACTATTGTACTGTAAGAAATGATGAACAGGCAGATTTCAGAAAAACTTGGAAAGACTTATGTGAAGTGAGCAGAATTAGGAGAACATTGTACACAGTATAAGCAACTCTGTGTGATGATCAATTATGATTGACCTAGCTCTTCTCAGCAATACAATGATCCAAGACAATTCCAAAAGACTCATGATAGAAACCACATACAGAGAAAGAGCTGATGGAGTCTGAATACAGATCAAAGCATACTATTTTCACTTAATTGGTTTTTGAAGTTTTTTCTTCCTTTTGCTCTGTTCCTTCTATCATAAAATGACTAATATGGAAATATGTTTTACATGATTGCACATCTATAACCTATATCACATTGCTCATTGTCTTAGTCAAGAGGGGATGGAGGGAGCAAGAGAGAAAATTTGGAACTCGAATTCTTATTAAAATCAGTGTTAAAATTGTCTTTACATGTATTTGGGGAAAAAATTACTATTTGGTAGGAAAAAAAGAGCACAAAAAAAGCAAGCCACACTTAGGCCAGGTGCTATTTTTGATCATATAAACTATTCAAGTGCTGCAATGGAGACCAAATTTAAGTGTAGGCTAAGAAGAACCAGGAAAACTCACATCATTAATGAACTGAAATGTGGAAGAAATCATATTCCAAGCTTCTAGATTTCTGGAGTCCAGAGATGATTAACTATAGCTTTACTAGAGCCAAGACCATGAGGGATCTGGCTCCCAGCTGTTTCTGCCAACAAGAGAGAAGCAGATCTGCCTAGATTCATCTCTGTGCCCTTCACCCTCAGACTTCCAACCCAAATTCCTTTTTTTTAATACTGGGAGTGGCAAAGTTATTTTGGGTAGTTTGAATGAAACATAGATTGAGAATTCCCTATTGAACATCTCAAGTAATTTAGGTCATTTTCATTGTGTGGTGTGGAAGTAAGAGAATCAAAATGGGCCTCTTTACTTTTTCCATTAAGTAATTAAATGATTTAAATAAATTGAGTAAAGTAACAAGACTGTATATATTGATCGAAGTAAATAGAGGCATTTGTTTGACTAAATTATTGAGTGTGCTGCCTTTCCTTAAAGAGTATCTTCTTACTTTTATCTTTTTTTTTCCACATAGGATCACAGATTTTGAGCTAGAAGTGATCTTAGAGGCTGTCCATTTTAATTCCCCTCCTTTTATAGATGAGGTAACTGAGGAATAGAGAGGTTAAGTGACTTGTCTAGTATCCTATAGTTAGAAAGGGTCAGAAGTAGGATTTGAATCCAAATCTTCCTCACTCCAAGTCCAGTGCCCTATCCATTATGCTAAGCTGATCCATTGAATGCCACCACTTATACTCAAAGAAGTCAGTAAAAGAACCCTAGGTAATATCAACCAAGACATCTAACTACCCCTTTCTTATAAAATTTTACCTGAAGTGGGATTATCCTCTGTGAATTGCCCCCTCCAACTGTTTTTATCTTCATAAAATTTCCAGTTCCACTATTCAGTACTATATGTAAATGAATTTATCCTTTTAAAAATTCTTTCTCCCTTATTGAGCTCATGATAACTAAGTAATTCAACAAACCAAGAATCTAAGAAAAATCTTGTTAGACCTCCAGAAAGAAAGCAGTAGAATCTACAAACCATGACCTATTTTTTCTCTAAATTTTGTAAGCCAAGAATATCAGTGGGATTGTAGAAACAAAATGAGTTAGAGGTCTCAATGTTAGAGGAATGTCAGTAAAACCAATTAAAAAAATTTTTTTAGACTTAAATATTAAAACTTAAATACATAATGAAAAAAGAAAGAGAAACACATAAAGTTAAATATTAAATAAGAAAAGAAAAAATTTCATATGCAGAATACAACATAAGAGGATTCAAAATATATAGCAATAAATTACCTTCTCAAGAAAGCCTATATAAAAAATACTGTGTGTGGTGTTGAGAGCTGTCCACTTTCTTTGCTTCTTTGCAGGTTTTCTTTTTTTTTTGTATATTTTTTTTACTTTGTTCTTTTTTCCTCCTTCCCACCTCTCATCTCAGGCTACAATTAAGCATGGATATATTTATAGATATCTATATACATATATACACATATACATACATATTTTTATAAACATATACTTTCCCTAACAGATTCTTCTCCTAATGTTTATTTTTATATTGGTGCTGATAATCATTAAATATCATATTTTGGCCAAAGTTTGCATTAATCAAACAGACTGTTTCTCCCCTTTTAAAAAGTCCCTTTTTCTGTGTTGGCAAATCCAGAGTCAAGATAAGGTTCGAAATAAGGCATCCAGAGATCATAAATTCCAAACTGATTCAGCTTTGTCTTGCTCTTGGAGAACACCCCTCCTTATATCAACAAATCAGAAAAGGCCTACTTTATGGCCCTTAAGGATGAGACCTTCAACTTGAGGCATTAACTTGAGTAATAAGACTTTTTCTTATCTTACTATTTTCTGAACATATACCGTGTTATGGAATGTTAATGGTAAAGAAAGCACAGATATTCTGTATCATAATTTCATTTGACACTTTTCAACTCTCTTGTTTTATTGTATTTACCATTTATTCAGTTAAGAAAATTCCTTTCTCATACTATGGTTAAACATTTATGAGGATCATAAATTTGTGTGACAGCCACCCTGAATTGGGATGTTCTTAAATGTAAGTACATTTGTACAGGTATGAATGTAAGCAAAATGCACTTAAGCCATTTCATCTTTTTGTTTATCAGTCAGGACTCAGTTCCTGCAGTCCTTGTACAAGTCTGCTGGTTTTGGGGGAATAAATGTTGCAATTTTATATTGTTATTTGTCTGTTTCCTTTAACCAAATCTTTAATAGAGATTGACAATGCATATCTCTTATTTCCTATTCTTCCTGACTCCTGTACTTTACTTCTACCAGCTACCTTGCCCTCCTATTACTTAACCTGCCCCACCTCCAAAGATTCCTCCCTTATTCTCTCCCTGCTCTCTACTGTCTCATGTTTTATTTCTTTATGAATTTATAAGACTTGTATACTCTATTATAAAAAAGTGTCTATATGTGTGTCTGTGTCTGTGTGTGTGTATTGTTTCCTCTTGAACCCATTCCTGATGAAAGTGGGTTTCCAGAACTACCAGCATTCTTCCCCAGTCTAATTCCTCCTTGTGGCTTCTTCCTCTTGTACTTATTTGTATAAGATAATTACTCTTTTTAGCTGTTACTAAATGGTTTTACTTTTTAAAATTATATCACACTCAAGTCAGCCACCATCTTTCTTACAAACTACCCAATTACTAATGACAATTTTAAACATATGTTTTATGTTTCTTCATAAAAAAGGTAAACATTCTGTCTTTATTGATTCTCTTTTAATTAGTCTTTGGTATGTACCTTATTTTTTTGGCTCTTTTATGTTAAATCTTCTATTAAGTTCAGTTTTTTTTAAACTAAGTCCTGAAAGTCTGACAGTTCATTAAATGTCCTTTTTTTTTCATTCAGGACGTGCTTAGCTTTGTTGGATATGATATTTTCAGCTGGAACTGCAGTTCTTTTGCTCTCTGATATATAGTGTTCCAAGACCTGCAATCTTTCAGTTTCCCCACTACTAGGTCTTGTGTGATTCTATTTCTGGCACCACCATATGTAAATCATTTTTTTTCTTGTTGCTCATAATACTTTTATCCTTGAGCTGGGAATTTTGGAATTTGACTATAATATTACTGGGGTTTTCTTCATAGGATCTCTTTCAAGTAGTGATCAGTGGAATTTTTCTTTCTACTTTATATACTCTTGTTCTAATGCTTCAAGATAATTTTCTTTAATTATTTCTTGTACTATGATTGTATGCCACCATGGGGGGGTCAGGTGGGGGATGGGGAGGAAGGGGAGAAAAATCTATAACTGAAGTGACTATGTAACAGAATCTTGTAACCTAAAAGTAAACAAAAAAGTCAATAAAAAATTATTTCTTGTACTATTGTATCAAGGTGTTTTTTTAATCATAGCTTTCAGGTAGTCTGATTATTCTTATGTTTTCTCTTCTTGGATCTGTTCTCCAGATCAGTTGTTTTTCTTATGTTTCATATTTTCTTCTAATTTTAAATTCTTTATATTTTGTTTTATTATATCTTGGTCTCTAATGACTTTTCTGGTTTCCCCTCTTCCCATTCTGATTTTTGAAGAATAATTTTATTCCTTAAGATTATGGATCTCCTTTTCTAATTGGTTGACTTTCTTTTCATAATCTTGTTCTCCTTGGATTGTTTTTTTTTAATTTTTCCCCAATCTCTCTCATTTGAGTTTAAAACTATTTTTAAAGTTCTTCTATGAATTCCTTTTGGATAGGTGATCATTTGACATTATTCTTTGGGGTAGAAGAGGGTTTCTTTGCTTCAGCATCCTTTTCTGAAGATGAACCCTGGTCTTCTCTATTCCCATAGTAACTCTATGTTTGGATTCTTTTTCCTTTGCCTATTTTTGTTGTTGTTGTTATAGTTTTGTAATCACCTCTAGTCCTGGAGTACAGGGATGCCTCTTCTTTCAGCTCTCCCCTATGCCCTTGAACCCAAACCAAGATTTCTAGCCTCCTGCAAGTGCACACAGTCAGTGGCATCCCTGCCCCACTGCTTCTGCACTCACTTGGCATGTGGTGGCTCCTTCTCACCTGCAGCACATCTGGGTCTCGTGTTCCTTGTCTGAAGAGATTTCCCTCTATCTTCCTTGGTTCATATGCCTGACTCCCTTCACTGTCCCTGGGTTAAAAGTTCCTGTATCTGGGATTGAGGCAACTTCCCAACCTAGTTAACTCCAGGGCTCATGCTTGTTGTGTAAAGGGTCCTTAGCCTGGAGATATTTACTCTTCACAGGGATAAAATCTCATCCTGGAGATTTTTCTTCTGATCTTCTGTGATTGTCACACTGTTCTGCTCCTATTCTTATTTATTTTTAATTGTTCTATGTTCCCCTTGAGGCACTATTTTGTCTCTTTTGTGAAGGAAAATCTTGAGAGCTTGGAATTTTCTGACCTAATGCATCATCTTCCCAGAATTCTCTCCCCAATACAACCAACTTTTGACATTTTAGTTTAATTATTCAAAGTCTAAGATGTTTACTAGACATGTGACCTTAGGCAAGTCATTTAACATTTCTGAGAGTCTGAAAAACCCACTAAGTTGCATGCAGTTTTCAAGTTATCATTTGTAGATGGAGAGAATTTCCACACGGTCCTTAATGTGATAATTTTTAATCATGTGAAAAGCAAAAGCAGTATTGTTTTTCTTGACTTAACCTTAGGGGAATGGCCTTGGCCTACATTAGTGGCAGGGATTTCTGCTTTGATCATATAATTCTGCTCATAGAAGGGAATTTGAGATAACAAAGAAAGATCAGATTGGTCACTGAAGGACTGAGTCAGTTTCCCTTGTAGGGCAGAGGAGCCAGTTAAAGATAGAATTTAGTGTTTCTGACTTAAACTGTGCATGGGTAAAAGTTAGTGGAAATTTGTATATGGTGAAAGTTCATGCCAGAAGACACTCTGTTTTCCTGAAGGTACAATGTAGGCAATTTGGCAGCAATAAGTCAATTAATGATTCCCTGACATAATTGAGTTTATCTATACTAACTATAAATCCTAGGTCCAGAGAAGAGAGGAGTTGCTTTTCTTATTCCAATGTATAGGACTATAGATAAGTAGGAAGAGACATTACTGACCAACTAGTATAGTCCCTATTTTATAGAAAAGGAACCTGAGAGCTAGAGAGATTAAGGACTTGGTCAAGTCAGTAAATGGCAGAACTTGGATTTGGTTCCAGGTCCTTTGATACCAAATCTGGGACTCTTTCTCCAACATCGTGCTGCCCCTGAAAGTTCTTTTTTGATAAGAGGGAAAGAGACTAAGAGGAAAAATATTTATCAGTTTATCAATGAATATTAAGTGTCATTTAGTCATAAAGTATTGAGCTGGGTTCTAGGGTTATAAAGGCAAAAATAAGAATCCTCAAGGAGCTTATATTCTATATGGGGATACAATGCATAGACATACATACATACACAGATATATATCTATATATCTATATATATATATCTATATACACAGTTATGAATACAAAATATATGCACAGCAAATTCACTGTAACGGGGAGAGACAATTGCAATTGGATCAGAAAAAGGTTATGTAGAAGATGGTACCAGGCTGAGCTTTGAAGGACACTAGAGATTCAGAGATGTGGAGGTGAAGAAAAAGAATATTCCAGTTATGGGGATAGAGTTATGGGGTAGCCTATTAAAGGCACAATAATGAGTGCTGAAATTTTACGAGTAAGGAACAGTAAGTAAGGAGGACAATATATGTGAAGGGGAATAACAAGACTGGAAAGGTAGGTCAGATCTAGGTTTGAAAGGCTTTAACTGCCAACCAAAAGAGTTTGTGAAATGCTTTTGCTTGCAAAGGTGATGGACAAACTAAAACCCTTATTTATTCATCTGAAAATAAACAGTTCCATGAAATAAATTCTGTTTGAATTAATAATAACCATAAAAATTAGAATATCTAATATCTATATAGCACTTACTATGAATAAAAGAATAAAAGCACATTACTTAGTGGACAATTTAATTGAAGCCCACTCTTATGCTGAAAATGACTTTTCCCATTTCTTCCTTGGGTATTCTCTGGGTCCAAAGTCACACTATCCTAATGCGCAACTAGATATTTCTTCCTAGAAACTTTATCCTATGCTCAATTTTGATTTCTAAGGGAAATCTATCTTTCCCTTTGACCTTAATCTCTCCCCTACTATGATCCAGGACTCCTTTCAGAGTTTTTCTATTCATGTACATGCACGAAGCAATACCAGTCCACAGTGGTCTTGCACTTTCCAATGGGAGGCTGGAGGTGACACCTTGTGCATCCAAGCATTCTCACATATATTGCTTCACAGAGTGAGAATTGAATTCTTTTCTCTGTTAAGTCCCAGACGTGTGCTATAAAAGAAAAGGTTCTCCTGAGGAGCTTGATATCTGGACATTTATAGTATAATAGGTGATAGGTGTAGTAGGTATTTGATATTCAACACTACTTTTTTCTACTTCAGCTACTGGGTTGACACTGAGCTAGTGCATTACAAGATTTATGCATTGGTACAAGGTTATGCTGCTGATTATACTGCCCTTGTAAGGGTTATGTAACCTTCTAAAAATTGGCCACCACAACTATAGAGAGTACAGAACAGACATCTAAATAGTTTTTAAACTTTGAGAGAAGATATGACCCAAATGGTTAGAGAAATATTATCAAATAGAGGGATGACATAAGTTACCTTTGTTAAGAATAGGAAAATTATTTAGTCTCCCTCTCTACCCTTGCTTTTCATGGAGTTCATTGTTAAAATAGAAATGATATTTTGAAAGGAATAGTAAGGTAGAAAGTGACAACAAGGAAATACTATGTTATTATGCCTGCATAAGTCCTTTTTCCTTCAAAAATTAAAAAAGACACTATTGAACTCCTACACTTACTGGTCATGGTTGGTAGTTGATGGAAAGGTGATATCAGCAAGAGGATCTACCAAGCTTATGTTTAACGAAAAAACATTCTGAAGAGTATGACAGCTGGGGTCTATTTGAAATGACATAGCAAAGGTAGACTATATTTAGCATGGGAAATTGAGGTCATCCCTTATCTCTCACTTTTTACTGGAAAATTCTATTGGTCATGAATTCCAGCAGGGACTATGACTTAGGTGAAAGGAGAAATCACTGACAAAGAAAAGCAAGCCATTTTCTCTAGAACTGGACTGTGTGAAATATAACATATCTGAACCATCACCACCACTGCCACCACCACCAACAGTAACAACAACAAAAATGCAAGTAAGGAAGAGGTAACAGAAATTAGGCACTTGTAAATTTTTTGCTATCTTTGTTCAAATTCCCACCCTCACTGCTGAATCAGGTCCCTAAAGCTTGAATACCTCTCCACCTCAGTGTTTTAGGGGCATTCTCGAGAGATGATTGGTTGACTTTTTAAAATTCTGTCAGCTTAATAATCTACTGGTCAGCTTTGGGAATCAATCTAGTGATACAACTTTAAGTAACTTTTAGAAAGATATATTTACTAAGATAGTGCAATAAAGATAATTGGTACAAGACAATCTATGACACACTTTCCCACAAGCACGAATAGTCCAGAATAAAGTGGGTTCGTGATTAGAGAAGATATGTAGCAACAGAGTGACTCATATATCTTATTTACTGGAAATTCCATTCACAGGATCTTCAAGAAATACTCCTTGAGTATTATGAATCTACTGTCTTCGGCTTCTGATGTGTACATTGTCATCAGCTACTCTGGGGATGCTGGCTGAGACACCAATGGGAAGATAGGAAATACAAAATCCTCTGAATCTTCCTTCAACTGAAGAGGTTGTGGACACCTGTCTAAGGGCAAAGCTAAGGCCTTTCTCCTCACCTTAGGTGATCCTTTCAGCTAGAACTCGATGACTCTATCAGTTTCTGGAATTCATCTCTTCCCAACTTGCTTGATAATTTACAGATAACTTCTAGGGCAGCAGTTCTCAACTTGTGGGATATGTGGGATATGTTCAATTTGTAACTATGAAAACACATCCTGCATATCAGATAGGTTCATAACAGTAGCAAAATTACTGTTATGAAGTGGCAAAAAAATAATTTTATGGTTGGGGGTCACCACAACGTGAGCAACTGTATTAAAGGATCATGGCATTAGGAAGGTTGAGAACTGCTGTTCTAGGGGATAGTCAACTTTCTTTGGCCTATCCAGCCTATCTTAATGCATTTCTTATATTCCTATGTAATATATATTACAGTTAGTCTTAGACCTATGAATGAATAGGTCAATGAGATATAATCTTACCTAGTTAGAGTGTCACGGTTAAAATAAGGTTAAGTGATTTATACCCCACCTTATACTTAGACTGCCTAAAATGTTGGATTATTTTTCATTTGTGCTATATGTACTGAGATTTTCTCACCAATGTTTGGAGCAGGCACATTTTGGAAGCAATTTTGATAAGATGCCTAAAGTTACTTCATAGCATCTATAAATCACAGTTTAATGGGCTTTTGGATTTATCTTTGGCATATTGGCCATTAATTATAATGGCATTTTATACACAGATATGAATTAAAGGTTCAAGATGAATATGTTGGCAAGCTGTTGTATATTACCAATGAAGACTTGTATGCAAAAAGCATCCTGAAGGGAGGCAGATTGATCATGTAGAGAGAGAGTATGGGACAACAGATATACAGATTAAGTGTTGCACTGGTATTCCTAAAATATCCAAAGGCCTAAAGAAATGCCTCCAGCAATCTGGGTATATCCTCTCTGAAGGGTTTATGGAGGGACATGAACAAAAATTGCATAGGAAGACAAGGAATGTATTTGTGTTGATATGCACCAGTAGAAGTAATGTTCACATTACTGAGATCACAGGTCCATTAAAGTATTAAGGTAACAGTTAAATGTATTTTTAAGTAGTGGCAATCAAGCAACTTTAGCATAAAAAATAATAATTTAACTTACATTCTAGGGTAATGTATTTCTCTTTTCTTCAGAAAACTCTTTTATAAAGTAAGTCTTCTTTATAAATATCTTATTTTGTATCAAGGTAAAGCTTTAAAGTGTGATGAACATGGGAAAGACTTAAACCAAAGCACACTCCATGAAAATCAGAGTTTAAAGTAAAATAAAATCCTATGGATGAAGCAAACACCTCTATTATCTCTTTTTTGCACATGAAACTCAAAATCTATTATGTACAACTTGCTATTCCTTTTAAATATATAATAAAGTTATCATGTAAATTTCCCCCCTTTTTTCTTCCTTCCCTCCTGTCCCTAGAGATGGCTACCATTAGACCCAAATATGTATATGTATGTAAAATAATTCTATATACACTTCTATTTATCAGTTCTTTCTCTGGATTCAGATAGCGTCTTCCTTCATATGTCCATTTTCCTTTCTCAACAAAATCCCAAATACCTCCCTTTCCTATCCCTGAACTTAAAACAGATGGCCAAAATCTTTAACTTGATGAAAAATTGTGTTGATCTGAAAGGAGATTGGTCCCTCAATTCTACTCCTCAAAAACGAACAGAACTATTTCTTATCTTTACTTCCTTCCTTCCAGTTACAAGTGAAGAGTTATTCCTACTTATTGCTGAGGTCAATTTTTCTTCCTTTGCTTCTATTCTCATCCCTTTCCTGCCTGGTGCAGGGTAAAATTCTGTTATCCTCTTTTTCATCAATCAGTCAAAAAGTATTCAGTGATTAGATGAATAGTAGCACTCACTGGGCTAGAAGCTGTGGAGGCAAAGACAAAAATGAAATAGTTTTGCTCTGTCAGCACTTATATATACATATAAACAAATTGTTTCTGATGTATAACATATGCTCATACATGTTATGCCTATATAAATATATCATATAAATATATATTTACTATATTATTTATTAATATATTTATATATTATGCATTACATGCATATTATTTAACATACACCCACAAAATAAATATAAGGCAATTTAGATGGGAGGACATTAGCAGCTAAGATGATCAGAAAAGACCATGAGTTCAAGGTGACATTTCAACTGAGCTATGGAATGTTATGTGTGAGGAACAGAAAAAAAAAAAGACTTATGTCGACGCACCATAAAGTGCATAAAGGGGAACAATGTAAACTAATCTTGGAAGGACACTATGGATTCAGGTTATGGAAGACTTTGATGCAAACAGTGAAGCTTATATTTGGTTTTTAAAGGTAATTGGAAATGACTGGACAGGTGAATGACATGGTCAGATCTGCACTTTAGGCATATTATGTTGATAGTTGTGTGAAGGATTGATTAGAGAGAGGAGAGACTTGACGTGAGGAGACAAATGAGGATGCTTTTACAGTTACCCAAATGAGAATTGATGAGGACCTAATGTAGGGTGGTAGGAATGTGAATGGTGAGGAGGAGGTAGATTGAAGACAGAGCTGACAAGAGCTTTCAACTGATTGGAAATAGAGGATAAAGGGACAGTGAAGAAGTCCAGGATGGATCCAAGGTTGTGGAGGATATATGGGGTAACTAGAGGCAGTGTTCCTAATAGAAACAGTCATCAGAATATAATAGAATGTAAACCCCTGAAGAGTAGGAACTATTTCATGTTTGTCATATCCCAAGTTTCTAGTTTAGTGCCTAGAATACAGTAGGTAGTTAATAAATGTTTGTTGAATTGTTGTATATGAATAAAGATGCAAAGAGCTTATTTGGCTTTTTTTATGATGTGGAATTCAACCAAAAAGGATCCCCAGGAGGTATTATGTAGCTCTTGATCGTACTGTTTATAATTTGCTAAAGATGGTCTGAGATTCAATCACAATCCAACAGAAATCAGGGGTGCCTTGATTTACATCAAATTGGGCCTCTTTTTCCTTTTCTAAAGAAAGTTATACCCACATAATCATTTAAATGCATTAGAGAATTGTAAGTACCAGCCAGAGTAAACCTCTAACAACAGAGTTCAAATCCCATATTTTATTCCCTACTTACTCTGCTCAGAATTGATTACTTCCTTTCCTAATCTTTGATAGTGTTTATTTTTATGGTGGTAGCTTGTAAAACAGTGACTAGAACTCCAAGCTTGGAGTCAGAAAGACCTGAGTTCAAATTTGACCTCAGAAACTTTCTAGTTGTGTGACTTGGGACAAATCACTGAAGGCCTTTTTGCTTCATGAGGATAATGATTACACCAACCTCCCATAATTATTGTGGGATTCTAATAAGATAATAGTTGTAAAAAGTGCTTAGCACAGTTCCTGTCATAGTAGGCACCATATGAATGTTTATTCCCTTCTCATACTTTCTAATGAACAATTAATTTGGACATTTAATCATGTACTTTCTTTTATAGTTTATTTCATCAGTAGTGTTGTCCACTTAAGAAAACTGTAAGTTCCTTGAGATCAATCACCACATTATACTTTTTTTTGTTTTGTTTTTTGGAGGGCAGTTGGGGTTGACTTGCCCAAGGTCACACGGCTAGTTTTTTGTGTTAAGTGTCTGAGGCCAGATTTGAACTCAGGTACATCCTGACTCTAGGGCCAGTGCTCTACTCACTGCGCCACCTAGCCGCCCCCTATACTTTTGTTTTTTAAACACATAATATGATACTAAGGTACTAAAGACAAACTCAATAAATCCTTATTAAATTGAATTTTGAAGCAAAAGTTATGAAACAATCTATTTATCTTGGGTTTCTACCTCTGGTTGTAATTTTTTTAAAAACCATATCCCCTTCACTGTTACTTTTCTCTCTGCGTTAGATTCTCATGCCACTAGTTTATCTTAGCTATCAAAATACAAATTAGAAGAAGGATTTTTTTCTAAATTCCTGTAGATCAAGTTAGTAGTTTTCAGAACTTGGAATCAATCTATCTGCTAATGTATTTGCTGCCACTGAAGTTTGGTTTGTGATAGGTTTAAATTGTTGACACATCAATGGTACATTGCTTTTTTTTTTGCCTTCAAAAGATTTTCTATAATACACAGAAGCTGGAAGCAATTAGAAGTTTCCTTGGGCAAACACAGACAGGATTCATATCACTTTTAGCTGAGCTGACTTGATTGATTGTGGAGGCAACAAGTTCTACCATTATAAAGGCTAGCATTTGGGAAAACAGAAATCTCTATGTGTACTATGTGACAAATACAGAGTGAGTAGTGCACGATTTCTTCAGCCCTTCACAGCATTAACTCTAAATTCCTATCAGAACGCTCAATTTGAAAAAAAATGTCTTTTTGGAATGGAAAAATATAAAACCACAATTTCACAATCCAATGTTTTCCTTGGTACTCAAATGCTATGAATATATCAGTATCAAACCAACACTTTGGAGCTATATTTCAGTTTCAAGAATCTAGGGACCAGTAAAAACTACCACATGGCACATATTGTCATCAAAAATCCTATTTTTTATTCTTCATTTGGGTCTGGTTCATCCAAAATAGCAAGGATAAAACATTTTTATATATAGGAAATCATTTCAGTGGTAACTGTGGCAGAAAACAGTCAGAACTATTTCAGAACCATTTTCCATACTTTCAAGGTTGCATCCATAGAGGCCAAGTGACTCAGAGAACTGAACAATTCTCTGATCAATTTAAGTAATAGAGAATAACTTTTTTTATTGTAAGTTTACATTAATCCAGATAATTGTTTCAATTCTCCATTTTACTTTTTTTTCTGTAAAAATACTGAGCAATAAGGAGACTATTTTTTTTTACCTCCACCAATAGATAAACCATTTCAGATTAGATCAAATAACAGAATTCTGTTTACAGTGATTTGAAATCACAGAGATTATTTAATCCAATGCCCTACTATTTGTCTGTGTGTGTGTGTTTGTGTGTGAAAGAAAGAGAAATAGAAAGAGAGACAGAGACAGAAAGACAGACACAATGCTACTTAAAAAGGCTATTTGTTTGAAGTCACACAATAGAAGAAAGAGAGATAATAACCCAGTTTTCTTTATTCCCTGTAATGTCCAAGCCCTGTCTTTACCCGTGATTATCTAGAAAAAAAAATTCACCTTATATCCAAATTTAAATGAATCCAGCAACACCATAAGAGGTAACAATTAGCATTTATGTGATGTGTTACAGTTTAAAATTTACATTTTATTATTAAAGGGTCCCTCTGAAGTAGGTAGTGCAGGCATTATCTCCACGGTATAAATGAGAAACTTCAAAGTGATTTAGCCCAAGTTCAGAGAACTCAAGTGGCAGATTGAGACATGAGACTTCTCACTAAAACCCAATGTTTTCCCATTATACCACAGCTATAGGTGAGCTATCTTGTATTTTCTTAATGACTCTATACACCCATTTTTAATAAAGAAATGATCATTGTAAGAAGTGTCATCCACAAAGATTTTTCCTAATTTATCATTTTGATAAACCATTTAGTTATGAAGCCACCTGAATTTTGCTTTGATAGTGTTGTTTTTTTAAAAAAATATTTTTCTGCAGTCATTAACCCATAGCTAAGATTCGTTAAAAGGAAAACATACAGAATTATTTCATTTTGTGCTTCTGGATTTATCATTTGGTAATATATGCTACAGTAATTTCTTAGACAAGCCTTTTATTATGTCCTCTCAAGAGGTGATGGTACATATTGGGAGTGGGGGGGGTATTAATTCATGCTACAAAGGAAGGTCTTATTTAAAGTTTTACTGTCAGTAACAGTATACTTAAAGAAAAAAATACCTAAGTATTCCATGTAAAGGGAAATAAAGAAAAATAAAACAGAAATGTCTGGTTGGGATTGGTTTATTTTTAAAGACTAATTACTACATTCACAAATCTTATAGATTTGCAGACATATATTCAAAGATAACCTTCGTGATATTCTATAAGGGTACAGCCAAGCAAGACCTGTTACTTTTTGAAAGCTTGAGGCCAACTTTAGTTCTGCCTTATCCATATACCACAGTTGTACTCCGGTGTTTTGAACTGTGACATAATTACATTCTTTGAAGAATGAGGTTGCTAGATTGTAGTGTATTATCAGGAATCATCCTTCACTCTGAGGGCCGGAATGTGAGTAGGAAATCATCATGTTTAATCCTAAAATGGTTCAATGCTCAAATTTGCCTGTGATCTCATCAGTGACTTTTCTCTTTTGAACAATTCATAGAGTGATAGGTCTATGTTTGTCCATCTTATATAATTCTTATTCTTGTTCTCCAGGAGGTTCATTCCAATCTGTTGGTAGCCTTTGTCTTATTTTCTTGATATTACGTACACAGTAATGGAGTGGGTATGTTGCCAATCAGTCAGAACTCACTCTTGTCATAATGACCAATCTGTTTTATTTTCCATGCATTCATTATTCTAATGACATCCTTTTTAATGATACCATTTCTCTTGTGTAATTCCTTCTTCATAATGTGTTATATTCTCATGTCCATCATGCCTCTTCCCATAGTCCTTTGGGTGATATTCATCTTCAACTCTTTTGAGGTAGTTTTTTTCCAGGACTCAAAACCACACATCTTTGGGTGTTAAAAGATGGGTCTTGTTTCATGGAAAAGCTTGGTTCAGATAAAGTACACTGCTTTGTCTTTGAGAATTTGAATAATTTTCTTAATGATCTTTGAGCATTTCCCTGAAATACATTATTTAAATCCCAGCACAGTAAACCCCTGTGATAACACACTTTATTCTGACTAAGATTTGGGCATATCTCTGGTCAAATCATATTCTAGAAAACATTAAAAGTTTCTTAGAAAAAAGCATGCTATAATATAGCTATACTATAAGCATGGGCATTAGTTCTGATCTCAGCACTTTAGGGTTATTTTAATTGTATGTTGTGTGTTTCAATTGTATATTAGTATTGAACTGGGCAAGAATAGAGATGGAAGATTTATACATATTTGTTTGCTTGCTGCCTCCCCCGTTAGATTATAAAATCCTTGAGAGCAGGGACTGTCTTTTGCCTCTTTGTATCCCTCATATTTAGCACAGTACCTAGAACATAGTAGGTGCTTAATAGACACTTATTGGTTGACTGACTGTTAAAGAAACAGAATGGAAGCAAGTTTTCTCTCAGGTCTGAAGATAACATTGTAGCAGAGAGGAATAAAATGGCTAATACAAATTAGGTCACTTGGAAAACTAATCATGCTTCTCAGTAGTTCTTTCTTAAAATTGCCTGTTATTCAGAAATGTGTCCAAAATAGTGTGTTATTTTTTGTTAATGATAGTATATCAATAAATCACTCAAGCAATAGATATGTATTAGGGTACTAAGGGAATAAAGACGCCCCCCTGCCTTTAAGAGACTTTATAAAAATGCAGCCTTCTTTTATTGTAAAATCCATCCATAATCTACCAGGTAGAATGCTTATGAGACCCTTAACCACTTTTCAGAACAAAGAAGGATGACTTATTCTTGGGAATCAAAAAAAGATAGTGTTGTGCAATAGAATGTAGTCAGCTCTCCTGATTTGGATGTTGGCTCTGCTGTTTACTTCCCTGGTGACATTGGATGAGTTATTTTGCATTTAAAGGTCTTAGTTTCCTTTTTTATAAGATTAACTAGATAATCTCTAAGATTTTGTCCTGTTTGAAATCCCAAGTGCTTATGAATATAATAGTAAAACTTTAATTATACACATACACATAGTGGGAGGGGAAGGGGGAAAAAGAGGAGATGGAAAAAGAGGAAAAGGAGGGAAGGAGGAGAAGAAATCAGCAATAGGGTTTTAAGACTACAAACATTAACTGGAATATCACAAAAATCCTATGTGGGAGAAGAATATTATTCCCATTTTACTGATGAGTAAACTGAAGCTCTGGTTATGCTGTGATAAAGATGGAATGGTGACTAGAGGACTGACCCTACAGTTAGGATAATCTGAGTTCAAGTGCTGCTTCCGACACATTTTAGCTGTCATCCTACAACCTTACAGCTATCTCAGATTGCAAATCTGCCTCTGTCTTGGGAGTCCTCTAAACTAAGGAAATCATTAATCGTAGACTAAAACTAACTAGAGTAGCAGAGCATGACAATAAACAAGGTCTTCTGATTTGTTTTAATCAAACAATAAACATTTATTAAGGGCCTACTATGTGTCAGACACTGTGCTAAGTACTGGAGATACAAAAGGAGGCAAAAGCCTGCCACTAATCTGAAGGAACTCACCATCTAGTGGGAGAAACAAACAAATATATTCAAAGCAAGCTATATACAGGATATAATGAGGAAATAATTAATAGAAGGAAGGATCTTCAATTAATTTGTTCTTAGTTATTTTTTATTTCCTCCTAAGGATCTCTGACAGTTCTGCATTTTTTTTTTTTTTGCATTCCTATTAACCACTTTTGAGGGTGGCATTGAGAAGGTAGAGTTCCTTATTCTCTCCTTTCCTCATCTTCCTCTAGGTCTTCTGACTCCAGTCCAGGACTCTTTTCATGATATCCACCCTGCTCTGACTCTATATCTTAAAAACTAACTTCAGTGCCTCTTAACTGATCTGAAAAACCAATAACTAAAATGTCTTGCGCTCTCTAGTAAAATCGGAGACACTCAGATGTTGGCTGTAAGGAAAGCAAGCAAACAGAGGCAGTTTAAATTTAATTATTAATGCATCAATTCCTGTACTAATTTTTATTCCTGCCTGTTTTAGGACTATGTGTGGGCGTATAGATCAGCTAAGAAAAGCCCTGGAAGGAAAGCCTGACTATGGACATCTAGGAACACCTAAGAGAACTGCACAGCCACCTAAGGACATTGTGTTTAAAGGGATAGATTGGAAGCATAGGCAGAGAGTGTCATTACTAAGGAACATGAAATCCACTTAAGAAAGATACTTGTTGGGATGGGGGTGGGGCCAGGTCACTGGAAAGCTTCAGTGGCTATGCTGAACTGGGGTAATCATGATGTTAACAATGCCAGTTAAGGACAAATGATAATGCACCCTCGAAGATTTGCATTACTGCACCCTAACATGCAAAGTATTATACAGGAAGAAAGCATTCTGGGAGTAAAACCTGGTGGATCTCCTCCCTCCACCCTCCCTCTACATCCACAATACACTTAGAAGGGATTAATGAATTCCTTGAATGGGAAGTTATTCAACTTTTAGAGTGAAGAAAAGGAAATAAGAGAAAGTTGGGGGACTGGGAGGGACGGAAGGTAGGTGGTTGGATGAATGTGTGTGAGGAAGGGAGTGAAGCGATTTCCTTAATGTCATTCCCACCGTATCCGTCTTCTGAACTGCCCAAAGGGGGAGAGGAAGGAGGAAAAACAGAAGGGATGAAGAAAGGATTCCCTTCCTGAAGTGTGTGTCCCTTAAAGTTAAAATGAGAAGAACAAGGTGCAATCCTTTCAGAGAAAAGACGGTTAGGGGGCCACCACTGGCTGATCCTGGGGTGGAGGAGGAGTAGCAAGCTGGGCGGCTGCAGGCAGCTGGACTCCGTGTTCCTCTCCTAACCTCAGCAGCAGCAACAGCAACAGCAGCAGTAGCTTCAGCTGCTCACTGCACCAACCTGCGGGCTGGCTGGAGAGCACCGGCCCCTCCCACTCCCACTCCCCTCCACTCCCCGCCACCCTGCCGCCGCTACTGCTGCCTCCTCCTCTTCCCTCCCTCTCCCCAGTCCCCTGCCCCCCAGTCCCAGCCAGTGCCGCAAGGAGCCGGGTTGCGAGGTTTCTGCCCTGGACTGCAGCTGGCCGGGCGACAGAGACTGCCAGCCACCTGCACCTGGTGCGGCTGCCTGCCAGGAGCTTGGACAACCACTTCCCCTCCCCCTTCTGTCCCCCACTCCCTACATTCCCACCTCCTCAAACCCTGACATCAGCCTTCTCCTCCTCCTCCCCTCCTCCACCACCACCTTCTCCAGGGAGCTCAGCGAGCTTCCCGCTGCCTTCTCTCTCCTCTTCCTTTGCTCTTGCCATTCAGCCCCACCACTCCCCATCAGCTAGTACTTCTGCCTCCACTTCCCCTTCTCCTTGCAGCCTTCTCAGCCTCCTTTTTTCTTTCTCCTCCTGTCCTCCTAACCCCCTCCTCAAGCACCCCCTCCCCAGGACAGGGGCCGTAGCCTTGTCATGTCAGGATGGAGATCCGGCAACACGAGTGGCTCTCGTCCTCCCCCCACGAGGGCTTCGAGCAGATGAGGCTTAAAAGCCGCCCCAAGGAGCCCTCCCCGAGCCTCACTCGAGTAGGTGCGAACTTCTACAGCAGCGTCAAACAGCAAGACTACAGTGCCAGTGTCTGGCTCCGGAGGAAAGACAAATTGGAGCACGTAAGGGTCTCCCCCACCTCCTTCAATGGGACTCCTTCCCCCGCGCCTTGCCCCCCGTCCTTCAAGTGCCCCGAGAATGCTAGGGAGTTGCTCTGGAGTCCGAGGTGGGAAGGTGGTTGGTTGCTTGGGTTGCAGGGTTATGATAGTAGGAAGGAGTGGCTCCTAGTCCGGTGAGACCCCTTTGGGTCTTCCTATTTACTGTCTTGGGCACTGGCTGACCCGAAAAACTGGCTTCTTATTCCGCATTCAGTATGCTAGTTTCTTGCCTTGCACTTTCTTTTCCTAAATGCCCAGCTATGGGGAGTGGACGGAAAGGATTCCCGTCAGAGCGCAACGCCTTGTATCATAACTCGGGCTCCTATAGTGTTTTCCTGAGGGTGCGGGATGTGTGAAGGAGAGTGGGGGGAGGTGAGATTTGCGGAGGATCCGCTACCGTGGGTGGATATGATGAATGCGATTTGCATTCCATGTATTTTTAAAGTGCGTTTATGATGCCTATTAGAGGAATTTTCGTTTTTCTCTCACATACATAAGCTTCCATAAACTTGGAACAGTTAAGTTACCTAGTGAAGATGAAGTGCATGCTCCTTTAGAGTTTGCCTGCAGTGTCCATTGTGATGAAGCTCATAGGTACGTTACAGAGTTGAGCCTCTGGTTTAGAGGAATGTGCATGAACCAAAGAAAGGCAAAAGACAGAACAGATCACTGGGAAACTCACAAACCTGTTAATAGCATTCACACTAAGGACTAGATAACAGGGGTGGGTGCTTTGAAGTTAAGTTTACAATGCGTACAGAATATCTTCTTTTCAGCAGAAGTCTGAGGCTAGCTTTATCAGGAAGGGGAAAAAAAGCCCTATCCCACACTCCCACTCTTCCTCAAAATTATATATGTATTTCATTCAACTATATAAATTACATTTGCTAGAGCCTCCATAAGTCAACTGTCAAAGATGAGCCTGGGAGAAGTAAGTCAAGAGTACAGTACAACTAGTTAAAGTGAATAGAGTATCTCTCTGAGCTGTATAATCCACCTTGTGCCTGTGATCATAGAATATTATGGTCTCATAGTATTCGGGTTATATCTCCAGTTGTGATGAAAGGATAAGAACTCCTCGAAATCACACATTTCCAGCCATTGCAGAGGGTACTGAATTCTATCTCTCCTCCACATGTCTCTCTAATGTTGTACAGTTACAACAGGGCTTCACAGGAGAAAGCCTGTTAGCAGGGTATTTCCCTATTACAAATCAAAAAGGAAGGTCAGTGCTTTTTCTCAGTAGGACTAATGTTTAAGTCGCAGAAAGTTCATCATTTCAGGCTTTGAATTTAGTAGCAGGTTCTGCTTTGAGTGTGGATAATCATTTGCTAAGACAACACTTCCTCCATCTCTGATTCTTTTAACAATTGAGGTAATTAAGCAGAGCTTCTGATATCTTGAGGTTTTAAAAGGCAGTGAGTGGCATCTAATAAAAGATGGGCACAAAACATTTATCCAAGATAAACAGTATGTCTTTCTTCTTCTTTAAAACTGAGGAATAAAAATAACATTTTCATGCCATTTGGATTTTCATGATATTCTGCATTTAGTACTAGGATGAAGTGTTCACAATCCTGAAGCACCAACAGAAAAAGGCTTCATTGCATATAGTTACACTATTAATGCAAGTGCTTTGGAAGGTCTGTGCTTTTAGCTGGTCCATTTCCTTTACACTGCTGCAAATCAATAAAAATAAAAGATGGGAAACTTTTTGCATGTGCTTCTCATTAAGCTATAGACCCTGACTGATTTTTATTGTTAGATACTTATTCACTTCAAGATAATCTTTACAAGTATTAATTGAATTAGATGATAATGGGATAATGTAAGCATAGGCTTTCTGAGGTTGTTGTAAGACTAGGGTGATTACGCCACTCGAGAGACCAAATAAATGAATGGATGACTTCATCGTTTAAAATCTTGCTTCTCTCTTCTTGTCTCTACCTATGTCCATTAAGCAAATGCATTATTCTTATATCAAGAAATTAGTGGTGTCACCACTTAAAAAAAGCAAACCCTCACTGATTGTGGGGGCTTGTTTTCTGCTTTCCTCCTCCTTTATGAAGTTGCGTGTTTCTGTTCTGATATTGTCCTATGTATCTGCTTACTTTTCTGAAAGGAGACTTTACTTCAAGCTGCATCTGGTTTGGTGGTATGTTACTCCTCATGGAATTTTGCTAGCAACAATTCCTATTTGCGTCTAGAATTATACTTTCGATTGCTAGGAAAAATGAAATATGCCTATTTAAAAACTTCATTTATAGTTGTACTGTGTGTACTGTATTTCATACAAACCATGATGTAGTCAATTTTTCATTGACTTTAAGTTGCACATATGAAGGCTAAAAGAGACCCTTCCAAAATAATGTAGCAGTTGACAGCCTGTTCTGCTGACACATGGAATCTAATAAAGTATCATGTCTGTTATTATAATAAAATTGTGGTTGCAGAGCAAGTGAAATGGATTTCTCTAGTAGCATCCTTCCAAAGAACAAATTCAGAAGTCAATGTGATTGGATTTCATTGAACAAATATACAAAGATCACGTTTCTAAAATAAATTTTTCTTCTCCCTCTTCTCGCTTCTCTCTTTTGCGTAAGAATGATAATTATATTTTTAATCACATGGGGCAAAATTCATTTATGTTTATAATGGAGTAGAACATATGCCTGAAAAGTTTCCTTTGTAGTTCTTTTCCTGAGTGCTTTTAATGGTCATCTAAGTACTGAGAGAAACGAAAAAAGTAATTTATCATTTTCAATGAAAAGTATTTTTAACCCTGCATGATAACTTCATGTGCAGAAGTGAAATATAGCAGTGCAGCATGAGTTCAAATCCTGTTTCTAGCCCTACCTGTCTGTGTGTCCTAGGGTAAGTCTCTTCATGTTGGACATCGGTTTTCTCATATTTAAAATGCAAGAATTGGACTAAGTGACTTTAAAGGACACTTTGGGCTCAAAATCTATGAACCTGTGAAGAGAGGTGTTTTTTGCTATGAATCTTGTAGGATTGTTTCCACGCCCCTAAAAAGGTTGCTATCCACTTTTCCACTGTTACTGAATTAGTCACCAAGAAAATGTTTCAGGAGTTAAACACCTAATATCCTTCTTTGAGCTGAAGCCCAAATTTCCTTAGTAAGGAGATGTGCTTGGAAAATATAAGGGTAGCCCCCCCCTTTTTTCCTCCATTAGCTAGTATTTAGAGCCCTTTTAGGCACAAGCTAAGAATATAATGTGAAGATCTGGCAAAAGCCATGAACAGAATGGTCAACCTTATCATTTCATCCTTGAGGTTTGAATGAAAGCCCTTAGAGTTCTACTATCCCACAGGGCAATTACACACTAACCTAAAAGCCCTTTTTGCACCTACCCAGAAGGTTTGGAAGAAATAGTGTTTTCCACTAGAAACTCTGTAATGTGGTCTGGCTTCAGGGGAATGTTTTCATCCATCTTGATGGCTATCCCCAACTCTGGGGGGGGGAGAGGGGTGAAAGAATACAGTTTATTTCCTTTGATATGATATTTACATAATTGTTATCAAATAATTTACTCATGAAAGTTTCTTGTCCTCTCTTTCTCTTCTGACCCCCAGCCAAGTGTACCTGCCTTTCTTCCCTGGAAGGATAGGTTTGCCCACACTCTGAGACAAGTTCTAGAGGACAGGAAGTATACAGAATAAAAGCTGAAAAAGGGAAACAGTGGGAAAAAAAAATAAGAGCTCATTAACTACCTACTATGTACCAAACATTGTGCTAAACCCTTTACAAATACTATCTCAGTGATGCTCTCAACAATCCTGGAAAGTGGGTGCTCTTATTGCTCCCATTTTAAAGGTGAGAAAACTGAGGCAAATACAAGTTGGGTGACTTATCCAGGGTCACACAGCTAGTAAGTGTCTGAGGCTGATTTTGAATTTATCTTCCAGCCTCCAGACTCAGCATTTTATTCTTTGCAGCACCTACCTCTCCATGTAGCCCAACTTTTATTTTACTGATGAGGAAACTGAGACCCAAAGACATTAAATGACTTGCCCAAATTCATGCAGGTAGTACCTAGGCTGGGATGAGACTTGAGATGTGAGGAGTCCCTGTATCAGAATGGGTTGCCTTAGCCTTTTGCCTACTCTATACAAGTGGGATGGTTAAGGAATCAAAACTTCTTCCTCCAATATCCCTTCTTTGTTGTTTAGACAATTGCCAAGGTTCAACTCTATACTGATTATCTAAATTTCTCATGCTTAGTTTTTATGTCTAACTCCTTATATCTGTTCTTAACCTGCTGCCCATCTATATAATCTATTGCTGACTCAAGGAACCCTCTGGTTCCTTCTATCTGTGCTTGCCCTGTTGCCTGCTCCACTGTTGGTCAGTCCTAACTCCACATAAAGTTGTGAGTTCTCCATCATTGAACTCTCCAGGTTTGTATATGGATGACTACTTTTGGAAGATAATGGATGAGGATTCCTGTTCAGGTATGGGTTGGTCAGAATGACCTCTGAGAGTCTTTCCAACTAACTATTTTTCAGTTCCTACAAAAAAGCCCATATCCTACTTACTTCCTTTAGAACAGGACTAGTACTAGTTATAAAACTATTTAGGTTACAAAAAACGCAGTTGAACCTACTTGTAAATCATATGATAAATGAGGATATAAAAATTAATGAAAATTATTAGAATATCCAGAACTCACTTGTAATGAGCCATATATAGTATCTTTGTTTATTAAGTTCTCTTACCCTTTCTTTTTTTAAAAAAAAATCTCTGCCTCTAAAAATGCAAATTTGCACCAGCATGAATAGGGTTTATATTACCAGTGATTAGTAAATAAATGACATAATCACAGTCGCCTCTTGAAATTACTTATTTAAAAGGGGAGGAAAAGCATAGCTGAAATGGGTTACACTGGACCAATATGATGAGATTGGCACAAAGGGTTGACATCATGAAATATCATCTCTGCCTCCCAAAGAACTGATCAGAGAGGAGAAAAAAGAGAGAGAGAATTGTAGTAAATGAAATTTAACATTTTCCAAGTTTTAAAATAAGATTCTTGCTGTCTGTTTATGTCACATCCCACAAAAGGATTTCTAGCAAACATTTTGAACCTTTGAAAAATATTGTTATAATTGAATCTATCTTTAGATACACAAATAAACTCGAAGAATAAGGAAGAAATAATTATTTCTGTGCCTTCTAAACTCCCAGAAGCCAAAATATAAAGCCAGGTCTCATAGTATTGTCTAATGAGTTTCTTTGTTTTTTCTGCATATCGTTATTTATCACATTTGCATCACTAATGAACTCTCAAAGTTTTTTGGCATTTGAGTTAGTTTTAAATGGCCTTGGAGGATTTTTCCTCCTAATTTGGGCTGAGTTGATTGACTGGACTAGAACAATTGTGTGTTTATAGCTATTTAATTAGAGATATTAGATTCTTGGACTTAACATCTGACATTGGTACTCCTTTCCTCCCCCA
This sequence comes from Pseudocheirus occidentalis, assembly GCA_028646575.1. Classification (NCBI taxonomy): domain Eukaryota; kingdom Metazoa; phylum Chordata; class Mammalia; order Diprotodontia; family Pseudocheiridae; genus Pseudocheirus; species Pseudocheirus occidentalis. The sequence continues at coordinate 116,143,198 of CM053593.1, forward strand.
CACCCCTCAGTTTCTAGCAAGGGTGTGTGTTTTCCTAAAAACGTAGTTTCATTATGATTTCCTGTGCCTCTGCTAGACATGAGCCCTAATCTGTGCTTTCATTTAACTGTGGTGTTAGATTCTTTTGAATTGCTTTTGATTCAACAAGCATTTTGATTCTCATTTTTGATACTTACCAACTATGTGATCCTAGACACATCACTTAACCTGTAAGTGCCCTAAATAATTCTTTGAGACTTTAAGTTGTACAGTAATTGCCGATATCAATGGATAAAGTACTTTTCTTTACTTTAGAGTCCCCTTCACTAATGAAATTATAGATCTATGCCAAAAAAAATGTACAAGGAAGTAAATACTAGGAGTTGGGGATACAGAGGGAAAAAACAAAACAGTCCCCATCCTTGACAATGTATAACCTAGTAGAAAAGGATAAAGAATATATACAAATAGCAGTATATGTTACTTATTTGCACTTAGGAGAAATTTAACAGGAGAGATCTAAAAAAAAGGAAAAATAATTGAATGGGGGTGCACGGTGAGGTGGTGTCAGGGGCACCTGAATTGAACCTTGAAGGAAGGAATTTCACTGGACAGACATGTGGGGCATTCCACATTCCCAGCATCAGAGACAGGCCATGAAAACACAAGGAGGTAATCAAATTGGAGAATGATTTTGCTGGACATTTACACATTATGTTGAAATGTATAATGTTCTTGTCAACGGAAGCTCAATGTTCAGTGTCTTAAAGATTGCAGTAAAAAGCATTGAAGTGCCTTGAAATGCTAGCCAGATTTCCATTATTAACAGATCCAATATTTACCAAGAAAGTATATTTTCCCCCAAGCAACAGTACAAAATAACACAATTTCTGAAATCATTAATAGAACCCATGGGCAGGGCTTAGTGATAATATGGCAAACCTTCCTTATGGGCCTTATTCTGTTTATGTTACTAAGTCTTGGCTTATTCCATGCTTCCAAGTTTGCTTGATTCTTCTATCAATCAATCAAAAGCATTTATTAAAACAGTATTGTGTGCCGGGCACCATGTTAAGTACTGGGCATCCAAAGAAAAATTAAAAACAGACCCTCCTTTAAAGGAGGTGACATTCTAATAGGGAACATAACATATATCTAATAAGGGATATGAGATACAAACAGAATAGATGGAAAGTAGTGGGAAAGGCAGTACCAACCGAGGAGAGTGGAAAAGACTTTTTTGTAGAAGGCAGTGCTTGAATTGAGTTTGGAATTTTGGGATTCTAAAAGGCAGAGCCGAGGAGGGGGAAGATACCAGGTATTGAATAGTTGGAAGGAGTGCTAAAGACACAAAACCATTAAAAAGCTATCTCTCCTCTGGGAAGTTTACCATGGTGTAATAATCTTATGATGATAGCTAGCATTTATACAGTACCTACTGTGTGCCAGGCACAGAGCTAAGAGCTTTACAAATGTTATCTTGTTTGACCTTCACAACAACCCTGGGAGTTAGGAATCTAATAGAGGTTAAGTGACTTGCCAAGAGTCACACAGCCAGTAAGTGGCTGAGACTGGATTTGAACTCAGGTCTTCCTGACTCCAGCCCAGTACTCTAGCCACTGCACCACCTAGCTACTCTAAAGTTAGAATTAGCTAACTTTCTTTAAAGTTTGCGTAAGAGATTCAGCCACAGGATCAAAACAAAGCTCATTCACATCTCTGATCTTAAAGTTTTCTTATTGGTAAAATAGTGATTAGAATACTTGAACTTCCTATCTCATAGTGTTTTTTGTTGGGACAGAATTTTGTAAAGTGTACCATACTTATGATTTGTTGTTATATATATATAAAGCATATATTATATGCTTTAGGAGTCTGAGGTGGTCAGAAAAATCTTTACAGGCCGGGAAGGTTTTGAACTGAGCCTTAGGCAGAGAGAAATGGGGTAGACAATCAAGGCATAAGCAAAGGTCAATGAGTTTCTAGTGATCTCTTAATTGTCAAATCAGATGGTATTTTCTCAAGCTTCATCCTTCGAAGCCTGTCTAATGTATTTGACATTGTTGACTGTCCCCTCCTCCAACACACTCTTTCTTCATGTCAAGTCAATAAGCATTCAGTAAGCATCTGCTATGTAGACAAACCAGAAAAGGCCAAAAAAAAAAAATAGTGATACCTGCTCTGATCTCCAGGAGCTCACAGTCTAATGAAGGACATAGCTTGTAAACAACCCTGTACAAAGAAGATTGATCTAGATCACTGGTTCTCAACCTGTGGGTGTGGGTCACGACCCCTTTGGGGGTTGAACGACCCTTCCACAGGGGTCACCAGAGTAGCCTAAGACCATCAGAAAACACATATTTCCGATGGTCTTAGGAACCGAGACATAGTTCTTCTATCTGTCTCCAGGTGAGTCTGCCCACATGCAGATATACCCACATATGAATATTAAAGGGTCTCGGCATTAGGAAAGTTGAGAAACGCTGATTTAGATAGAGATAGAGATTTATAGACTATCCTCCTATAGGATATATAATACTCATATATCCTAGAGGAGACATGTTGGGTATATTTCCTACATAAAGGATGTTTATGTTACTAAGTTTCAGCTTACTCTATACTTCCAAGTTCATATGCTTGACTCTTCAATGAATCAATCAACAAGCATTTATTAAAATCATTATTGTGTGCCAGGCCCATGTTAAGCACTGGGGATACAAAGAAAAATTAATAATGAAATCATAGATCTAGGCCATCTATATAAACTGGAAGTAGTCTCAGAGGGAAGGCATTGAGGAGGACTAAGAAAGGCTTTTTGCAGAAGGTGGAATTTTATCTGGAACTTGAAGGAAGTCAGGGGAGTCAGTAGTTGGATATGAGGAGGAAGTGGATTCTAGGCATGGAGAAGAACAAACCAAAATTCCTGCCGTCAGGAGATGGAGTGTCTTGTCTGGGGAACAGTAAGGACAGTGTCACTTGACAGCAGAGTAAGTGAATGGGAATGAAATATAAGGTTGGAAAGTCAGAAAGGAACCAGGTTATGAAAGTCTTTAAAAGCCAAACAGAGGATTTTATATTTGATTCTGGAAGTCATAGGGAGCCATTGGAGTTCACTTAATAAGGGATGACATGGTAATACTTATTATTTAGGAAGGCAAATTTGACAACTAAGTGGTGGTGGGATTGTTTAGGGAGAAGCCTTAAGTGGATAGAACAACCCTATTCTAAGCACTCAGCATCTCATGTGTGAATTATTGAAATAGCTTCTGCTTGTTAGTATAGTTTTAAGCAATTAAAATTCAATAACTCTTTCCTCATTGGTCTGCTTATCTGCATTGAGGACAAGGGCACATCATTTAAATCTTTGCATTTCATATAGTACCTTCCACAGTTGCCTGGCACATGGTAGCTGTTCCTTAGACATTTTTCTGTTAATGATAATGACAATACAAGCTCTCCCAAAAATCTAGTAAAGTTTTAAGTTTAAAACTGCACTGAGACTTTTGGAACATTCTGTATTGTACACAGAAATGTATTGTGCAGCATTCCTATATATTTCTAATGAAATCCAACATCAAGAGATAGAAAGAGAAATTCCATTTAAAGTTACTGTAGACATTATAACATGTCTACTTGAGAAAACAAACCCAGGATTTTTTCCAATTTTCCAAATAATTGGAAAAACGTCAGTTGCTTGTGGTTAGGTTGAGCTAATATAATAAAAATGACAGTTTTATCTAAATTAATTTGTATATTTAGTGACATACCAATCAATTTACAAAAAAAATTATTTTATAGAGTTAGAAAAAATAGTAACAAAATTAATCTGGAAGAACAAAGGATCCAGAATATCAAGGGAATTAATGAAAAGAAATACTAGGGAAGGTGACTTAGCCATACCAGATTTTAATCTGTTTTATAAAGCAGAAGTCATCAAAACTACTTGGTACTGACTGAGGAATAGTGTAGTGGATCAGTGGAACAGATTGGGTACAGTAGACATAGCAGTCAATGACTATGGTAATCTGTTTGATAAACCCAAAGACCCCAATTTTGGGGACAAAAAACTTGCTATTTGACAAAAAAACCTGTTGGGAAAACTGGGAAACAGTATGGCAGGCACTGGGCATAGACCAGTATCTTGCACCATATACCAAAATCAAGTCTAAATGGGTGCACAATCTAGGTATAAATTCTGATACTCTAAGCAATCTGGGAGAGCAAGGAATAGTTTACCTGTCAGATGTATGGAGAAGGGAAGATTTTGTGACCAAAGAAGAGTTAGAGAGCATTATAAAATGCAAACCAGATAATTTTGATTACATTCAATTGAAAAGTTTCTATGCAAATAAAGCCAACATAACCAAGATTAAGAGGGAAGTGGGAAATTGGCAAAGAATTTTTACAACCAGTGCCTCTGATATAGGCCACATTTTTAAACTATACAGAGAACTGAGTCAAATCTATAAGAATATAAGTCATTCCCCAATTGATAAATAGGCAGATATAAACAGGCAGTTTTCAGAGGAAGAAATTAAAGATATCTATAAACACATGAAAATATACTCTAAATCACGATTGATTAGAGAAATGCAAATCAAAACAACTCTGAGATTCCACACCTCACCAGTCAGATTGGCTAAGATGACAAAACAGGAAATTATAAATGCTGGAGAGGATGTGGAAAAACTGGAACTCTAATGCATGGTTGGTGGAGTTATGAACTGATTCATCCATTCTGGAGAGCAATCTCGAATTATGTCCAAAGGCCTATAAATAAGTGCCTACCCTTTGATCCAGCAATACCACTTCTAGGGCTGTATCCCAAAGAGATCATAGAAGTGGGAAGAGGATTCATTTGTACAAAAATATTTATTGCAGCTCTTTTTGTGGTAGCAAAGAATTGGAAATCAAGGGGATGCCATCAATTGGGGGAATGACTGAACAAAATGGTGGTAAATGAATGTAATGGAATACTATTGTGCTATAAGAAACAAGGAGCAGACAGATGTCTTAATAACATGGAGAGACTTAATATAAACTGATGCTGAGTGAGGAGAGCAGAAGCAGGAGAACTTTGTACACAATTACAGACACAATCATATATGTGACAAGTAACTTGAATAGACTGGGCTCTTCTCAGCAATGTAAGGTTAAAAGATAACTCCAAAAGATTCATGATGGAAAGGGATATCCACATCCAGAGAATGAGCTACAGAGTCTGAATACAGATTGAAGCAAACTGCTCGCTCTCTCTTTTTGTCTGTTTTATTTTGTTTCTTCTTTCTCATTAATTCCATTGGTTATAATCCTTCTTTACAACTTGACTAATGTTTAATGTGAAGGTATTTGTAGCTCCTATATTTGATCCCGTGCTGCCATGGGGGATAGGGGGAAGGAAGGAGGAAAAAGAGAGGGAGAAAATTTGAAACTCAAGGGATTGTGGAACTGAATATTGTAAACCATAAGTAAATAAATAAATTTTAAGAAACTAACAAAAATGCATTGTGCTTGGGTAGTTATAAGTGCAGCAGAAACAAATTAAATACAAATATAGTCAGCATGGGGTGAGGGGAGAGATGTTCTAGTGAACTGTGGAACATGTTAGGAGTGAAGAGAGGTAATTTGGAGGAAAGAAAAAATAGGGCGAAGGATCCAAGAAAAATCTTGGTTGTGGGAAGCAGTATGGTATAATGAGGGGAAAAGATTTGAATGCAAAAAATTTAATTCTACATTAGAGACTCATTAGCTGTGTAACCCTGGGCAAATCACTCAACCTCTCTCTGCCTCAGTCTATTTATCTGTAAAATGTAGAGACTTAGCTTCTTAGTTTTTATCCAGACCTAAATATGTGATCCTGTAGTCCACATTCTAATCCTGACTCTTCTAATCACTCCCTCTGTGTGACCATGGGCAACTCACTCCCCATTTTGGGGTCTTAGTTTATTACATTCTAAAACAAATTAGTTGGATTAGGTGACCTCTAAATTCTCTTCCAGAACTTAATCTGTGATCCTATGAGCAGATTAACTGAGGCTGGACAAATTTATGTGAAAAGTTTGGAAAAGTCAAACTGAATTATAAAAGGGGATATGGATGCTTAAGATAAAGGACTTGATTGGTATAAGAATATTGGAAAATATAATAATGAATGCTAAGTATTTAAGGAGGATCTACCTTGTGCCAGGAAACTGTAGCAGATACTATGATACATAAAAAAATTAGAAGACCTGTCCTTGTACTTAATTAAGTCAAATAGTTGAATAAGAAAATATTTTTGAGGGCCTACTATATGAAAATGGCTGTATTATGCATGATGAGGGCTACAGAGATGAACAAGACTGTCCTTGCAATCATAGAGACTATAGTTAGTTAGAGAAGATGAAACGTGAACATAAATTTCAATAATACAACATAAACCACGATCATTGGAAAGCAATGGAGGAAGAGATCTCCTACACCTATGAGAAAGGGAAAGACTTATTAGAGGAGATGGTATTTGCTTTGGACCTTGAAGGATCAGGAGAAATTGGGCAAGCAGAGTAGGGAACAAGTTCTTCACTCTATAGAGTGAGTAAAACCTCCAGAGGAAGGAAAATACCGTTTTCTAGAATCAATTGGAAGTCCACAAGGATTGAGGGGAATAGCAATAGGATAAGGCTGGAAAGGGTGTTTGGGGCAAATCATTGAAAATCTCAAATGCTAGGCTAAGGATTTTGGATCTTTTATGGCAGGTAATGAAATATCATTATGGTTTCTGAGCAAATAAGTGACAGGAGATACAGTATGATCTGAAGGAAAGAGCACTGTACTGTATAAAGATCTGGATTTGAGTCCCAGCTCTGACACTAGCCAAAATGACTCTAGGCAAGTCATTTGGCCTCTCTGAGCTTTAGGACCTCAGCTGTAAAATTGAGATTATAATATGCATGCTTCCTTCCTTATGTTGTTATTGTGAGAAAATAATTTTGCAAAGTGCTGTATAAATGTGAGTTATTATTAGGACCAGAGTTCTACTTTGGCAAGGTTATTCTGGCAGCAGTGCTTAAGATGAACTGAAGTGGGGAGAGCTAAAAATGTGTAGATAAGTCAGAAGATTTTGGTAATCATATAAGTGAGAGATAATGAGAGGGAGTTGGTAGTAGGAAAGATATGACAGGACTTATTCATGGATAAATAATAACCTGATAAATCATAGACTGAGTGCCAAGTGAATACTCTAAAACTTGAGAGAGAACAAGATCAGATGTATAATAAGCAACCCCTTAAGAGATACAGAAAAAAATGAATCAAAACAATGAAGAATCAGAATTGCTGTGAATTTGGGAGTTGGAAAGAGCCTCAGTGACCATCTAGTCAAATCCATACCTGTTAGGAGTTGCCACTACAGTACAATTGAGAAATAGTCATCCAACCTCCTTTAGAAGACCACCAGTGAAGGGCAACCCACTACTTACATGGGCAGCCTTTGCCAATTTTGGATGGTTCTGATTGTTATGAAGATTTTTCTGATATAAAGTCTCTTTGTAACTTCTACCAGGTGTTCCTTATTCTTCCCACTAGAACAAATCAGAAGAAGTGTACTTCTTTTTCTTACTCATCCCTTCAAATCTCTGATGAGTGCTATCCCTTCTGAGTCTTCTTTTCTACAAAGTAAACATTCCCAGTCCTTGCAGCTGATCTTCACATAACACTTGAGTCCAAGCCCTTTGCCTTATTGGTTATCACTCTTCATTTGAGAGTCCATTAAAAGAAGGATAGCATGTCAAGGTATAGTGTCTGGAGAAGGCAAAGTCATAGTCTCTACAGTGTTTTCGCCTGGTTAGAGGGCATCGTGAGTATTTTGTCTCATCCTGGGCAAGATGTTGTAGAAGAACAGTGACAGAGGATTGTAGACAAGATAATAAAGGCACTTAAAATCATGTTATAAGGAAAAATGAATGATTGAAAGGATTTGGTATGTTTATCTTGGAAAAAGGAAAATGTCAGGGGGACCTAATGGCTACTTTACAAAATTCAGTCATATGGAAGAAGGATTGGAAATTTACTTTACTCTGTCACTGGTGGAAAGGGAATGGTAGTACACAGAACTGGGTCCAGTGAGTAGGAGTAATATAGTGATGATGATGGTGATGATGATGATGATTTGCCTGCATAACAGAGAAAATTTAATGATTATAGTTGCCTCAGGAGGTAGGGAGGTCCCTGTCACTAGAGATGTCTAAGCAGAGAATGAATGATCATTTACTAGAGATTTGTTCAGAGAATTCTGGATTCACCCAAGGTTTGGATTAGGTGATCTCTTAGGTTCCTTCTCTAGTTCTAACATCATAGAGAGAGCCACATCTTAATGACTCCTCTTCTTCAAATTCAGAATCCATTTTGTTTTTTAAAGTCAGGTAATAAGAATTTATTAAGCTACTACTATGTGCTAGGCACTGTACTATGTGCTGGGAATAAAGAAAGGCAAAAGAGATTCTTTCCTCCCAAGAAAGTCGTAGTCTAATAAAGAAACAACAAGCAAACAAATATCTACTTATAAACAAATATAGAAATATAAACTATATGACAAAATTGCAAATATATATGGAAAACTTGCAAACATATACAGAATAAATTGGAGATAATCAACAGAGAGAACACATTAGCATGAAACGGGATTGATTAGGGAACGTTTCTTGTAAAAAGTGGAGTTTTACCTGGAATTTGAAGGAATCCAGAAGGTACAAAAGAGGAAGATTATTGGATATCCAGTAAAAAGAACTCTGGGAAAGGAGAATCCATAACTTGCTTGGTGATATAACCCCTAACAATGTAAGTAAAATACCGTTATAGGCTCTCAGAGTTGAATGGGACTCTATGCTAGATGTCGTTTACTCTAGGTCCTTACCTGATACATGAATACTTTTGCAATATGTTCATAAGTGATCCTATAGTATCTGACTGAACACTGCTAATGTTTGGCAACTACCTTTTGATGAGTGGCCGATAAGGTCACTTGCCCATGGTCACCCAGCAAATAAATGATTCAGCTTCTTAACTTCTAGGAAAGCCAGTTAGTAAGCATTTACCTAGTACCTAGTATGAATGTGCCAAGAACTATGTTAATGCTGAAGGCATTATTTTTTTTCCGAAAATGCAGTTTAGTTTTAATTAGAGGTAATGTCTTGTAATAGCCATGAACTGGGTTTCAGTCATACCTCTGCCCTGTACTAGCTGCAATTAGTTAGGTTATAATTTGCAGAGAGGGGCTCACCTACATTGAAGTTCTCCACCAGGAGCTCCATATACTGATAAAATCACAGATCAGTGCTCTACCTCATCCCCCACCTCCTTTAATCCCCACCAAGAAAATATTTTAACGGATTAGTTTGAAGAACAATTATGGCTAATAAAAAAATATTGAGTGATCCAGATGGACTGTCTTCCTTGTCTCAATTCACCTGTTCATTGTTCATTCCTTTGCTTTGTTTGAGGAGGTAAACCAGAAAAATCTAAGCTACTTTGGCAGCAAAGAATATGTCAAAACAGCTTTAAAATCCCTTTAAAGACCTGCCAGTCTTAATTATTATGTTTCTCTTACTACGACTTTTGGGCTTGGCTGTTTCCAAACTATTTTTATCCCTTTATATCTTCTTGCTTTAATCCATGACAAAACTTGCAAACATGAGTAAAAGTGCTACCTTTTAAGATTTGTAATACAGGCTTAGAGAAGAAGGTAACATAGTAGAAAGTGTGCTGGCATTGGAATTAGGGGATGAAGACTTCAGATTCTGACTCTGATGCTGTGTGTCACCTTGGATAAAATCACTTAACCTCCCTGAACCCCAGTCCTCTTATATAAAATGAGAGTTTGTATTAAATGACTTTTCAAGTCCCTTATATCTCTATGCTTTGATTCTGTGTTTTTATGTGTTGTTGTTCAGTTGTTTTGCAGTTATGCCTGACTCTTTGTGACCCCATTTGGGCATTTCTTGGCAAAGATACTAATTTGCCAATTCCTTCTCCAACTCATTTTACATATGAGGAAACTGAGGCAAACAAGGTTAAGTGACTTGCCCAGAGTCACACAGCTAGTAAGTGTCTGGGGCCAGATTTGAACTCAAGTCTTCCTGACTCCAGACCCAACACTTTATCCACCTAGCTGCATGTGTTTTTATATAAAAATTAAAAAGTAAACCCTACTTACAACTGTCGTTGGTACTACTGTGCAAGCCCAGACCAAGAGAAAATGAAGATCCTGTGGATGCTGAATACAGGTTTTTTGGGAAAAAAATGCTAACTGATCTTTTCAAAAGTTGAAAAATAGTCTCCCACTAAGGAGTATTAGTAATAAGTCAAGAGATATGTGATCTCTATCCCCTACCGTGTGCAAGCTAGGTTTCTTTCTCCAAGTATTAAAACAATTTTTGAGACTTACTTGACCTAGGAGACTAAAGGCTCGGGCGTTTGGCATCACTTTCTGATGTTCTGAGTACAAAACAGTCAGGAGGATGTACTGGTATTCTCTGATGATTGGCTGATGGACACCATGGGTAACTTGAGGGCAGGGTAGTTTTGCTTAGCTGAATCAACTCATAATGCTTTTCTGTGCATTTATCGTCAGATATCGTTCCCCTGCTATGGAAAAACAAATCTTTTATTAACTATTGAATGACCTTTAAGAGTCTCATTTTGTGCTAGTATTGAACTTTAGCTCCCAAGGGACTGGTATGAGTAATGCACGGACCAAAACAGTATACATTAACAACTGACCAACGAGATGGTTTCTTAAAGCATCTATTTCTTGAAACACAACATTCTTGGTGCTTCAATTCAGTTAGCCCCTATGTATAATTAACATGGTCAGTCCAGAATAACTTCATAAGTGAACTTGTTTTATGACAAGCAAGATGTAGACCATGTAGTTTTATATAATGTATTTCCTTAAAAAGAATTAGATTTATTCCTTTCTTTTCGAAGTTCTGAAAGTGTGAACTAGGGAGTTCTGGGGTTGCCTGAGACCCTTTCAGGGGATCTGATCCACAAGGTGAAAATCATTTTTATAATAATACTAAGATGTTTTTATTTCTAATATGGCAAATATCAATAGATATTTGTGAATATGTAAATCAATAATTCACATAAACAAAAACTTTTTTAAGAATGTAAGAGAATCCTGAAATAAAAATTTTTTGAAAACCATTGCTTTAATTAATTTATAACATGTATTGATGATGTGCCTTCTTTTTGTTGTTATGATTGTCTTTTCACAGACATAATTTTGTACCTTTATTCTATGGTTCTATTTTTTACTTTTTTAGTTCCCAGAAGGGGCCTAGTTACCTTTAGCTTTATCAGGGGAAGGCTTGTGCTAACGTTTTCTCATTTTACACACCTTCTTTGTTTTGCTCTTCCCACAGGTAGAGTGTTATCTTCCTAAATTCATCATAGCAGCCTGTGAAGCTGATAGGAGAAAAGAATCTATCCTGACTTTAGTTCATAATTTCCCCTTTTCTGAGACTTATGATATCATAGAACTAGAAGGAGCTTAAACAGCATCTTGCTTAAAGGGACTTGCCATTCCTGTGTTCCTACTTAGCCATGCTGCCAAAATAGAATTATAGCCAACTGTATCTCCTTTGGGATTAAGTGGACATGCATAGTAATATTATGCATTAAATGGAAGTGGAATATGGAAGAAAGACAATGCATATATCAAGACATTCCCCTTTGTTCACACAAAATAAAACAATGATTAAGGAAGTCTTTTGACAGCCAGTAGAGAGGTCTCTCTTAGCTTGGAATCATAGGATCTGAGTTCGAATAGTTGCTATGCTGTTTAGGATTTGTATAATCTTGGGAAAGTCATTTATATTCTCAGTGTCTCAGCTTTCTCAGCTGTGAACTGGGAATACTGGATTAGAAGCACTTTGAGGTCTTTCTCAGCTGCAGTCAGTCTTAAGATATCAGCCTTCTGGTGTCATTGGTCCTCTTTGAGAAGAAGGATGAACATCATTTATTAAGTGTTTAGTACTTAGCATTCTGCAAAGCACCAGGGATACAAAGAAAAGCAAAAACAATCCCTGTTGTCAAGAAGCTTATATTCAAATGGGCAGGAACTTGGAAATAACTAGATACATTCTAAAAACACGAGTACATATGTACATACACACATACACATGTGCACACATAATGCATATACATATATGTGCATTTACATATATACATTAGATGGAAGGCAATCTCAGAGGAAAGGTTTTAGCATTTAGGGGGACCAGGAGAGGTTCCTTGCAGAAGCTAGGCTTTCAGCTGTCTTCAAAAAAGCAGGGAAGGCAAGAATCTGAGACAGGAAGAAGAACATTGAAGGGGAAGGGAATAAATATTTACAGATCATGTACTATGTGCCAGGCTCTGTATTCTACAGCTGAGGAAACTGAGGCAAACAGAAGTTGTGACTTGCCCAAGTTAACACAACTAGTAAGTATCTGAGGCTGGACTTGAACTCAGGTCTTCTAACTACAAGCCTAGTGCTCTAACTGCTGGGCTCTAGACACAATTTGAACTCAGGTCCTAGGGCTCTATCTACTGCATATCCATATGCCTCTAATGAAAAAAATAAATAAGTTACATTCTAATCCTGGACTTGTCCTTTCAGTTATTCTGTGACACAGGTGGAGGGAGAGCAGAATTAGGTTTTAAAAGTAGACTATAGAAGTAGTGTGGAACATTGGAAAGAGTACTAGGTGTGGTAAATTGGAAAGAGTACTAGGTGTGGTACATTAGAAAGAGTATTAGATGTGAGACGGTGGAAAGAGTATTAGATGTGATACATTGGATGCAGCGTATCTTGCTTCAAATCCCAGCTCTGTTCCTTACTACCTGTATGATCTCAGTGAGACATTAACTACTCTGACCCTCAGGTTACTCATTTGTACAATGAAGAATTTGGACTAGATGACCTCAGAGGTCCTTTCTAGCTCATGAACTTCTTGTCCACCATACCTTTGGTCCATTATATCTTTGGTGTAAATATGGTTGAATATTTAATTTACCTCAACAATCTATTATGTGCAAGACACTATATTTAGTAGAACCATAACTATAAACTTGTTTTAAATGAACTTTTGATGTCTTACCAAACCTTCAAGAGCCATGTCAAAAGACCCCTCTGTCAGAAAGTCTTCCTCAGATTCTTAGAGTTGTCAATGATCTTTCCTTCTTCTAACTTCTTATAGTATTTCACAATTGTTTTGATTCTATTATGCACATTAAAAAGGTCCTATAATTTCATTGTCATAGAGAAGAAGCACTTTCTCTAGCAATGGAGGCTGGTATCTCCTTAGAACTTAGAGTACTAAAGGGTTGCCTGGGACACTTAGAAGTTTTGTCATGTCTAGGGTCAAATAGGTGACATTTGTCAGAGATGAGACTTTAGTCGAGATTTTCCTGGAGTCTAGATCATCTCTCTATCTAGCACTCCATGCTGCCCTTTCTAACTGTTCTATAGTTATATATTATTGCGTATTTTTATAGATTACTCCTTCCCCTTATTGTAAGCTTCATGAGGATAGGGATGATGTTTGAATTATTTTAATACTTAGTGGAGTGCTTTGAAGGAAAAATGGTTATTGAATGAATGAACTCCATTTACCATGCTAGAAGCACCCTTCTACTCCATTCTATTGTCTCAATTTCCAAACCCCTCTTCAAAACCCATTTAGAACTTTTCAAAGTTATTTCTTACTATAGGGATTCCTCCTCTTCTTCCTAAGTGGGAAACTCAGGAGGCTAATCTAGTAACTGTAGTTAGTCTTAGTTTTTATCCTGACATGGATTGCTGCATGCTGAGTTAACAGCATTGCAATGTTGCTCTGTTTTGTCTTAGTAACAGCTAAGTAAGAACAGGTACGGCAAAAAGACTATATTCCCAATGACCTCATAAGGATGGTTTATGAGAATTGTTTATGAATCTTTATGACTCCAATTCCAGTTCTTAATCTTTTTGTCTTTGGACCTTTGCTTCTTCCTAGACCAGCGGTTCTCAACAACCTGGGTTGTTGATCACAACCTGGGTTGTGACCCCTTTGGAGGCCAAACCACCCTTTCACAGGGGTCACAGGAATCACCTAACACCATCAGAAAACACATATTTCCAATGGTCTTAGGAACCAAGACACTGCTCCTCTATCCATCTCCATGCGGGTTGCCACACATGCAGATACGCCCACATATGAGTATTAAAGGGTCATGGCATTAGGAAGGTTGAGAACCACTGTCCTAGAGAGTAATATAGAGCTAAATCTTGTTTCCCAGTTATCTTGTGTGTCTCTTGTTTGTACATGATTATTTGCATGTTGTCTCTCCCAGTAGAGTTCGAGTTCCTTGAGAGCAGGGACTGTCCTTTACCTCTTTTTGTATCCTCAACATTTAGCACATTGTTGCGCCTGACACAGTTCTTAATGCTTATTGACTGATTTAATTTTTAAAAAGTTATGTATTTTATGAATGACGAGGAGGAAGAGGTATCAGTGCTCTAGAGACATGGGTGGTGGTTTGCATATTCAGTGTAAATTCTAATGAATTTTATTAATTATGGTATATTTGCAATGTGCTTCTGTTGGGGTACTGTTCAAAAGGTTGCCATTATCCAGATCAAATGAGATAATATCCATAAAGAAAATATCCATAATATCCATAACCCAATGCCTGACATATAGTAAATGTTTAATAAATGATAAACATATACATATATGATAAATAGGTAATAAATGAATAAATGTCCTTCTTTCCCCTCACCCCGTATAAACTTATGTTTAAGTAATTGCCTGTCTTGCTTGTATATTTGCTGTATGACAACTTTTCCTTTATGTTATTAGTATAAATACATATTCTTTTGTGTGGAATTGTAGACTCTCACAGGGTTAGTGTCATCACAGATATCTTACTGGGTGACTAAGGTGAATATTTTATTTACTTAAGTCAAAAACAAGCAGAATTGGTTCATTTATAATTATGGCAATAATTTACTTCTTTGGACCTGAGTTTTCTCATATGTAAAATGAAAAGGTTAGATTTGATGTCCTCCAAGGTCCTAAATCCATGATCCCCATGCCTAAAGAGACTGCCTAGAATATTGGATAGTCATCCTCAGAGCCTGAAAGTGTTCAAATTCTGCCTCTGATACACACTGGCAAGTCTCCTAACCTCTAATGCTGCTCTAGGCTAGATGTGTTCAATGTTGAGCTAGATGTGTTCAATCAACCTGTGGGCTTCATGTGGCCAGCAACATGCCCAAACCAATGCAAATTAAATTATAATTGGGAAGCATTTAACAAAATAAAAATATAATAAGATATAGCTAATATTCCATTTAAAACTATTAATATATGCTGCCTCTTTTAAGCCTCATGTACTGTTTAATGCTCATTCCTACCCACCAGCTGCATTACTATTTGAGTTTGACACTACTGCTCTAGGTAACTTTCAAAGACAAGTGGCAGAGACCTACACTAGGAAAGAATGTTTCCCTATACTACTGCAATAATAGATGCATTCTGTATTCCTATGATCCTTAGTAAATCACTACTTGATTTTACAAAGACTTGCCTAAAGTTCTATTGGTAGTAATTAAGTGGTAGATGTGGTATTGAAAACTAAGCAAAATGGCCCCAGATCCATTGACTCTATCCCTTATACTACACATTCTTTGTTGTATGTAAATTTGGTTGAATATTTAATTCAATTCAACAAACAATCTACTATATGCAGAACACTTTCATAGAACCACAGCTAGGGTTTGTTTTTTTTTTCTTCTTGTTGTTTGTTTTGTTGTTGTTGTTGTTTCTGAGGCAAGTATTGCAAATTAATCCTGGTCTAAGCATTGGGTGTTGTGGCCTCAGAAACCTGGGGAAATCCGAGGATTTTTCTCTAGCCTAGGGAGGTATGTGATGGCATATCTGCCCAATCATCTAGTAGATTCCTCTTTTAACTAATTTTCATTGTTAACTAAGTGCTAAGCTCGGTTATTTCTCTGACACTGAAGTCCTCACTAGAAGTATTTTCAGCACCCTCTAAATCTGGCATCTTCTAAATTTGGTACCCTGGGGGAAAAGCCTTATCATTCCATCCTCATTATAATGCTGATGCTTGGCACTGAACCACATGAGAAAGCCACATTCCTTTACACTTTAGCAAGGGTCTGGCACAGTCTAGGAAGAGTCTCTTGTGGAAGGGACATGTTCTAATAGAGACTGCTTCCCAAAGGTTCTAGATCTGTATCATGATCTTCATAGGGCTACTGCCATTCATTTTATTCAAACTGCATAAGGAACCAATTATACTTTCTTCTCTGTGAAGGAGTGTTGTAGGTGTGATTATAGTTTGACAATATCCTCTGCCAACATTGCAGGAATGAATTGGATAGAAAAAAAATCTTTTGTTTATAAAATTGCTCATGAGAAAATTGTAATGCTTGAGTTTCATGGAGAAAGAAAGGAAATAGGCAGACATGATTCTATGCATTATATTAAATTTCTCCTCCAATAGACCAGTATTTAGGATTAACACCTCTTTCACTCTTTTTTTTTTCCTTTTTGGAGGGGGGAAGGTAGGGCAATTGGGGTTAAGTGACTTGCCCAAGGTTACACACAGCTAGTAAATGTTAAGTGTCTGAGGCCACATTTGAACTCAAGTTCTCTAGGGCAGGTCCTCTATTCACTGGGCCACCTAGCTGCCCCTCTTTCAACTGTCTTTTGCTTGCGTGCATCTACACTAAAAGCACAAAGATAAAAAGGGTTCAGGATAAAACTGATGAGTATCAGTGTATGTGCTAATGAATCCGTAAGGACTGTTTCCTCTCATACACCAGGCAGAGTAAATGCCTAATTATGTTTCATGTTTTGTGGAATTATGGAAGGAATATGTTCTTGGGAGAAAAAGAACCTCATCTTTTCCTTGTTGGATGGAATTTTTAAATTGGTTGTCCAACTTGAGGTAGACTAAAGGAGAATCATTATTATTGTTATTATTATTTTTACGTATTTTATTCATTTTTTCCAGTTGAGGAAAGTAATCATTAGGGTGTGGACAACCACATAAATAATTTACTGTTTAAAGTGAATGTTGCTGTCTCTCTAGTTAATGGATTGTTATCGGAACAAGAACAGTCTTTTTTCATTTCAATGGTCATGGAATCATAGGGATTTAGAGATTGAAGGGACCTTTGAGGTCCCCCAGTCCTACATGACCCCCTAATTTTAGAGATGGGAAAGCTGAGGACCTGAGAAATAATGACTTGCTCAAAAGGTCACAGCTAGTTAATACATTTGATGAGGACCCAGACCTCAAGACTCTCAGTTCAGCACTATTTAAAGAATATCCCATTTCTTTCACTAATATTACATTTTTTAGAAATATATGAGGTCTCTAGAGAGCTAAAGGAATTTTTTTCTTCCTTTAGCAATAATAAATTCTGCTGTAACATTCTGACTAATCCTTCTAACTAGAATCAACATCTTGGCTTTTTGAAAGAAGTTATGCCCAGAGATCAAAAAACACTCAACTACTGGTTTCACTGTGTATCAAATCCTTTAGTTAAGGTGATTGACCAGGGTCAAAGAATGTGCTACAGTGCTTCAGTTCAGCCATTTTTTCAGTCATGTCTGACTCTTCGTGACCCTGTTTGGAATTTTCTTGCAAAGATACTGTAAGGGTCTGCATTTCCTTCTGCAACTCATTCTAAAGATGAGGAACTAAGGAAAACAGTTAAGTGACTTGCCCAGTGTCACACAGCTAGAAAGTGTCTGACACCATATTTGAACTCAGGAAGATGAGTCTTCATGACTCCAGGTTCGGCACTCTATCCACTGTCCTACCTGATGGCCCTGTTTTTGTTGTTAATGTCTAACTCTTCATGACACCTTTTAGAGTTGTTCTTGGCAAAGATACTAAAGTGCTCTAGAGTGCTTTGTTATTTCCTTCTCTAACTCATTTTACAGATGAGGAAATTGAGATAAACAGGCTCAAATGACATGCCCAGGGTCACACAGCTAGTATCTGAGAATTTGAATTTAGGATTTCCTGACTCCTGGCTCAGTGCTCTATTCACTGTGCCATCTAGCTACAGTGCTAGCTTAGTATTTATTAGATAATGACATTTCTAGGAATTCATAAGAGACAGCAGTATCTTAAAGGTAGATTTCTTACTTTGAGGAAAAGCATGTATGGAATTATTCTTGATTACCATTTCACGTTTAACAAGAAGACATCTTTAGCCCATTAAAGGAGAATATTTGTAATATAGGAACAACTACCACAATGACCCTTTAAGATATGTCCTTAACTAGATATAAGATTTAATGGGACCCAAGAATCTATCTAGCTCACTCAGAACTTAAAAAATTGGGGATTGATTAAAGGTGTTTTGGGTTGGGTTTTTTTTTTTTGCTTCATTTTGCTGTATGTATCACAATACAAGGAGTGATCCCTTGAGGAAAACAAATGAGATTATCATATTGACTGAGGTTTTATAGCAATGATATTTTGGGGAGAGCAACGTTATTCTTAAAATTGAAACACTTTAGCTTTTTTTTTTACCTTTTACACCTATTTTGAAGTTTTCATTGCTTTTATTATTACATCATTCTTAGATATGTTGAAAGTGAAAGGAGGGAGAAAATAGGAATTTTCTCTAATCCCAGATGTATATGGTTTATTAATATGTGAATGAGAAGTTTCTTATCCTTGACCCTTAACTTCCATCCTTCTTAGCTATCTTTGGTTTATTTCCTCATTCTCCAACTTTGCATTTGACTAATTTGGTGTTTGTAAGTCATGGAATCAAGTTTGTATGTTAGCCCCACTGTTTGAAATCACAGGACTCAGAGAAACTGTGCTAAGACCATGCCAGAAAGCACAAAGAACTTTCAGATGATATATATATATGTACAGAAAAGGAAATCTTGAAGTCTACTTTTGCAGAATGCCTTTATTATCTGGAAACTTTTCCAAATGTCTTTATATAAACTTTCCCTGTGACAGTTTTAAACTATTTCTCCTTGTTTTGTTCTTCTTGGTATATTTAATATGAAAATTACCATCCATAGAAATTGAATGAGCAAATTGAAGCAAAAAGAGAGTAAATGATTTACCATCTAGAGAAACTGGATGAGGAAATTGAAGCAAAAAGAGAATAAGTGACTTGTCTGGGATCATACTGCTATGCCAGTAAGCATGTGGGGTTGAATTTGAATTCCAGTCTTTCTGACTTCAGGTCCAGTGGTCACTATGACACCTAATTGCAATTACAGCAATATTAGTGAGCAGGCTTAAGTTGGCTCTCAATTAATATTTGATTGGTAAACTAATTGAATTTTACTTTTTCCAAATATTTTGACCACTTGGACAAAAATTGATTATCTACTGGAGGTGGATAATCCTTTAATAAAGAAGTATCTTTTTTTAAAAAGGAGGAAAGAAGTTATTTGAAAGAAGAAAAGGATGAATTAGGAGAAGGAAGGCAGGAAAGTCAGGAAAAAATGAGTTTAAAAGTAAGGGCCTTGGGGCAGCTAGGTAGCACAGTGGATAGGGCAACCAGCCATGGAATCAGAAGGATCAGAGGTCAAATCCAGACTCAGATGCTTACTAGCTGTGTGACCCCCATTACCTCAAAAAAAAAAAGAACAAGAAAAAAAGTAAGTGCCGTGAGGGGAAAAATAAAATAAAACTATATTTGGTAAAGTTCTCAAAGCCCCAGGTCATAAGGCACTAGAAATGATTCTAATTAACTATATGACCTCAGCTAAGTCATGTTTCCTCAAATGAAAAATGAGAGTTACAAGTTGTCTTCAAATCACTTTCCTTTCCAAACTCTATAATCCTAAAGGCTGACTTTGTTTCTGTGGTTTCTTGGCCACTCTTGTTTTTAAGTTTGTTTGTTTGTTTTGACACTTGCCCAACTTTGTTATATCCTTTGTTTTTATTATCCTGATGACATTTACTCTTATTCCTGCACTGAACCTTCAGATTGTAGGACCTGGAACAGAAACTAAGAGCTTTGAAATAAGGTAATGTAATATATATGTGAATGACCAGGAGAGACCTTGCCAAATGTTGCAGTACCATTATCATTTCTAAAGGACTTGGTGTATCTTAAAGTGTCATTGTTAGTATCAGCTCCTACCTATATTAATATTATTAATAATAATTAAACCTAATGCCTAATAACATTCTCCAGTCTCTTCTGCACTCACTAGGAAACATGTTGGATTGGAAGGGAGCCTTACTTAGTCTGCTTCTTTGTATCTGAGAGGTGCTACTTCCCATCTAGGAATGGGTAGCAAAGAGAAATAAAGCAGAGGACTAACTATAAGGAAATTGTACAACATTCTAGTTCCTCCTAAGTCAGATTTCATTATTTTGAAACAATATGAATTTTTTTTCAGATAGTAGACTGACACATTTCTTTAAAAGTACAAAAACACATTAGAAAAATAAATACAAGTGATTTGGGGTTTCTCTCATTTGTATTTTCATGACAAAGCTCTTCACAGTTAGTGGGAAGTAATTATTGTTTACATAAGAAGGAAAAGAAGATCTTCCTAGGTGAATTTTCATTCCAGAAGGTTGTAAAAGTTTTAAAATTATATGGATTAAGAGAAGACAAAACATGAAGGGAAATGAAAAGAAAAGAACAAGGAAGATAAAACAAGTGAGAGTATGTTTTACAATTTTTGTCTAGGAGTTTGATGTAGACATGTTTTGCCCAATCACCTGTTTGATTTTGTGTTGAATTAAAAGACAAAACATGAGGGTTATGAAGCACTTGACCCTTTTAAGAACTAAATTTTAAACTAGTTTTTATTATTAATAATCTGAGTAAAAGTGGACAAAGTGCAAAGAGAAAAGGACGTCCATGAATATAAGAAAAATAATTTGAGAATTTTGCTGTTCAGTTCTTTTTTCATTTTTGTCCAACACTTTGTGACACCATTGGCAGTTTTCTTGGCAAAGATACTAGGGTGGCTTGCCATTATCTTCTCCAGCACATTTTACAAATGAGATAAACAGTATTAAAAGACTTGCTCTGGGTCACACAGTAAGTTTCTGAACCTATATTTGATCTCAAGAAGATGAATCTTCCTGAGTCAAGGCCTATCACTCTATTCACTCTATCATCTAACTGCCCCCCAAATCTTAAATAATATACTCCAATAATACTTGATAAGGCTTAGAAGTGAAAAAAAAATCCTAGCCTTAACTAATGGTGAAGTAGTCTTTATGGACTAGAATTCAACCAGTATGTATTGAAGGTGGCTTGACTTCATTCAACAAAATACTTGATTAGGTATTGGGGCAATACAAAATAGAGATTATAGAGTAAGAACACTCTGTGCTCTTAAAGTATACCATCTAGCAGACGAATTTTGTGGAGTAACATTTTCTTTAAAATTGCCGTTATCATAAAGGGAGGAAAAATTCGAACAGAAATGGCAGGTTTTGCTTTCTTCTATAATTTCAAGAGGAAAGAATCATATTTTCCCTCCCCCTCCCCCCCCCCCATTACTAAAAATTTGCTAGGGAGAATGTAATCCTGTGTTCGATTTTCTTAACGTAGCTTGGAAAATGTTTCCACTTTATTGAGATGCTAAAGAAAGACCTCCCTTGAGTCACCATGTCAATGTAAATGGCAAAAACAAATAAAAAATTAAAAAACTCTAAAATGGAGGATTTAAAGGAAGGATTGGCACTAATTTTCTCTATTATCATGTAAATTATGTTTACACCAATTAGTGTTATATTACAGTAATAAATTAAACCCCAAACATTACCAAATATGAAAGTTAAATGCCGTCTGGTAATACTAATTCCCTTGAATTTCACAAGCTACAGATTAAAGTGCCCTGAAGAGTCTGATGATGCCATTATGATTTGTATGAAATGTAGGCATGTATATGACATTTGGGTGTATTAATATTGAATGAGGTACTTTTGTCATTTCTAATAATTTTAAGTAAATTTAATAACACTTTGAAGATTTAAGGCTGTGATACAAGTAAAACCTAGCCTCAAATGACTATTGATTTCTCTTGGTAAAACAATATGATGTTAGAAACCAGAAAGTACTTTTTGGAAACTCCGCATGACAATCTTAAACTATTTAAATGTTCAAATATTTTTCTCTTGCTTAATCTTGAATGGAGATGCAGCGTTTCATTGAGCACCTACTATGTGCTTAATGCTTGACTGTTCAGAAATCATTTAAAAGAGTAATATTATGTAAGTGCTTTGAAGTACTTTCTCTTCTATCTTTAGAGTAGCTTCTGGATCCTTGACAATTTTTCTCCTTGGGATATTAGTTATAGGTCCTTTTATTCTTTTATTATCTTTTTATTTTCTTATTATTGTATCTGATTTTGAGTTCACTTCTTTTGGAAATTTCCAGGTCTTCTATAACTTATATTTTTCTCTGTCTGGAAAAATCAATGGCACTCTATTGGTAGAAATAGATGTTAACATAACTACAGTTTTCCCATTTGAATCCATTAGCTCCGTGTGTGACCCCTTTTCCTTCTGATCACATGCCTACTGCAAAATTGTTGATATTAAGGAAACAATGTATGTTGACTTCCTTTCCTTTCAAAGGTGATTCATGTAGTTTTGTTGTACTAGAAAAAGCAATAGGTTAGTCAACAAGCATTTATTGTTGTTAAGTCATTTCAGTCTTGTCCAACTCTCCGTGACCCCATTTAGGATTTTCTTGGCAAAGATCCTGGAGTGGTTTGCCATTTCCTTCTCCAGCTCATTTTACAGATGAGGAAACTGAGGCAAACAGGGTAAGTGACATGCCCATGGTCACACAGCTAGTAAATGTGTAGTGCTGGATTTGAACACAGGTCCTCCTGACACCAGGGCATTAAACTACCTAGTTTAACGTACTCCTTCCATTAACCTACCTAGCTCCCCAAATATTCACTACATGCTTGCTATGAAGATCACTAGATTTAGAGTCCCCAAAACTTGGGTGTTTGTCCCTGGTACACAAATAACTACATAGTCTAAGAAAAGTCACCTCACTTGCTCTAGTCTCTCTTTTCTTATCTGTAAAATGGAGAAGCTAATATAATTCATGACCCAGGGCACCACTATGGGCTAATTTGTACTGTATTTGATTCTAAGTGCTTACCCAAAGAGGGCCACGTTCTCTCATTGGTTGTTGCCACCCACCCACAGATACTTTGGGCAAGTTTCCTGGAAAAGCTTATTATGTTTACCTTTCCCCAAATGTACGTTATGTTGTCCAGTTCCTGCACAGTCACTTAATGTACAATATGAGTATCAGGAATGGGACAATCCACCACAAATGTATAAGATGCAAGGGATTCTTGAGAGGTTGAGAACAAATAAGGAAGTATAAAGCACTCAAGCATCATATTAGACACCCCCCAGAAAGTAAAAACTATTTGGGGAGCTGCTGGATAAACACTACCCACTTACCCTCAAACTTAGATTATCAAAAACAACTCACAATAATAACAGTATTGGTAAGGTCCAGATCTCTAGCCCTAATTGCACCCCACCCCATTTCCACCCCTATCACGTGGCATGGTTTTAATTCCTTAACTACCAAAGGGAGCACAAAAAGCCACTGTCTCAGCTTGCCTTTATAGAACAAAGGGGAAAATATGACTCTTCCAGTAAGACCCTACACACTGACTGTTACCATTCTTGGAATCAGATCCAATCACTGGTAATCAATTAATATGATGATTCAGCACATGCCTGTTCACATTACAGTAATACTTATCCTAATTTATAGGGCGCTTGTAAGGAAAGTGTGTTGTTGGCTATAAACAGCTATATAAATACTAACTTAAAATATAGGGATGACAGGCTGCTGGCCAGGGACAGAGTGTACCTAAAAAGGACTAGTAAGAATATGTTTTCCTGGAGTCTTGTGAACCTAAATAAAAGTGCTTTCAAAAAGGAAGGGGAGGAAGAAAACTGCATATATATACCTATCAAACTGGATACTATAGAGAGAACCTGTAATATAAGAATAGCAGGAGAAGAGATGCCCCAAAATTCAAAGGATACAAAATCAAAGAAAGGAACTAACAACAAAACTCATGACTTCAGATAGACACAAATAATAGGTGACAAGATCAACTATTACACTGAAACAAATTTGACTTGATAGTTATCACTGAGACTTGGTAGAATGAGTCCCATCACTTAAATAAAGTTCCAAAGAATATACTTCATCTCAAGAGTACAGGATAGGTAAAAGATACACAGGTAGTATCACATTGAGCAAGGACAGAGACAAAGACAGTATTTGTCATTCTGTTGATACAGAGAACTCCAAGATGAAGAAACTGCCCTCTATTAGTATAAGTTGGCACCTTCAGTTTATAATCTTAGAGAGCTGCCTAGAGAATTGAGAAGTTGTGACTTGTCCAGGGTCCCACAGAAGTATGTTGTGCTGCCCCTCATGGAATTTTATAATGAGGAGATATATTTATGTGAGAAAATCCAGGAACCAGAGAAGAGAAGTGTGTCAGAGAGTATTTTGGTCAAAATCAAGGGATGTAGAAATAGAAGCCATATTATCATTAGAAGATACTACTTGGACAGAATTAGGAGCTAGACAAAGAGTTTGCAAATCAGCTGAAAAACCTGGAATGGAGGTATGAAATTATGAAGATGGTTGACCTCATTTATCTAGACACAAGATCTGCATGAGATCTTAAGTTCATAGAACTTATTTTAGAATGTCCAGCTTCCACTTGCCATAACCGAAAGGTCTATTGACTTACCCATGATTAACAGACAGCACGTAGAAAAGACAGAATTTGAGCACAATGATTTTCCTGCTACTATCAAATTATGTGACTCCATGTTTGGAATTTACTCTCTCTTCACCTCTACTTCCTAAAATTCTTGCCTTCCTTAAAAACATAACTCATATATGACCTATCTTGATCCTTCCAATTATTTGGGCCCTCTCTTTCTTGAAATTATTTGATATTGCTTTCTGTATAGTCCCATGTTATATGCCCCCTAGTACAGTACTTCTTGACCTCAGATGAGTGAACTTAAAAAATGTCAATAACTATATTTCATTGTTAATTTCCTTTGTAATCTCACATATTTTATTTTATGCATTTAAAAACATTATTCTGGGGCAGCTAGGTGGTGCAATGAATAGAGCACTGGCCCCAGAGTCAGGAGGACCTAAGTTTAAATCTGACCTCAGACACATAATACAAAAACTAGCTGTGTGACCTTGGGCAATTCTCTTAACCCCAACTGCCCTCCAAAAAGCAAGCAAACAAACAAACATTTTGAGAAGAGTTCTATAGTTTTTTACCATATTGCCCAAAGGGTCCATGGGACACACAAAAAAGGAAACCTTGCATTCCTAGCACATTGCAAACAGTAGGTGCTTAACAAATGTTTATTGAAGAGTTGGAAGGATGATACCTTGATTAATAGCTAACTAATAATAATAGCTAGATTTATATATTGATTTAAGGTTTGCAAAATGCTTTACAAATATTAACTCATTTTATCCTCATAAAAAACCCAGGAGACAGGTACTATTATTATCCCTATCAGGTGATACACAGTTATCAGGATCACACAGTCATTCAGTTCAGTCTTCCTGACGCCAGGTCCAGTGCTCTTGTCCACTGGGTCACCTAGTTGGCTATAGAAGTCCTGGCAGGTGTGAATGCTGAGGGGCTGACAATAATCTTGGGAAAATCTCAGAGGAAGGGAGAAATATTGCAAAATTGAAGGTCAGATGATATCTCCATTTAAAAAAAAAGGAAGAGACTGGAGTCTTCGAAATCCATTTGATTTTGACTGATTCCTGGGAAAATTCTACAGCATATAATTAAAGAACTGGCTAGTAAATATGTATATAAAAACAAGCAATGAACACAGAGACACCACTGTTTCATCAAGAAAAGACCATATGGTGAACCAATCTCATAACATAGCAGAGAATAGGATCTTTCCAATTCTGAGCTTAGTTTGTGACTGCTATAGGCTTCTAAATCTCTTTTTCTGGAATGCAGCAATAGTCAATGCTGCAACTCCAATTGGGGACTTTTCTATAAGATTGCAAAGGTAAGATGACTATTTTAGATTGTTGCAATAACAAGAAAATCTGTCTCTATGGGGCATTTTGTGGATTCAATTCATATGTTGAATGGACATCTTGTACCAGACCAGATGTGGCATTTGGGGATTTATTTGCAGTGACTGTAAAGGTGGGCATGATTTGTTCTAATTGTTTTCTTTGCCAAATTGAATAATATTAATAATAGAGCAAGAAAAATGCTCTATTAGAAAAATGCCTAGTAGAAAGACTGATAGTTATGTTATTGAGGTCAATGATATTAATTGTCACAGTTGAAAAGACATCATCACTTCTTTGAGTGTTCCTCTGCCTCTTCCTATTGAATTGCTATATATAAGTTTTATCATTATTGACTTCTATTTCACTGAAGTAAAATTTTCTTATTTTAGGTGAGTGCTTATGCAGAGTTCCTTCTACAGTATGTTTTACCTTAGTTTCTCTCGGTTTTTAGTATTCCTTTAACATTTCCAGATTTGCAACTTAATGGCTTTATCACGTAATAGAGTATACAGAGTTTCTAAAAAAATAATGATGACTAAATACTATTTCCTTTATTGTCTTATGCACCTGAAACAGTAGTCCTGGAAGTTTTTTGATTCTCCTCTTTTTATCTGCCATGATTAATCCTGAATATGTCATATCTATATGTTATATGGCTATAATTAGTTTCATTTATTTTAAAAATATGTTTACTAATGCATTTGTCTTTACATTGCAGTCTCTTTCTGCTTTCCTCTTTATATTGATAATTTTTGAAAGAATGAAAAATTTAAGCAGCAGAATTTACTTCTGAGAGCTGTGTATTTTGCAATAATGCATCTACTTATGTTGCTATTAATTATTTCTTATGCATCTCCTCATCTGAATTCCACACTTATCATTTTCATCATTCATTATTCCATTATATTCCTGTTCAGTATTATTTCACCTTTCTACCAACTGATGAGTATCTACTTTGTTTTTAGTTCTTTGAAACCACAGTGTAGGCTGCTATGATTATTTCAACCTATAATGGACTTGACTTTCACTTCATGGGGGAATATGATCAATAGTGAGATTCCTAAGTCAAAGATTAAAGACAGTTTAGTCATTTTTCTTGCATAATTATAAACTGAATTCTATAATGGTTTAATTATTTTGCAGCTCCACTTACAGTGCATCAGTGAACCTGTCTTCCCATAGCTTTTCCAATAGTAACTATTCCCTTCTTTTTTCATCTTAACCAACTTTCATGGAGTGAAGGGAAGACTCGGAGTAACTTTAATTTGTGATTATCCTGTTTTAGTCATCCACAGATATTTTCATATGGAAGTTTATAGTTTCCAATTAAATTTTTTTTTCCATCCTTTAACTATGTATCTATTGGGAGAAAGGTTTGTATTATAAATTTGTGTTGATTCCCTGTATATTTGGAAATATGATGTGAATATTTCCCTACTCTGCTATTTCTATTTTAATTCCACTATCACTATTTGTATTCAAGGAAAAACCTTTTTTTTGTTGTTGCTTTTTGGAGGGCAGTTGGGGGTTAAGTGACTTGCCCAAGGTCACACAGCTAGTTTTTGTGTTAAGTGTCTGAGGCCGGATTTGAAATCAGGTCCTCCTGACTCCAGGGCCGGTGCTCCATTCACTGCGCCACCCAGCCGCCCCCAAGGAAAAACCTTTTAATTTGGGGCAATCAAATTTGCCTCTTTTACCTTTTATCCTTTCCTCTATCCTTTCTTTGCTAAAAAAAATACTCCAGCTATGCTTGTAAAGGATATTTGATCTTATTCTACATGTTTTGTTTTTAATAGTGTGGCCTTGTATGTGGTGTCTCCCATTTGGAGTTTACATATAGTTCAAAATGTTGGTCTAAACTCTTTACCAAACTACTTTCTGAGAGAGGGGTAGGGTGACAGAGAAGAGAAGAAAGAAAGACAGAGACAGTCTTTCACCAAATAATTTAGGTGATCGGGGTATCAAACTATGCACTACTGTAGATTGTTTATGTTTTTTTTAATTCTAACTTGTTATAATGATCTAGTTTTCTACTTTTTAACTGAAAATAATTTTAATGTTTTCTGTTTTTAACATAGTTTGAAGTCTAATAATGTCATGCCCTTTTCATTTGTGATTTTTCTGATTACTTCCATGATATTCTATACCTCCTTTCCTGTCATGTGAATATTATTATTTTATCTGTTCAAAAAAGTATCCCTTTTCAGTAATTTGGTACAGAACTAAATTTTAAAATTATTTTAAGTAGTGTTGTCATTTTTGTTTTACTGACATAGCCATGCCATCATGAGAAATAAATCTCTGTCCAATTATTTGTTTCCCATTTTTTTCTGTGAAGAGAATTTTGTAGCTGTATTATTTCTTTTTACAAATTTTATGTGTCTCATATAAGTAAACTCAGCTTTTATTTGCATTTTGTAGTTATTCTGAATGTTTTATCTTTTTTCTTTTTTTTAGTACTGTTTAGGAATATAGATGTTTGGGATTTATTATCTTTCCTGTTTCTAACTCTAGCATTTATTTACTTCAATCCATTTCTTTTTTGATTCTCTGGGTCTCACATTAGGCCATCAACAAAAAAAGATAATTCTGTCTCCTCTTTTTCTATGCATATGCCTTCTATTTTTTTTTCAGTCTTAGTGATTTGGCTAGCATTTTTAGAACTATGCCAAACAAAGTTGGGAGATGAACATCTTTGTTTTAGTCTTATTTGTTTTAACTTAGATCTTATCAAAGTTTTTTTCTGAAAAATCCCATATGCTTTCCTTGTGGACAGTATAGAGTGATATGGGCTAGGCAATAGAACAGTCAAGTTGCTTCAGAACTGGCTGAATATCAAGACTCAATGTTGATTCATTAATAGTTCAGTATCAACTTGGAAGGAAATCTCCAGTTGAGTGGCCCAGAAATCTTGTGCTTGGCTCTGTGCTGTTATTTTTTTAACCAGAAACTTAGATAAAGATATAGGTGATATCCTTATCAAATTGCTGTATGACACAAAGCTAGAATGTATATTTATCTCATATTGCATCAGTGTTCAGAAAGACCTTTACCAACTACAACGGGCTGAATCTAGTACAGCAAAATTTATTAGGGATAAATGTAAAGTCTTTTATTTAGGTTCAAAAATTAATCTATCACAAAGGGCTAGGCATGGATAAACATTAGTTCATCTAAAAAGAAAACAGCGTTTTAGTGGATTATCAATTCACTATGAGACAATAGTATACCATTGTAGTTGAGAAGCAAATAAAAGCTTAGAGTACATGTGAAACAGATTATTTCTAGTACTAAGGGGCCAACAAGGTTTCTATTCTCTTCATTAGTCAGTCAACATGTGAAATATTGGTTTCAGTTCTGGACACTACCTTACAGAAAAACCCTGGTAAGTTAGAGAGTATCTAGAAAAGGACAACTAGGATGGGGAAGGCCCTTAAGTTCATGCCATATGAGGATTGGTTGAAGGAACTATGGAGAAGGAGTTTAGAGAAGACTTGGGGAAGATGAGAGCAATTTTCAACCATATAAAGTGCTGCTGTGTGAGTCTTAGACTTTTTCTCTTTAGTACCAGAGAGCATAACTAGGAGAAATGAATGGGTGGGACTTGATGAGTGACACATTTAAGGTTAATGTAATGGAAAATTTCCCAAGAATTAGAGTTGTCCAGAAACAACTGCTCTAGGAGATAGGAGAAGGTTTCCTTTACCAGATATGTTAAAATAAATGCTGAATGAATGCTTTTGGGGTGTGTTATAGATGGAATTCTACTTTACACAGGAGTTGGACTAGATGGCCTTTGAGAACCCTTACAGCTCTGAAATTCTGATGATTATTATTCCTTAAGCTTGGTAACTTAGTTATTTCTGTCAATAACTGTTTACCATTGTGACTTTTAAAAGGCCTTGGGAGTTTTTGTTTGTTTGCTTTGTTTTTCTTAAGGAAATTCTATGTCTGTCAGAGGTTGGACACTTCCATGTTATCTTCTTGACAATTCCCTTTCCCTCTCCCTCTCCCTCTCCCTCTCCCTCTCCCTCTCCCTCTCCCTCTCTCTCTCTCTGTCCCTTCCCTTCCCTTCCCTTCCCCTTTCCCTTTCCCTTTCCCTTTCCCTTTCCCTTTCCTTCCTTTCTGTCTCTCTTTCATTCTTTCATTTCTTTCTCTTTCTCTCTTTCATTCTTTCATTTCTTTCTCTTTTTCTCTCTCTCTTCCTTCCTTCCTTCCTTCCTTCCTTCCTTCCTTCCTTCCTTCCTTCCTTCTTCCCTCCCTCCCTTCCTTCCTCCCTCCCTCTCTCCCTCTCTCCCTTCCTTTCTTCCTTCCTTCCTAAAAAACTATGGTATTGCATTGTTCTCTCAAGGAACTTTTTTCTAAGAAAACTAGTTCAGAATTCCCAAGAGTTGCATTGAGGAGACAAAGCTGTACAAATTATGTTACACTACCATCTGTTCCCTCACCTTATTTCTACTGTGCCTTCACACGTGGCACAAACTTGTAGACTACTTTGGCTCCTTTGAGTTTGTATATTCCCACTCAGGATATTATAGGGAATAGTTCATCATTATCTCATCATGGTATTTAGGAATCTAGGAATCTTGGCAAGATCCAAATTCTTCATAACATATCTCTTCCAAAGGAGCAAATGTGCAAATCAGGTCCCCAAAGCAGCCCTGGAAATGGCAAACTAAGACATAATCATGACCTTGGTTTATGATTTTGGAAAGGTTTTTCAAGTACCTAGCATATTCCTAGTATATAGTATGGGTACAATGGTGGTGTTCAGGAGGGAATAAGATCATTTAGGAAATAAAAGATGTTGTGCCTATCATAGAGAATTAATATTTGGGGGTCAAAGTGAATGGTGTGTTTTCATGGGGAGAATACTGGACATAATACCATTTTGTTCCTGTTTAAAGGATAGAATACATGGCTTAAGCAATCTATGTCATCTATGTCATCTTTAAAATAGGATGGTACCTGTTCCCATCTCTTCTCAGGAATGTAGTGAATGGGAAGATAAGGTAAGATTGATCTCTAAGGGGCTAAAAATAGCAGTTACAGGTATCTGGAGCAAAGTTAGAATATGAAATGTAGTAAAGTAAAAGAGGTCTTCTAACCCATATGAGGAAGAGACAGAATCACAGATCTTTGAAGTATGGAATAGAAAGAACAGAGAAGTTTGCTGGCGATTAAGAACTAGAAATAAAGTCAATCTTAGAACTTTTTTTCTCATAACAGAAGGGGGAAGGAACCAAGAAAGAGATATTGCATTAGGCACTGGTGGTGAACAGAAGGTTAAAAGTGCAACAACAGTGAAGGCAAAGGCTGTTCCTGGTTCTGATGACTTATTCCCCTAACAACTCAGGGAAGGGGAAGATCCTTGTAGAAAGGAAAGAGCACACTGAGAAAAAGGTGGAAATTCGTAAGTAGGTGATGAATTGAAAGGAAAATCGAGTGCTGTATTAAGATTTGTAGGGAGAATCTCAAATCCAATTTATCAGGGATAATGCGCATACCTTTCACAATTATTTAGATACCAGGATGAAGCAGTCTGGTATAACTGTATAATGAAAACTTGTATTGTTTCCTTTTATTTGAACCATCTCTTGTGATTAAGAAAATGAGCATAAATAATAGCTATAGAAAGTTGGTTGGACCAAGTTGGTGGAGTAAAGGCAGCAACCTGGCTGTACTCTCCCAATTTTCTTCTCTAAACAACTTTAAAATAATACCACAAGTAAAATTCCAAAGTGATAGGGACAAGAAAAAGCCAGGGTGAGATACTTTTCTAATCAAAGACAATGTAAGAAGTTGGCAGGAGAGGTCCATGACACCATTGTGGGTGACAGCACCAAGTGGGTCTTGGAGGCAGCTCTGACAGTGGGAGCAGCAACTTCAGGTACTCTCAGCCCAGAGATGGTAAGTGGGTCAGACAACAGGTCAGAAAGAGATCACAGGGGACTCTTGCTTACTCTGGCTGCAGCTGGTACTGATTGGAAATTCTATTGCCCATATGCAGTTCCAGGTCACAGTTCTAGGGTGAAAAGGAGCGTTTATGGTTTGTCACAAGGGAGGAGGGGTCCTGGTGGCAGTTCCAGGGCAGAAAGAAACATTAGTGCTGGCTGCTGCTAAAAAGCAGGGGACTTCATCATAGTTCCAGGGCAGAGAACAGTGTTAATGCTTGCAGCTGCAGAAGAGTAGAGTTACTTCCTGGGTAAAGACCAGAACACAGATCAGAAGAGCAGTAACCAGACATTTCTGTAGATCACACTACCTTGGTAGCACTAAAAAGTTGCAGACCCTCAGAAATAGCTCTGAAAACAGCAGACAAAAAAGCTTAAAGTTTGGGACAATGCTTCCCAAACACCACGTGAGCATAGTCCAACTTAAACATAAAGTTTATAGTCAAGAAATAGGTTGGAAAAATGAGCAAACAATAAAGAACTTGATCTTTAAAAGCTACTACAGTGGTTGGGAAGACCAAGATACAAACTGAAAAGAAGACAATAATGTGAAAATAGCTACGAAGTCTCAAAGAAAAAATGCTAATTGGACACAAACGCAATAAGAATACCTGGAAGCATTAAAGAAAGTGGTAGAAGAAAGTTTGGGAAAAGAAATGAGAGTGATAATATACAATTATGAGAGAATTAATAGCTTAATAAAAGAGGCACAAAAATATACCAAAGAAAATAGCACCTTAAAAACAGAATCAGCCTAATGGTAAAAGGGGCACAAAAATTCACTAAGGAAAAGAACTCCTTATAAAGCATAATAGGTCAAATGGAAAATATGCTCACTGAAGAAAACAATTTCTTACAAATTAGAATTGAGCAAGTGGAAGTTAATAACTCCATGAGATATCAAGAAACAATAAAACAAAGTAAAAAAATGAAAAAAATAGAAGAAAATGTGAAATATTTCATCAGAAAAACAATTGACTTGTTAACTAGATCAAGGAGTGATAATTTAAGAATTATCGATCTACCTAAAAGCCATATTAAAAAAAATCATAGACATGATATTTCAAGAAATTATTGAAGGAATACTATTCCAGTATCTTAAATCTTGAGGGCAAAATAGAAATTTAAAGAATGCAGTGACCACCTCCTGGACTTGATCCCAAAATGAAAGCATCCAAGAATATTATAGTCAAATTACAGACCTCCCAGGCCAAGGAGAAAATAATACTGCAAGCAGCCAGAAACAATTCAAATATCATGGAGTGATAGGACCATATGAGATTTAACAGCTTCCTTAAAGGAATGGAGGACTTAGAATATAATATTCTAGATGGTAAAGGAGCTAGCATTGCAAGCAAGAATAATCTGCTCAACAAAATTAAGTATAACCTTTCAGAGGGAAAATGGGTAATTAATTAAGTAGAGTACCTATCTGCTTATCTTGCTCTGTGTAGGTTTGTAAAATCTTCCTATGTTTCTCTGAATTGCTCATATTTGGAAGTTTTCTGTGAGAAAGCATTCATTTGCATTCTTAAACCTCAATTTTTTCAGCTACTCTCCAATCAATTGCCGCTCACTTTATTTCAAGTTCTTTGCTAGCACAAAGATAGCTGTTATGAATATTTTACTATACAATAAACCTTGATATGTGTTTTTGAATTCATTAGAATATGTGCCTATAATGGGATTTCTGAATCAAACAGTATGGGTAGTTTAATAGCTTTTCTTATGTAATTTTTAATTTATGATTAAATTGGAGGAAAAACTCATTTTGGCAACGTATAATTTATATGTAGATACACATAATAATGTATATGTATGTGTATGTAGGGACAGCTAGGCAGCACAGTGGCTAGGGTTCTAGGCTTGGAATCAGAAAGATCTGAGTGCACATCCAGTCTCACAAA
Organism: Pseudocheirus occidentalis; assembly: GCA_028646575.1. Lineage (NCBI taxonomy): Eukaryota > Metazoa > Chordata > Mammalia > Diprotodontia > Pseudocheiridae > Pseudocheirus > Pseudocheirus occidentalis. The sequence goes on from CM053593.1 coordinate 116,177,166, forward strand.
TTTATTAGCTTTGTAACTGTGGGCAAGTCACTTAGCACTGTTTGCCTCAGCTTCCTCATCTACAAAATGAACTGGAGAAGGAAATGACAAACCACTCCAGTGTCTTTGCCAAGAAAACCCCAAAAGGGGTCATGAAGACATGACTGAAAAAACAACCAAACACTTAACATGTGCATTTATGTGTATACATATTACATATGTATATGTGCAATGTGTTTATATATGTATGTATACATATATGTATACATATACATATCTTTATACATACACATATAAAATGTATGAGGTGATGATACCTTCTCCAATCTCTTCTCTGAAATCTAATGAATGAGGAGATATGTTGGAGGGTGTCTGTAAGGTAAACAAAAGGGACAGCTGTAAGAGGTGCTATGGCAGAGTAAGAATGTGAAATACAGTAACAGGATGGTCTTTCTGACCCATACAGAGAAGGAACACAACACACAAGAGACACATAATCATACATCTTTGAAGGATAGAAGTGAATTTCCAAAGAAGACAGGGAAATAATACATGAAGTCAGTCTTAGAATCATATTTGTGTGCATATCTATATGTGTATATGCACATATATAAACATACATACACAGACACATATGCACACATGTTACATATGTATTGTGGATGTCGATGTTTCTTCCTTTCCCCTCAGAATAGGTATTTATGTTATTTAGAGTGTGGTAGTGCAAACAAGGGACAGCTAGGTGGTACAGTGGACAGAACACCCACCCTGGAAGTTAGGAAGATCTGAGTTCAAATCCAGTCTCAGAAACTTACTAACTATATGATCCTGGGCAAGTCACTTTGCCTCAATCTCTTCACCTTGAAAATAAGCTAGAGAAGGAAATGCCAAATCACGTCCAGTACCTTTTCCAATAAAACCTCAAATGGGGTCAAGAAGAATCAGAAACAACTGTAAATGACTAAGTAACAAAGAACAAACAAGTAGTGTCCAAAGATTTTATAGGTTTATGACCTAGGAAGAAGACAATGTAGTATGTCAGTGATGCGTGTGCAGTTGTATACAGTGTATGGTCCTGGTTGTGTATGGCCTCTCATTGATTGACCACAAAAGTAAACATCAACTGGAGGTCAATCAAAGGGTTTTAACCTTACGGCTTGACAGTGGCTTCTGAAAGCACTTAATGGCTATATTTTGGGCATAGTGAATGTCAATAGACCTATTGTGGTACAATCTATGAGCTCCAGCGTGAAATGGTTTAGTCTTTGAGAAAAGATGAAAGAAAGAAGGAAGAAAGGAAGGAAGGAAGGAAGGAAGGAAGGAAGGAAGGAAGGAAGGAAGGAAGGAAGGAAGGAAGGAAACCAGTAACCCCCAAGTAAAGTGAGCAGCTTCTGAGCATCAAAATTTATCTTCCTCCTTCCTTCAGAGAGAAGAGGGAGAGGACAAGCTGTGTTACCCAAGTGGCTTTCTATCTATTGATGAAGAACAGGGCTGAATGACTTTTAAAACAATTGATTTGTGATTTTTTTTTACAGGAAATAACTACTTGACAATCCAGACTGTGTTCTATAGTTCTTTAAGCTTTGCAGAGCACAGCTCCATGACTTTGGTTTCATGCTTTTTTTAAGAGAATGGGATCTTCTCCCTGGTTTGCAAACTGGCATCTGATTTTTTTCAGCCAGGTTTGATTGCCTCCCTTTGGAATCAGTAGATGATTCTGTTGTTAGTAGAAAGTACCAGATGAAATGTCCCCTCCTTTTCTTTTCTACTGTGACTGTCACCCAGACAGGTGATATCACCTGATGGTATGATGCCTCTTTAAACAGACTAATACGAATGACCACTAAAGTTCTGGTGGAATTAATTGATTCTGGATCAGTAGAGGCATTCTGATCAGACCTTGTACTTTCAGACCACAAGAAACTAATAGTCGCAGTTGTTGTTATGACCACACCATTTAAAAAGGTAACATCTATGTTTGAAACACCCAGAGTTGATAAAAAAAATCGAAATATAAAATAATGTCTAAGCATCTGGCCCATGAGTGGTTCAGAGTTTATAGTGATATTTTGTGAGGCCTTTGGAAAGGGAGTCCCCAGGCAATGAGCCCGTGTCACCCAGGCTAAAAACTAGATCAAGGTTTTGTAACCTTATGATAAAATTATCGCTGTGGGACATTTAGATAGAACAGAAATCTATACCTTGAGCATATCGTAGCATTGAGACAATAGAGGGACTCTCTCTACACATACACATACACACGTATGTATATATTTATTGATGTTCAGTCATTTTCTGTTATATCTGACACTTCTGACCCCCTTTGGGGTTTTCTTCAAAAAACTACTGGAACAATTTGTCACCTCCTTCTCCAACTTATTTTACAGATGTGGACACTGAGGCCAACAGGTTAAGTGACTTCCTGAGGGTCACATAGCTCATAAATGTCTGAGACCATATTTGAACTCAGATCTTTCTGAGTCTAGGCCTGGTACACCATTCACTATGTCACCACACTACTGTATGTATGTGTGTATACATACCCACTCCTAATTACGTAATACATATGTACACACACGTACATATGCACGCATACATACATACTCTGCTTTAAAGAGCCAGAGCTCAAGATAAAGGTTGCTAACTCCTAATTCCATGCTCTTTCCAGTAGAAATATATTAAGGAAGACTACCTGTAGACTATACCTTCTGACTAAAATCCTTTATCTGAGAGTAAAGCTAAGGTCAATAGCTATCTCATGCTTAAATATTAAGTAAGATTTTTTAGTTGGAAGGAGTCTTTACAGGTCATTCTGTCCAACTTCATTTTCCAGAAGGAACTTGCCCTTACATCAGACGGATAGTTATCAGCAAACCTGACATTCAAAACCAGGTCTTCTCATGCCAAATCTTTACATGACGCTAGGTTGCTTCCTTATAAAGTATAGAAATAGCATCTGTTGCAACCTGTGAAGAAGAAAGCAACTCCAACTGGTCAAAGTTAGCACCAAATAATCAAATGAGAAATGGAGACAAGAGAGAGAACCAATGCTGATTTTAGTCTTCTAAAGAAAGGAAAAAGCAGGTCCCCACCATTTAACTCCCACATGCTTCCCAGTCATTTCATTTTATTGCCCTTCACACGTTAATTCCCAGCTTCCATTTCTTTTCTCCATGCTCTTGCACAGCGGCACCCATGTCTGGAATATACTCCCTCCTGACCTGTACCTCTTAGAATTCCTGTCATGTATTAAAGCGTGGAGCTGAGGGGCCACTTACTAGGTGCTGCTATGCTTTTTCAGTCGTGTTTGACTCTTCAAGACCCCATTTGGAGTTTTCTTGTCAAAGATACTAGAGTGGTTTGCCATTTCCTTCTTTAGCTAATTTTATAGATGAGGAAACTGAGACAAAGAAGGTTAAGTGACTTGCCCAAGGTCACAGGACTAATAAGTAATCTGAGGTCACATTTGAATTCGGGTCTTCCTTACTCCAAGGCCAGCAATTTATGCACTGCCCCACTTAACTGCTCTGCTTCCTAGTTGAGGCCTCTCTTTACTTCCTCAGCCTGATCCTAATTCTTTTTCTAATCCTCAAGTATGAAGGTGTTGGAATGTATAGGGCACTAGGCCTGGAGTCAGGGGACTTAATAGCTATGTGACCCTGGGTAAGTCACTTAACTGCTGGCCTGCCTCAGTTTTCTCACCTGTAAATGGGGATAATAACATCTACATCACAGGATTGTTGTGGGTATCAAATGAGGTAATATTTGCAAAGCACTTAAGACAGCGTCTAGAATTTAGTATATTTTCTGTTTACTTCGGTGCACACACTATATACTCCTAACCCCAGCCCTCCTTCCTCCACCTCCCCCAAGCTCTTTGAGGGCAGGGACTCGTTTGTTTTTATATTCACTGTGTTTAGCATCTCAGTGTTTCGGATCTCTAAGCACTTTGCACAGAATGCACAAGGCACATCACATGTCTTACTGAATTTAAAGTTTCACAGATATAGTGAGGACCTAAGGAATTAGGAAGGTTGTTAGAAACAACCTTAGTACAGGTGGGATCTCCATAGACTTCTGCTGAAAAAAATCATTTTCTTTTAAATCTTTTGCAGAGATTGTCAGTGCCATTTTACAAGGACAGAATTTATAATCTGAATGACTATTTTAAGAAAGGTAAGAAGAAAAAGAAGCTTTGTAAATTAAACCCCTCTAACACTATTGAGTTCAGACCATGACATATTCACAAGATTATTATTGCAAAAATTAATGAGGGTCACACTAAAGGACATATTCTGCACAAAAGTTTAAGAAGATGACTGAAAGCTTAGTCATCCAAGGATAATAGTGGGAATGTTCTGCATAAGCTAACTTTTTCCCCTCTCTCATGAGCTTGGATATGGAGGTCATATCTTGATTTTGTTTCTTTATTTGAAATAATTTGAATATGTAGGTTTGTTATCAAGATTCAGGAGATTCATCCAAATACTGGCCACATCCATTATGATATTCTTCTCATTAGCTTAGAAAGGGGTAACAGTCTCAAGAGTCAGGCATAGGGTGTCCCTCTGCTATGTATATTACTTGTATATACTGTGATAAGAAAATATTTGACAGACTGAAAGTCAGTCAGTACAAGTTAGAAGCAGAAGGAAAGATGTCTGAGTTGTATTTGTAGCTTATACAAGTCATATCATAATATATAGGATAATGATTGATTATAGCTTTCAAACTTGTGATAAATATCCAAAGTTATTGGGATTCAAAGTCATTTTTAAAAATTGAGGAATTCAGATCCATGGGGATAGAGAAGAAATAAGAGAAGAGGGGAAAAGCATATACTCTAAAAATAAATGAGTGGCCATGTCTTTCACAGGGTTTTGGGTTTTGGATGCTATGCAGATGATCAGAGTGTAGTGTGTACTACCCAGCTCCAGCAATTTTTATATAGGTAAAATCTGCCTAAAGTGAACACCTGGATGCATGGTTTTGGAAGTGGGACAGGCTTGCATCATTGATAATGGCTTTGAGCAGTAGATCAGGCAATTATGAATTGATTTAATATATGCATTGTTGGGTCTCTTGTTGGTAATGGGTTGAACCAGTCCTCAGCTAACAGGAGTGCACGTGATCACCTGGGGGTGGAATGCAAAGGTTGCACCTGTTTGCAATAAACAGAATTATCTCTCCACCTTCGGGGTGATGCACGATTGGCTCACTGTGGCGAGGGCATGGCTAGGGGAGGGGCCCTGGGGGGCCCTGGAGAAAGGACTTAAATACAGGCTACCCGGAGGCAGAGGGAGTTCCAGCCACGCCAAGCTTAGAGAATGTAGCTAGAAGTAAGTCCTGAGTCCTGAGTTTTCTGTGCAGCTGTTTCTCCTGGAGTAAGCGGGAGCTGGGGACGCCAGAAGCCTGTTGAGGAAGGGTATAGGTGAAACCTATACAACCTGACCCCAAAACCATAGCAATGCATATGTACTTCAGATTCTTCATAGCAATAGCTGATGGACCTCCTACCTTGTCACCCTATAGCTGCCTCCTTGAGTTATTAATCAGCACCAGCATTTTAGGTGGGAGGAGGTATCAAAGTATAGAGCCATCTGGACAAGGACCTATGAGAAATGAGGTAGACTTTGGTAGAAAGAAAGGAGGTGAAACATTTTATCATCCTTTCTGGAACTGATGAACAACTTTGAGGACATTCTCTCCCTTTGATTACTTCAGTTTCTAAATTCATATCCTACTGTGACCAGCACAATTGCGTGGTTGTGTGGCCTAGCAACCAGCTGATTAAAGAGAGAGATGGGGATGTATTTGATAGTCTGTTTATTACAGAACCATTTCATACAGAGTCAGGATACAAGGAACTTACAAAGTTTATACTCCCTTTAGCAGAAATTCTTATGTAACCAGAAGGCAAGGATATTCATTTGGTCTCACCAGCCCAAGGCTAATTATTCATTAAGACTTCATCCCAGGACCAAGTCCAGAGGCAAAAAGAAACTGAGAGTCACAAACAAGACTTGCTAATTAGCTACCCTGAATTTTCCTTAGTTATTCATAGGACCAATGGAGGCATCAACAAACAAGATTATATTCCTCCTGCATATCTGCCTAGTGACCTCATAGAAGAGAGGAGCATTTCCTTAATGGGGCCCAGGGACCCCTGAAAGTATAGTCTACTACAGTATCCTGTGATGATCTTCCCCAAATGCTAAACTGACAGTTTCAAAGAATTTTTAAAAAATGAGGATAGTTCTCCTTGTTTATGGCAACCTTTATTTCTGCTCCACTTGAGCAATCCACACAGACCCACATTAGACTTTGATATTCACTAGAAGTAATCTCTATCTAATACCTTGAAGTTTGGAATTACTGCTTGAATTCTATTTCCACAGGATGTGCTCTTCATTTTCATTGTGGCTCCTGGTATTCAACCTCTCCCTTCTCTTCCAGTCCATTACCCTCATACTCTCTTCACTTTCTTCCGCAGTCCAGTCTTGAACACTTCATCCAGAACTTCAATGATACTTCTACCATCTCTCTTGAATCCATTTTTTTTTATCATTTGATGTACTAGTATTATCAAGCCTCCACCCTGAGTAAACTTCATAATCTGCTTTCTCCCCTCCTTTTTCTGTCCAATGGGTATTCCAAAGAAGCCCCCAACCCTAACACTGCCTCTTCATCCTCAAAAGATGGTCTCACTTTAACAGAGAAAAATGTCATGAAGAGAGCTCCTTCTCTGTAATCCTTCCAAGCTTACTGTGTACATAGGAATAGGGTTTAGGGATTGGATCTGTGATTTCCTTGGCATAGGGAACTCCCAGATGAGGAAATGCTCTTTACTAGCTCAGGTTAGTACCTTATTTGCAACTCATAATCTTAGAGCATTGCCTAGAATCATGAGCCATTAAGTGACTTGTTCAAAATCACAAACCCAAAGTGTGTCAGAAATTGAACTTGGACTCTGGTCTTTCAAATTCCAAGGCTGGTTCTCCACCACTATGCTTATTTCTGCTTCTTGGCATATATTTTATATTTATTTATCTATGTGCATATTGTTCTTCCTCAGTAGAATATAAGCTCCTTGAGGGCAGGAACACTTAATTGTTTTTCCTTTTATATTCCTAGTGTATGCAGTGTACTAGGTACTTCATAAATGATTATTTCAATTAAATTCTGTCAAGTATTTTGAAACAAGAGAAACATGAAAATAGCTTGAAGGGGTAGCTTGACATAGGAAAAAGTTATTTTAGTGTAACCAGGGCTCTAGCTGACATTAAGTGATTTTTAACCTTTCTTAGGAGTAGAGACCGGCCTTGGGGCAGAAAATTCCACTCTCCATTTCAGAGTCACTGAATAGTTATGATTGGGGGAGAGTACAGATCACTTAATTCTAGTCTGATTCCCTCTTATATTCTCGTTAGAAAATTTAAACATGTTTATAGGGAAAAAATTGATATCCTATTGGATTCGTATCTCAATGAAGTGTTTCTTATCATAATACAGATTGCAGCCCATATATTTCTGTCTATTCTGTGTGACTTTTGTTCGTATTCTTACGTAAGTGTACCTCAGGGCATCCCCCTAATGTTCTAGGGCCTTCCTACAATTCTTTTCCCTCATAAAGATACCAGCAGAGGCTTTCCTTCATTCTTGCTTTGTGACCAGCCCTTTTTCAATTATGCATTTCTTTGGTGACGTCCTTTAAATCACCTCTGCTTGGTAATTCCTTGTTTCTCATGTATCATGGCCTCCTCACGCCCACAGTGTACCACTCCACTGACTTTTAGATGGTTCTCAGCTTCCGTTCTCTGGACATTATAGTTCATCATGACTTTCAGCCATGCAAAATTACTGGAAAGATATTGTAAATATAAAACCACTAGAAAGGAAGAAATATAACTCTTAAGAGACAGAGGTATTAGGGATGGATCAAGGACAAAGCCTTCTTCAGATGAGACAGAACCCTGTGTTGGTGGATACATTGTTATGGAAGCCAAGAGAAAAGAGTTTCAAGTAGGAAGTGGTGGTCTACAGTGCAAAATTATGCAGAGATATCAAACAATATGAAAGGTAAAAAAAAAAATAAGGCCACTAGATTTGGTATTTAGAAGATCCCTTGTGATCTCCCATATAATCCATGTTGAAGAAGTAGTCCACACAAAATTGTACCTTGTTTATGTCTTCCTTATAGTAACCTGCATCTTCTGTGTTATATTAGAGTCACGTGTTTTACAAATATAGTCTCTAATATTAGATTTTAAACTCCTTTTGAGACCAGAGACAGTCTCATTCATTTTTGAGGCTAAACATAGTTTTTGAATAATGTTCTCTGAACAAATGAAAAAAAGTTGGGAAAGGAGGCTTGAGGAAACACAGATAAAAAGAAGTTCGGCATATAGAGAAAGCATCTTTCTAGAATAGAGTATGAATCATCAAGAAAACTTTAAGCCTCATTTAAAAAATAATATTTTATTTTCCCCAATTACATGTAAAAACAATTTTAATATTCCATTTAAAAAACTTTGAGTTTCAAATTCTTTCCCTTTGTCCTCCACCTCTCCCTGCATTGAGAAAGTAAGCAATTTGATATAGGTTATACATGTGTAGTCATGCAAAACAATATTATATATTGTTTTATAGCATGTGCAGTCGTGCAAAACAATATGTTTTGAAAGAAAACATAGACAGAAAAGAGAAATCTCAAGAAAAATAAAAGAAGCAAAAAAAAGTGCTTCTATCTATATTCAGACAACATCAGTTCTTTCTCTGGGGATGGGTAGCATTTTTCATCATAAGTCCTTCAGTATTGTCTTGAAGCATTGTATTGCTAAGAATATCTAAGTCATTCACAACTGATATATAGATGTATCTATCTATCTTTCTATCTATCTATCTCTCTATCATCTATCCATCTATCTTCCTATCCTACCTATTCTATCTATCTATCTATCTATCTATCTATCTATCCATCCATCCCCCCCTCTCTCATCTATCTGTCTGTCTATCTGTCTATCTATCTATCTATCTATCTATCTATCTATCTATCATCTATCTGTCCATCTGTCTATCTTCCTATCTATCTATCTGTCTTTCTGTCTGTCTGTCTGTCTAGCATCTATCTATCTTTATATCAGAGACAAGGATTATGGGTATGGAATATTGCATAGACCATGAGACATGGCAAATGTATTGAGTGGTTTTGTAAATTCTTTTCTTTCTTTTTTTGTTCTTGAATGTTTTGAGTAGGAAGATTTATACAGAAATGACAGACATGTTTAAAAAAATACAAATAAAATTAAAATAACACCTTATGACCAATTTGTTGATAGTTCGTCATGCACTAATAAGGAAGGTGAACTATCCTTGTTTTACTTAGAACTCTGAATGCTGTTTACTTGATAAACCACCCCCCCCAGGACGGTCAGGGTTCCTTATTAACTCAGGGAGTCTTCTTTTTCTTGTCTAGATTGATCTTACACATGTCTACCCAGTACAATCAAATGCCTTTCCTAAAATAACCCTGTGAGAGAGGTAGATGACACCAGTGGAGCTCCTAAATGACTTGCTGACCTTTTATCTTGTGGGTTTGCTCCATGTTTTCACACATACTTCAAGATTTTAAGGAGCTATGATTTTGTTTCGGGGGGGTTCTCCCCTCTCCGAAGGCAGATTAGAGCACTGGAACTTAATAGATGGTCTGGTCTTCAAGATTTGCTGGGGAAGATTTATCTGCCAATTGATCTTGCTACCAAGCTGGTGATCAACTCCTCTTATCTTAGCTAATAACAGTAATCTGAATGATAACAACAATGGCTAATATCTATACAGCACTTACTAGGTGCCCAGCACTGTGATAAGTGCTTTGCAATTATTTTTTTATTTGTTCCACACCACATTGGGAAGTAGGTCCTTGGGCAATAGACTGGAGTCTTAGCTAGGCCAATATTCAGAAGCCTTTCTAACCTGATAAGACAAGTCAGATCAGGCTTGCTTAACACAGGTTCATGAACTCATAGTCATTTCCATGAACTGAAGACAAACTTTAAGGTTTAAAGAAACATGCCAAACCTTAGATTCATAGAAGTTTAGGTAACTAGCACAATTGGTGAGAGTGCCAGACTTGGAGTCAGGAAGGCCTGAGTTCAAAGCCTTTTTACAGATACTAGTTGTGTGACCCCTGGCAAGCCCCTTAACCTCTCTCTGCCTCAGTTTCCACATTTGCAAAACAGGACTAATTATAGCACCTATTTTACAGGATTATTATGAAGATCAGTTGAATTAACATATGTACAATGCTTTGTAAACTTTGAGGCATTATATAAATTCTCTTTGAGGAACATCATACCTTTGTTTTTTTTTAACTAAAAAATGCTAGTGCCTAGCTTAACCACCAGCTTTATTTATCCAACTTGTCTGTGAATAACTTTTGACCCTTTCTTAAAATCACATCAGTATTCAAGGGAAAAAATGACCCCCACATTTCATTATTCTACAGCAATGCAGATTGCTACTCCCACTCATAGTGGCCTGTCCTTACAAGTTTCTGGAGGCAAAAACTTTTTAGGACTTCTCTGTACTTAACTAGGATAAATAGGCACAGTCCTCATCATTGTGCTTATACTCAAAGCCCAGTAGAAAGGTTTAGCATCTGTCAGCCCTTATGTCCCATGTAGTTTTTGAGAGAACAGCTCTACTCCAATAACATGACAAGGCAATGGATTGGGGCACAAGTTCTTAACTTGGAATTCATAGAGCCCTATTGGTGAGGGTAGATTTCAGCGAGTCTATGAAATTGGATGGGAAAAATATTCCATATTTTATTTTTTATTAACCTCTAATTGAAATTTAGAATTTCTTTTAATTAACAGAATCGACAAATCCTTTCTTTTTTCCTGAGGGGGTGGGATTCATCAGAATCAGCAGCAGAACAATGCTCAGCTCCAGCTCCCAACCCAATCTGAAAGCTGCAAAGAAATTAATCAGGGTAGGTTGATGGTGGATGAGTCTACTTTTGTTTAAAACCCAGGTTTTAAGAACTCAGAACGAAGATCAGTGATCATACTTTACAATGGATCACACCAGTTTGGGAGCATAGAAACCTTGTTGCTCCCTGGCCTCAGCTGTCCCTCAAAACCAGGAATAATATATCACAGAATATCCCAAGAAAACAGCAACAGAGCCAGCCCAGCCTTTCCCTCCAGAAGGATTCAGAGTCTAGTCCTAACATCAAGCCCAAAGTCAGAAAGTAGGCTCAAATAATGAGCAAATAAAAAGAACACCCTCCATAAAAATTATAATAGTGATAGTGACATTCAAGCCACAAATCCAGAAGTGAATGACTTCAAAACATCTGTTTAAAAAAAGCCTAAAAGAAAGCACAATCAACTAGAACTCCTGAAAGAGATAGATAAAGAGGTTGGCTTGTTGTTTTTTAGCTTAAATTTAAAATAAATAAGGGAGAATGTTAGAAGGAAAAATAGGGTGAACATTGAAGTGAGAGTTGTAGAAGAAAGAATTGGAAAGAAATAACAGCTTGGCACAATAGGGGGGCACAATCTTTCCCAAGCAATAAACTTTCTCAAAATTAGGATAGATCAAGTAGAAGCCAGTGACTCCATGAGACAATAAGAAATAGCAAAACAAAGTAAAAAAAGACTTTAAAAATAGAAATAAATGATAGGTATCTCACAGCAAGAACATCTAACCTGGAAAACAAGTTGAAAAGAAAAAAAATTAAGACTCCTTGAAATACTGTGGAAAATTATGACCATATCTCTGAGTTTATTTTTTTCTTAAATAGACATGATCATTATTTAACAGAGGAGAAAATTGAAAAACAATTGTCACCTACCTCACATACTAGTTCATTAGTGGCAGAATTGGGACTAGAAATTAGGTCCTCTTACTTTGAGTCCTCTGTTCTTTCTTCTGGACCATACTATCATTTTAAAATGGAACCATCCCTTCAGAAGTCTTCTGGATGCTTCTATCTCAGCCTAGTTCTGGGATGGCTTTTTGGAAAGGCAGAATACAGAGGGATACTGGAAGAAATTCTGGTAATATGAAAATAAAATAAAAGATAGACTAACACCGTTTTAAAAAATAATACTAAAAGAACTCATTTCAGGTATCACAACACTGGAGGAGGCTTTTTAGGGGCCAGCCTTAGCCAAAACTCACACCCTAGAGAAATCCTTGGCTCTTGTTATATAAGAACCCACATTTGGCAGTTTTGATTTAGTGTCTGTCTTGTCCTTGGACATCCCCTTAACCACCACTTTCCTGGCACAGGCTGTTTGGCAGTGTGCCTAGACATTTTGGCATTCCCCAAGGGATGTCATTTAATTATGTGTTTAAAATGTTACTATCTCTCTTCCTCTGTCTTTTTTTTTCAAAACTTTATAATATATGGTATTTTTTTGCTGTACTACAGAGGGACTAGGGAGGGGATGGGAAGAGATTCTAGTAAAAAGATTGTAAGGTAGATAATTATGAAAGCACTCTGAGTTCTTTTTCGAAGACCCCAACCCAGGGTCAGAGTCTTATAGTTGGTACTGGTTTCTGTTCCTGCTCTTTGTCCATTGAAATAGCCTCAGTCAGGCCTGAGACCATTTCTTGTCTTTCTCTGTTTAAGTATAAGAGGATCCTTCCTTAGTTCTTCCTTCTTTGAGTTCTATAGAAATGCATTGTATGTTTTGGGTTCCTTACTTCTTTCCCCTTCAGTTTCATACATATACTTGCATTTTAGGCAATGATATTTGAGGAGTTTTTCCTGGGGGTAGTCACTATTTTAAAAAGGGATTTATGTTCAGTTAGCTTAATCTTGGAATGCTCATAGGGGAAGGGTTAGGAGTGCTTTGGTACTGCTGCCCCTGGAGGGGACAACTTTCCTTCTCTCTTCACTATATTTCTCTCTCCTCTTTATTCTTTCTTTCTTCATTTTTATTCTTTCCCTCCTTATCCTTTTAATATTTGTAAAATGCTTAGCATTGTGTGTGGTAAATAGTAGGCACTTAATAAATGCTTGTTCCTTTCTCCTCCTCCACTTATGCTTTAGGCCAAAGACTGGGACTCATTTTCATCATCATCCAAACATTGATTGATCCTTTTCTTTAGCATTAATCAGGACTCCCCTTGTTTAGGGTCTCTAGCTTGCTTTTTGTTTGTTTGCTTATTTTTTACTTCTTTATTGATTTAAGATGATTTTTTTTCCTCAGATCAAGGTATATGTAGTTTTTAAATTAAAAGAGCACTCTTAACGTAGGTTAGCAGACCATTGGAAGGTAACATCAGAAAGGGAAGTAATTAAATCACAGTTATTGCACATTTGTGAGATTTTAAATTCTTCAGGAGTTAAAAATACATAAAAATAAGCAATGCTAAAAGTTTTGCAGATGCCCAATTAAGGTTTTCCCTTCCTTGCTTCCTTCCTTCCCTCTTCCTTTTCCTCTTCTTCTTCCTCCTCCTCCTCCTCCTTCTTCAAAAGTAGTTTAGGGAACACTAATACAACAGTGTTTCTGTGAACCTTGTTAATCTTTTTGACATGTGCTACAGACGACCTTCTGCCTTTTATTATTTCCTAGCTAGTTTACAGTCAGTTTTGTTGGTATCCTAATTTTGAGATTTTTCCCACTGGGTTTTTAGTAGCAGTCCTTCATTTATATAGTCTTTAAGTTTGTGTTAATATCGTGAAGAGTCATTTTAGTATATGTTATTTTGGTCTTTTGATTTCTACCTCACACTGTTTTAGAATAATCCTCCGTATTTATTTGGGTTATTTCAGAAATGTAAACCAAATTATTGCTATTTGATTGCATAAGTAGTCACAGCTTGCATGGATCACACCCACATGCCTGGGGAATTTTTAAAAAGTACTTTTTTGTGTATTGTTTCATTTAATTTCATGATAGATTGTGTTGGTATTTAGAACTTGATTAAGATAGAATAATTGTGTTTCACTTAAGAAAACCGGTGGTGATTTTAAAATGAGAATTATGAACTGCTTGGCATTCCTGATCTCATTTTCAAAATGCTAACTTGCTCAAATTCCTTTACCAATCCCTAGTAGTTGTAACTTTAGGAATGAGGATATCCTATTGCTCTAAGCCTGGACTTTTTTATTCAGAAAGCACTGGTAGTTTTTATTAATAAAAAGTTAACCTATATTTATATAGAACTTTGAAGTTAGAAAAGCGCTTTATATAGACTAATTCCTTTGAGCCTTACAGGAACTTCTTCTGAATTTTCCCTGAAGCTCTATATTTTTGCATACAGGGTCATGGAAATAAATCACCATTCTTAGGTTGCAGAATTTTGGATAGAATTCTGAGCCCAGATTTTTAGGTTATATTTACAAATACTTCTTCCATCTCTGCAAAAGTGATCTTTAACTAACCTCATTCACAAAATTATAATAGCCTTGGTGGTGATTGTGTACAATTCCTCTCCTTTTCCTTTATGTCTCCCACGTCTTCCAAAAAAGTCTCCCAAGACTTTCTAACTCTCTTGTTTTAAGTCCTCTTGAACTCAGGTACCTCATATTGTTTCTAAAGTGACCATGGGTAAATCTTTTTCTTAATTGAAAAATAAGTGAATACAACATATGGTCCAAATGTTGAGTAACTAAAACATCTGCAATGTTCAATTTCAATGTCAACAAACAGGATTCTACTATATAGGTACTTTTGCTTGTATACTAGGTATACAAAAACAAAAATGAAGTTGATTCCTCCATCAAGGTACTTATAATATAAATAATAATGCCAAATAATAATAATATCTAACATACAAACCTTCCTATGTGCTAGCCGCTGGACTAAACACTTTACAATGACCTTATTTGATCCTCACAACAACCATGGTAGGTAGGTGTGTAATGATAATTAATTTAAATTTGAAGACCCCTTTTTTATGTCAAGTAAGTAGGTACTTAACCCTTAGTAACTAAGGGCTAAGTACCTCTATGAAAGAAACAAAAGGTGTGAACTCTGTCTCCTGTTGCTGACATAACAAGAAGGGATTGAGACAGGAAGCCAATGTGTTTGTGTTTATATAAGAAGAGCCCCAGAGACAGACAGTGAGAATCAAGAATTTTTTCTTCTGGAGGGCTCCTGGTGGAGGAAGCAGAATTTTCACAGCATTTGGAAGCTGGGCTGCTACTTGCTGGACTGAGAATGGAATTGGAGTTTTCTGTGAGACCAGAATCTGGTGAAGGCTGAAGTTGCTGTCAAAAAGGCCTCCTGAAAGGCTGAGATTTTTTCTGGGTCCTAGGGCCAGCTGAACTGCTGGAGGACTGAAGAAGTATGACCTGGATAAGACTTTGTTTGTGGCTTGGCTGATCCTTGAGTTCCAGGCAACAGAAATTGTGAAGGTGTTGAGATGTGCTGGACCCTGTGAACCTCAGTGTGTAATAAGAACTGCTTGGAGGACTGGACAAGAACCTGGGAGCTGTCTGCCTCTGAATCCAGGTGACTGGTGGATTCAGGTAGGAGCTGGGACTGTGGAAGGGGATCCAGGAAATCTGAGAGACTACCCCAAATCAAGATGAAGAAAAGGCCTCTCCTTTGGATATTGAATGCATGTTGAAATTGAAGTTTGCTAAACATGGAGGGGTAGGGAGTTTGTGTAATTTTCTAATGATTGTATTTAGTGATTAGCGATACTTAGTGACTGATTGCTAGATAAATAATTGATTGAAGTAACCTATGATTGCCCCATGAGTGGAAGACTGACTTGTATTGTGAAATGATTGAATGTTGAGTGAGGGGGCAGACCTCCCTAGGTATATCAGATGATTATTCTTTTGTTCTTTGTTCTAAATACTGTGATCACTTGGTGAAAACTATATGGCCATTTTAATGTTAAACTTGGGAACACTATATTGTGATTTTCTGTGATAAGATGTAATGTTGTGAATATTATATTGTAATTTGTTGTGAATGTTTGCCTTGATTTGTTATGGAATAAATGGAATGACCACTATACTATGTAATCCAGCAGTTCTCAACCTGTGGGTCGTGACCACTTTGGGGGTTGAACAACCCTTTCACAGGGGTCACAGGGGTCACCTAAGATAATCAGAAAACACATATTTACGATGGTCTTAGGAACTGAGACACTGCTCCTCTGTCTGTCTCCAAGTGGGTCTGCCCATGTGCAGATAAGCCCACATACGAGTATTAAAGTGTCTCGGCATTAGGAGGGTTGAGAACCACGGGTATAATCAGAACCTTAACAGCTGTTCACAGTAGCATTCTTTTGGGAAGCTGCTTGTGCATGGCATTACCAGGTGCTATATAAATTAGGTATAAAAGTCCTGGAAGCTAGTGTGACGCATGAGCAGTGCCGTTTTTATTTGAGAGGCAGCTTAGTATGTTGGAAAGAAACTAGCACTAGAATCAGAGGGCCTAGATTAAAATTCTGCCAGTGATCCTGTGACCTTGCAGTCACTTTTCACTCTGTACTTGGGAAACCACACAAATTTACTTTAACTTTCAGGTAGTTTCTAAGCAATTGAGATGCTCTCTTGGTACTTGTAGACAAAACTGAGCAGGACGCCTACTTCCTATGAAAGTGATGCTAGAAGGAAGGAAGATCATTGCCACTCCTTATATTCCCTTGCCTTAAGCTTTGCTTTGTTCTGTTTGCTCCATATGCTTTTATCTGTTTCAATACAATATTGATCATAAGGGATAATCATAAATTGGTCACAAGGTATGACTGATATAACATTTTCATTATCATTATGCCAAGATGGAGCTTATAGGTTGTATATTCTGTAGAATGAATTCCAGCATCATTAAGATTTACTGGATTTACCTCTGGACTTGAATTGTGGTGCTTGGAAGCGTAGCTCCTTCCTTCATCCAGATAGTTGCCCACAACTGAAGGTAGCTCTGAGTTCTAATCCTGATTTATAGGAATTGATTGCCTAAGTAGGCATTGGATATGTTGACTCTCAGGAAGGTTATTGCAAAACTTTGAAGAATGTACAGTCTTACCAATGTAGGTACTTCCTACAGTGATTTAGATTGTAAGTCATCCCACAGCTTCTTATGCTGTGGCCTCCCATAAATCTTTTATAAGGCATTCAGACACTCATTGTGCTTCATTTCTATCTCTTGTCATTACATGGAGACCATTAGAGGCTATACCTTTTTTCTTGCATCAGGTTCTGCCTATCTCCTTTTTCCATTGTATACCTCTTACAGACCAATGAAGAAGTAAGAATAGCTTCCTTCTTACAGTGGCCTCTCTGTAATCCAGGGATGAACTCTTTAGGATAGAAAGGACTTTTCTTGCTTACATTGTAGCCACTGATTCAGTGCTTTAGCAGCAGTCCTGAAAAGCATTAGAAAGATCACAACAGAACTGTATGAGCAGTTTTTAAATGGGCCTTGGGTTTGAAATTTGTGGGCTATACATCTGAGTAAGTGTGGAAAGTGACAATAGAAGCTATCTTTTCTGTGAGCCTGGACTATTCTAAAACTTAAAATATTTTGAATGATTTTATTATGAAAATAACAGATTCCATCCCATCCCTGCTTTCTGTATCTACTGGCACCCTAGCCTTTGTTTTCCTGTAAAACATTTGAAATAGAAGTAAATGTGCAACTTTTGGCTTCATTTTGAACATTAAAGATACATTTTTATCTTTAGATATTGTAGGGTTGTTGGGCTCCAGAATAATTTTCTCTGGGGGTTTCCCACAGAACTGTATGTCACAATGACCGAAATCATAGATATGATGGTTTGACTTTTTTAAGACTTCTGAACAGAGGAATTAATTTGAAAAAGATTGCCAAGGAGCCCATCCTGAATAGGTTTGATACCCATCTACTTCTGCCACCTAGTGGACTATTCAGATAATTTCTGGAGATGAGCAACATGGTTTTTTTCTTGCTCTTGGATCTCATCCTATCTTCACATGCAGCTGGAACATCCCAAGATAATGAGAAAAGAAATCCCATTTTCCCCCTGAATTATTGGCATGGCAATGAGTTGGTTTGCATAGCTGCCAAATTATCAAAGGGAAGATTCTCATGGGAATCCTTGAAGTGTGTGTATATGTATATGTGTGTATACATACACATACATGTCTATATATGTATGTATTTATGTGTGTGTGTCTATATGTCTATATATCTATATATTTGGTATCCTTCAGAAAAGTAAAAGCTCCCTTTGAGAGAGGGATACCTAAAAAAATTTATGTAGAGAATTGTAGAATTTTATCACTTAGTAATCAGGTCATCCCCATACGATTTCATTTTTCTTTACAAAGACATAAACCATATCCCACTGAAATCAATATAAGCCCATACAAATGCAGAAATTTCAGGACTGAGCTTAGAGGATTTGGCAGTTACTTAGAATTTCCAAGGAGCAGCTAAGTGGTACCATAGATAGAACACCAGACTTGGAGTCAGGAAGATTTTAGTTCACTTATGGCCTCCAGACACTTACTAGCTGTAAGATCCTGGGCAAGTCACTAAACTCTGTTTACCTCAGTTTCCTCACTTATCAAATGAGCTGGCAAAAGAAATGGCAAACTGCTCTAGTATCTCTGCCAAGAAAACCTGAAATGGGGTCGTGAAGAATTGGACACAACTGAACAACAACTCAATTTCCAAAGTCCTTTCCTTTGATCTGGATGTAAGACTTGAACAGGTCACTTCATTTCTCCGATCATCAATTTATTTACTTGGAAAATGAGAGACTTTAATAAGATCATAGATCTAGACTAGGGAGGGGCATTAAGATCATCTAATCTAACCTCTTGGTTTTTCTGATGCTGCAACTGAGGCATATAGAGATAGTGGTTTTCCTTAGGCCACACAGGTATTATGTAGCCAAACAGGATTTAAACCAATGTTCTTTCCACTTCACTGTTTCTAACCTTCTATAACTTTCTCACTCTAGGGTATAAAGCTCATCAATATAGTCTCTCTTTTAGTCTGTCTCTTCATCTCTCTGTCTCTGTCTCTGTCTCTCTCCTCTCTCTCTGTCTCTGTCTCTCTGTCTCTCTCTCTCACACACACATACACACATACGTCTATTGAGAAGTATGAGACTTTTACTTTCAAAATCAATAACTTTACAGTGATTGAGACATCTTGAACTCCCAATAATGAATAAAAATTCTTTTCAAGGACAGCTTCTCCTTGGCTTAAGCATAGCCTAGATTGTTAACTCTAAATGTGGCCAACCTCTTATTAGTTTAATTGGATTGATTCTAGATCTATTAAGGTTATTAACCTATGTAAACTTCTTTGAGAAAAGAAGGAAACTGATGATTTTTCTCCATTTTCATCTTTGCCCTCTCAGTTAGGCTTTGACAGACTTGATCACTATTTCTTATTGTATACTTTCTCCTATTTAGAAAGTCATGACGCTCATCTTTCATGGTTCTCCTTCTACTTGTCTGACAGCCCCTTGATCAGTTTTCATTGTTGGATCATGATCCTGGTCATTCCTAGTAACTATCAGTATCCTTGACACTGTGCTGGGGCCTCTTCTCTGTTATTTCCAGAGGTTTTTAGCCTGGTATCTGTAAACTTGTTTTGTTTTGTTTTGTTTTCTAGATTTTATAAGCCTTTCAATATCATTGGTTTCTTTTAAAATCCTATAAATTTTTAAAATATATTTTACAAACATTCATCTGAGATGTCCAAAGGTTTGACCAGACTGCCAAAGGAGTCCATGACATAAAATGGTTAAGAACCCCTACTTGATTCTCTTTCTGGATGATCTCTTGAGCGCCTATGACTCAGTTATCCTCTCTTTGCTGCTAATTCCAAGATCTATGTATCTAGCCTTAACTTCTCCAGTCCCACATCGTCAACCGCCTTTTAGACATCTAGAATTAGATGCCCTGTAGACATCTCAGATGAGGCATGTCCAAAACAGAACTTATCTTTTCCCCAAAACCTTCTCCTCTACAGTTGCCCTATTATTATAAAGGGCACCACCATTCCCCCACTCAACCAAAGTTGCAACCTTGGTGTCATCCTTGATTTCTCTCACTTACCTTATATATCCCAAACATCACTAAATTCTGTCATTTCTGTCTTCATCTCTCTCCCCCCCTTTCTCTCTCTCTCTCTCTCCCTCTCTCTCTCTCTCCCTTTTTTTCTCTCTCTCTCTTCATATATGTTCATATATGCATTATACATATATAACTATATGTAAATATATACATATATACACAGAGGTTAAATATATTTCATACACACCCCCTTTATACTTACATAGTTGTCACTGAAGTACAGGCCTTCCTTCTCTTCCATCTGGAATATTTCAATAGCCTTCTTATTGGTTTTTTCCCACTTCAATCCATCCTCCACTGAGCAACCAAAATAATTTTCCTAAAGTACCCTCCCATTTTATATACTCCACTGAGTTCCCTATTACTTCCAGAATTAAATATAAAGCTCTGTGTTAGATGTAGGCCAAAATATAAAGCTCTTTATAACCTGGTTTCTACTTTCTTTTCCAGGTCCAATACACTGTACTATATTCCATGAATTCTGTCATCCAGTTCTAATGACATACTTGTTCTTTCTCATACATAACACTCCATCTCCTATCTCTGTACCTTTTCACTGGTTGTCCTCTATGTACTCTTTTCTCTTTTCCTTATTTTTTGGTTAGCGTAGGTAGCATCATACAAAACTTAGCTCAAACCCTACCTTCAGAAGGGAACCTTTCCCTGTCCCTCTACTTGCTAATACTCTGATAATACTCAGTCCCTCTCTGAGATTACCTTCCATTTACACTATATATGCAGTATTTTAAATGTATATGATGATTTCCATATCCTCCTCCTTTAGAATGCAAAACCCTTAAGGCTAGGGAGAGTGTCTTTTCCTTTCTCTGTGCTTAGATACTGTTCTTAGCATTCATATACACTAGTGTTCAACCTAGTAAGTGCTTAGTAAATGCTCATTGACTCTCTAGTCCCTTAATAAATACTCTGTAGATTGATGTTTAATTAGTGAACTCTAGATTTTCCCCCTCTGGTTTGTCTTCCTCTGAATGCTTACAGTTTATCAATAAATACTTTTCCCAAAATTTAGTACTGAGAATTAAAGACAATACACACTATAGCTTGACCATATCCTGGAAGCCATGATTCTCTTCTGCAGTTCAAGATCACATTAGGTTTTTTGGCTGTCACATCCCATGTCGAGCTTGCTTCCCCAGATTTTTTTGAACATTTGTCTAATGTCACATCTTGTACTGGTAATACCAGGTTGATACAAGTGTAAAACATGATCTTTTGCCTTTTTCCTGTAGCTTATGCCTATAGAGCCTTTCTCCTAGGTAATTGATATTTTGGAATATATATTAGATATATATTCTAAGATATTTGTAATATGAGGGGATTTAAATCATAGAAAACATTGGACAAGTTATCACCTTTAAGGAAGGTAAGGAATTATTTCCCAGCAGTAATTTCGGGCACTGTGATAGGTAAATTTATTTTGGGGGGGGAGGGAGGGCAGGGCAATTGGGTTGAGTGACTTGCTCAAAGTCACTTGGCCAGTAAGTGTTAAGTGTCTGAGGTCACATTTGAACTCAGGTCCTCCTGACTCCAGGGCTGGTGCTCTATTCACTGTACCCCCTAGTCATCCCCCTAGGTAAATTTAGACAATTGTTAGGACAATGAAGCTCCCAATAAGTGTTGGGACAATGAAACATGACAGAAATCAATATCTAAATCAGGTCCTTGGTATAGCACCTTCTTTTCTTTCTCCCATTTTTTTTTTACTCTTTCTGTTCCATTGATATAAAAAGATAAATTCAGATTGAGATTGGAGCAAAAAATAAAACAAAACAGTAAAGGTAGAGGAAGCCATAGGGAGTCAATCATGGGAGACAGATGGTAATAGGCAGTCAGTTAGATAAGAAGTTTTGGATAACTGAAAGTCCAAGAAAATGATTGGAAGCAGAATTTTGTTTTCTCTACTCTTTTAATAGTTGAACTTGATTTTAAGGTAGTTTACTAGTTTTGCAGAATTGCTCTATGAAAGTGAGTTCTCCAATTTTGATTAATGTCTCAGATATCTAAATAAGACCTTTTTCTTTCTTCTAAAATGTATAGAATAATTACATTGCTAATAAAATTAAAATCTTCAGAAGAGGGTCAAAACTTGAATGTGGTACAATTTCTTGAGGGTGTTTGAGGAGCTAAATAAAAGGAGTGCCTGTAGATATTATTCTGACCAAAGGGTTAATGAGGAGAGTTCATGTCATTAAAATGCTTGTTCTCCATTACTAAGTTGTCCATGCCTTAGCAGACCCTTCTCCCTTGGGGAATATTCATTTGTGCTCAATGATTTGGGGAGTTGAGATGAATTACATTTACCCCATGTTGAAATCAATCCAATGAGTTCCACATGATTAATCTTATTAAATAAAGTTCAAATACATTAATAACTTTCTCCAAGTTTATAATGTTCAGTCTACACCCATTTAAATAGAAATTTACATATATTTTATGAATTGGCATTAAATGAGATTCTAGAAAAAAAATAATCCCCAAATCCAAAAATTTATGCATACATGTACTATTTATGAACATATACACATGCAAACTGTGACTATTAACATTGAATTTAAAAGGGTTGTTTTAAATAAATTGATAATATGTTTCTTCTGTATTTAAATGCATGTGACTAAATTATTTTACATCAATGGAACAATAATTTTGTTTGCTATTTACAAAATACGGTGATCTATGCCCTCATGGTACTGCGGCTCCCTCCTGTGGTAAAAAATAGGTATGGCAATGTATTTCTTGGAAACTAATTTATTCAGGGCTAGAAAGGTTCTGAATCCTTTTTTCATCTAGGGGTCACTATGATTTGTCTTTATGAAGGGGTTTGAATGAAAGAAAAATTGTATGTCCAGATAATCATTTCTATCTGAGTAAAAAAAATTAAGAACGAAATACTTATGATTTATATGTATTTATGATGTCAAAATGTATTTTGTCAGGTTAAATTTTAATCTGCTTCTTCTTCCAATAACTTCTTATAGATAGAGGTTATTCTGAGTAGCCTTATATTTCTTTTGAGATACGTCTGAAATTTACTTATCTACTTCTGTATTGAAAAGCACATGTCCAATTATAAATGTTCTCCCAATCTAAATGTGAACTGTTTCTCAGTGCAGGGAATCATTGTTTTTTCCTTAAGAATTTTAATTTCATCAAATAGAAAAAAATCTTTAAAAAAATTGAGTGCTGAAGGGGATTGGTACTTGAATTTTAATTCTTTATTTTTTTGAGACTATATTTAAAATGCCTTCCAGCTTATATGATCCCTGCTACTGCAAGTAAATAGATGACAATAGAATAACATATAATTGGATATAGTTAAACTTCTGTAAATTTAAAATGTTAGCAGTCACAGCATAATAAAATGTAAGCTAAAAGCAACATACGACTATTTCATGGTTCCACAAAAATGACTGTGTGTGAAACAAAGGCAGGGGAACAATGGTTCTATCAGCATAGAACTAGTGGAGTCCAGACAGAGCTGGAGCCACCTATGCAGAGAGGGGAAAACAGGAGCCGAAGTCATCCCATAATGTTGGGATGATGTAATGTGGGTTTGGATGATATCATAGGGTGTAGTTATAAAGGCCTAACAACTTTACTGAAGAGAGATGTTACCAGAGGGGGTATAGTGGAAAGAGCATTGAATTTGGAGTCAGTGGATCTGGATTCAAATTATGACTCTGCTCATTACTTTCTTTGTGACCTTCGACAAGTCAAACTCTCTAGGATTAAGTAACTTTTAAGCTAAATTTTGATTAGCTACTGGAAGAGAGGAAGGAGAGCTAGGGGGACTCAATCCTCAGACTGTAGAGAAAGGAAAACAAATGCCAATTACCTATTGTTCTTTGAGGTTTCCAGGTACCCTGTTGCATCTTATCAGTAGTGAGGAGCACTTCCTCTCCTCCCACCCCAGCCTAGTGGCTATGGAAGGAGAGACATCAATTCTGGTTCATAAAATCTTTCTTTTTATGATAACTTCCTATGATAGTAAATCAAATAAAGTTTTTACTTTATATAGAATCAACAACAATAATAACTTATTTCCACAGGATATCCCAAAAATCTTACTACAATTTTAAGCTTTAATAGGTTTAAAGTGAGTTTGAATTCCAGTTCTTGCTTTTATCATCTGTATGACCTTGGGCAAGTCAATTTTCCTTGTCTGGGTTTAGGTTTCCTATAAAATGAGGATGTTGAAATAGATTAGTAGTGTCAAATTCAAGTAGAAATGGATCTCTGTGGGCTGCATATTAACTTCAGAATCACAAATGAACATTATGTTGTATCATATTTTTATTTATTTTGTTACACATTTCCCAATTATATTTTAATCTTGCTAACACCACCCTCAGAATTTTTGCATGTGGCCTGGGTGAGCTTGAAATCATTGGAGTAGAAGACATCTGAAATCCCTTCTAGCTTAAATGAGTCAACAAGTATTCATTAAGTAATTACTATATGCTAGGTATATTAATGTCTAGGGCTACAAAAAAAGACAAAAACACATAAGGTTTTAAAATCTGAAAAAAGATATTTTAAATACCTTATTTTACTCAATTTACAACCATATGGGATAAGTACTACTGTTATTACTAAAACCATTTTACAGACTGGGAAATTGAGGCTTAGGGATATGTTAGGTCAAATCCCAGCTATTCCTTTTCCTACTATGCGAAATGACTTTTGTCCATGCCCTCAAAATCCTCCATGATGACTCTACCCTAAATAGTGTGAGTCTCCCTTTTGCTCTCAACTTTAAACATGTATCATTGGAACACACAAGGTATACATCTGTTGCAGTGATATTACAAGATGACAGTAAAATGCCTTGCATTTGTATGGCACTTTACACTGTCTTCTTAAAGGTCTTTGATGAGGAACCTGAGATATCTAGCTGATGTATTATTTGCCTAAGGCCAGAGGAGTAGCTGATACTAAAATCCATGCTAGAATTAGTTGTTCAAGGTCTCTTGATTTATAATGCTGTGTTATTGTCATGAGGCCATCCTACCTGTTATGCAATTTATTAAAACTAAGAGCTAAGGGTATTTAGAGCAGCTAGATAGTGCAGTAGAGAGTATCAGTCCTAGAGTCAGGAAGACTCATGTTCCTGAGTTCAAATCTGGTCTCGAACACCTACTGGTTATGTGACCCTGAGCAAGTCACCTAACCCCATCTACCTCAGTTTATTCATCTGTAAAATGAATCAGAGAAGGAAATGGCAAATCATTCCAGTATCTTTGCTAAAAAAAAAAAAATCTAAGTGGGGATACAAAGAGTCAGACATGACCGAAAATGATTGAACAACAACAAGGGTATTTGTTCAGTGAGTGAGAGCTTAGTATTAGATTTCTATCTGGATATCAAGTGACCTGTTACTAAGAACTTATGTTACTATGTATGTTAGTGGGCAGGTGTGTGGAGACGAGATTCAAGTTCAACAAATGAGTAGTAGGTTGACAAATGCAAAATGGTACAATGTTGAAATCAGAAAATCTGAGTTCAGATCCCAGCTCTGCTCCTTACTGTCTGTATCACTTTAAGTAAGTCATTTCACTTTTCGGTATTTTAGTTTCCTTCCTTCATAAAATGCAGAGGTTGTACTAGATGACCTCTGAGATCTGTTCCAGTTTTAAGGCAGTTAGTAAACAAACATTCTGTTCTTTAAGCAGTTACTCTGCAGCAGACACAGTATTAAGCCCTGAAGACAAAAAGAAAGGTGAAAACATAGTCCCTCCCCTCCAGGAGCTCCTGTTGGAATGAGAGAGATGACATGAGCAAATAACTATGTACAGTTTTCCCTTCCACATAGAGGGGGTTAGATGTACAGTGTGTGATCTGAAAAATCCATGTAAAATTTGTTTGGCCCTTCCTTTGTAGTAGAGAAGAAGTTTGAATTATTATGGCATTAAAAAAATAAAATATTTTATAGTACTTAGATTTTATGCATTTCTGAGTTTCTAAACATTTTCTTTGTTGTCTGCTGGCCTTCTAGTGTTGTCTTTTTTTTTTGGAGGGGTTAAAGCAAGGAAATTGGGGTTAAGTGACTTGCCCAAGGTCACAGAGCTAGTAAGTGTGTCAAGTGTCTGAGACCGGATTTGAACTCAGGTCTTCCTGACTCCAGGGCTGGTGTTCTATTCAAAGCACCACCTAGCTACCCCTTTCTAGTGTTGTCTTGCAACTTCCACAAAACTCTCCCCAAATTCCCATTTAATTTCTTATGCTGACCCCTGATATATCAAAACCATGATGGGGAAAGTCATGATGTGCAAGGGATAACTGTACATACAAGACGATACAGTGCAAATGGAAGAGAATCTCAAACCAAAGGCACTACCAGTGGCAATTTGGGGGGTGCAAAAGGTCTCCTGCAAAAGGTGGGACTTAAGCTCAGTCCTAAAGGAGGCCAGGAAAGCCAGAAGGAGGTGAGCAGGAAGAACAGCACCAATACAAAACTTTTCTGAAGTGCCCCTAGCACAGAGCACCGTACCAAGCATTGCAAATACAAAATAAAAATGAAAAAGTCCTTGAGAAAAGAGCCTGATTTCATATTGGTACCATTTCCCCTAAATTTGATGCTGAAATCTAAAAGCACATGTCAAGAGTTTTGAAATCCAATCTACCTTGGAGTATATCAGTATAGGCAGAGTACATTGAAATGTTGAATACAGACCAAATGCTCACTAAATGCTTGTGAAATTGAATGGTTGAAAGCTCGGATTAGGAAATTGAGATGACCTGCACTCAAACTAAATTCTGTTTTAGCCATTTGGATACTTTCCAGTATTGACTTAAGTTATCAAGTTGGAAGAGAATTCTCCAGAACTTGCTTCAGCTGCCTCTCCCTTTCTCTTGCTCAGCTTTGATCTCTGTCCACATCTGCCACCTAAACTTTATGATTATCACAAAATCATAGGCTTAGTATTGGAAGGGAACTTTGGAAGTCAGTCTAACTCCCTGGAGCATTCTATAATCACTTCCACGCTGAAAAGGCTTCGAGCATGGATCTATTCAATCAATAAACATTTCTTAAATAGCTTCTCTGTTCCAGGCACTGTGTTAAGTATTGCAGATACAAAGAAAGGCAAAAGTCCAGCTCACTGTCTAATGCTGGAGACAATACGCCAACACCCAAATACAAATAAGCTATATACAGGATAAATTGGAATTAATCAACATAAGAAAGACATTGGAATAAAGAGGAGTCTAGAAACATTTCCAAGTAGAAGGAGGAATTTTATATAGGACTTGAAGGAAGCAAGGGGAGCCAGGAGAAGATGAGTAGGGAGGATGTTCCAGGCATGGGGAACAATCTGTGAAAATGCTTTGACTTAAGCAATACTCTATTCTTGTTCAAGAAAGAGCAAGGAAATGGGATTACAGAGTATTTGGAACAATATAAGGTGTAAGAAGGGGGCAGTTTGATGTCCTAGCAGATAGAACACTGTTCTTCCTGAGTTCAGATGCAGTCTCAAATGCAGTCTCAAATATGTACTAGCTGTGTGACCCTGGACAAGTCACTTAACTTTGTTTGCCTCAGTTTCCTCAGTAAAAGGAGCTGGAGAAGGAAATTTCAGTATCTTTGCCAAGAGAACATCAAAGAGGGTCATGAAGTCAGACACAGCTGAAGTGACACAAGGTATAAGAAGATTGAAGGAAGGGGAGGGACAATTATGAAAGGCTTTGAACGGCAAGCAGAAGATGTTATATTTGACCTTGGAGGTGATAGGGAACCACTGGAGTTTACTGAGTGGGGTCTGAGGGTAACAAGGTCAGACTTAAGGTGCAGATTCTGTCTGTCATGAATAGTAGCCTAAGTAACTTCAGAGTTTATTATCAGGTAGGCCATAGGATTATTAATATTTCAGTCACGGTAACTTTCCTTTTTTTTGGTAGTTTTACTGATGTTTAGTTTTTATATTACATTTACAGATTTTTGAATTTACAGATTATTCCTACTTTGTAACAAAGTAAAACTGTTAAGTCAAATATCTCAAGGAAGCATTTCAAATCTGTAGTACCCCTCTCAGTTCTCTATTTCTTTAAAAAAAATAGTGGAATGCAGAGCAAAGCAGACTATTTTTCTTTTTTGTTTTGTTTTTTTCTTTCTCACAGTCTCTCCCACTGTTTTATTTCTTTTATTCAACATGACTAATTTGAAAATGTGTTTAATAGAGCCATATCAAATTGCATGCTGTCTTGGGGAGGGAGGTGGGGGGAGAAAATTTAAAACTTATGAAAATGACTGTTGAAAACAAAAAATAAATAAATTATTAATTTAAAAAATAGCAGAAATCTATTTTCTCCCTATCCCACTAAAAAAGAAGAAAAGAAAAATTTTTGCTTGTATATTCATAATATATATTCACAGTAAAGCAAAACAATTTTCCCTCAGTGGATTACTTAAAAGCACGTGTATATATATATATAAAATGTTCTGTACCCTAAATCCACCAACCCTCTCTAATGGATAGCATGTTTTATTATTGGTCCTCTGGAATAACTTCAAAAAGTAAATTGTCAGAGCAACTAGATTGGCTCAGTAAACAGAACACTGGTCCTGGAGTCAGGGGGACCTGAGTTCAAATCTGGTCTCAGATACTTGACATTTACTAGTTGTGTGACCTTGGGCAAGTCACTTAACCCCAACTGCCTTTCCTTCTCCCCTTCAAAAAAAAGAGTAAATTGTTAAAAGTTTTCAACTGGGTATTCATTATGCTGATGAAATCTCAAATTGTTCAAGTATTGAAGAAATAATTTGTATATGTTGAATATCCTTCTACCAGATGGTGTGATCCATAAAAGCAGAGTTCACGGTTTAATATTTTTTAAGTTAAAGCTCATCACACAGTGTTTGTCAGAAATATATGTTGACATTGATTCTATCATATATTCAAGTCATGTGTTTATTGATCACTTATATTTATTGTTGTTGAGTTTTTTCAGAGAAATCTGATTCTTCATGACCCCTTTTTGGACTTCCTTGTTAAAGGTACTAGAGTGGTTTGCCATTTCATTTCCTTCTCCAGCCCATTTTACAGATGAGAAACTGAGGCAAACTGGGTTATGTGACTTACCAAGCGTCACACAGCTAGTAAATATCTAAGACTGAATTTGAACTCCTGAAGATGTCTTATTGATTCGAAGATCAGGGCTCTATACACAATGCCACCTAACTGTCACTTATAATACATTATACAATTACAAAATGTCCCAAGATTACTGTATAGTTGTCATATTAGTAGTAAGGTAAGTGCTATGATTTCATAGATGGCAGAGGCAGAACTATCAGGGAAGACTTGGTGAGGGAGGTTGGAACTTGAAGGATAGGGAGGGATGAAATAAGTGGGAAGGAAATAGAAACATTCTGGTTTCCCCAGCAGTGAAACATCTATAATCCCTAAGAGCCTGGTATAGCAAAAGTAATATTTTAAAATAGTTTTTTTAAAAAATGAATTAATCACAAAATATTCAGTAGACCTACTCCAACTATCATCCATTTCAGGCACATACTATTTTCTTGTGTGTTGTCTAATCTTTGTGAAAGATGAGTATATTGAAGTATTATTATATAATTTTAATTCAAATACCAGATAGTATTGTAGAGTAAAGCCTCTTTGCTTCCTGAAAAATTATATGAAGGCAAGCTAAAGCCAATGTGGCATAATAGAATGTTGGAATCTTGAGCTTGTAGAGTCCTGGCTTTGAATTCTGACTCTGCCATTTGTCATCTGTGTGACCATTTTATTGAGTCACTTTACCTTTCTTAGTCTCAACAGTTCTCTAAGACTTTAGCTGTTAAAGTAGAGATGGCCTTTAATCTAACCTAACCCTAACCCTAACCCTAACCCTAACCCTAAATGGATGGTGGAAGCGGCAGTGGTGTCCTCCCTTCCCTAATCCTAACCCTTGGTATAGGAAGTTGCCACACTGAAGAAATCATACAAACTTAAAGACAACCCTTTTACTGGTCTAACCTTCTATAGGACTTCTTGAGACACTGGTAGCTGATTTCACTTCAAATCTAGTTTTGTATAGTGGCACAGTATAAGTCAACCAAACCAAACATCCAAATAGGCCCTACACCTTATTTATCAAAATTTGATTTATAGACTTGAAGCTATGAATTTCAACCAGGCTGGGCACTAGATAATTGTTAAGTGTCTACTTGAGTAATAGTGCCAATATAATACTGTAGAAAATGTATTAAACAGAAGTAGCCTCTGCCTTCTAGAAGTTTATAGTCTAATATGTACAATAAAGATACAAAAGCAATATTCATTATATGCCTCAAATATACAAATCAAATAGTTTTGTGTGAGTAAAGGAATAAAGATATAATATATGAAGGGATATATACATATATAAAAATGCTCATATTTATAGATACATTTATGTGCACATATACCTATATATGCACCTATATGGCAAAAGAGAGAGAAAGAGAAACAGAGAGAGACAGAGAGAGAAAGACAGAGAGAGAGACAGAGAGAGAGAGAGAGAGAGAGAGAGAGAGGGAGGGAGGAGGGAGGGAAGGAGAGAGAGACAGAGACAGAGAGGGAGATACAGAAAGGGAGAAACAGAGAGAGTGTGTTGGTTGGTTGGTTAGTTGGGCTACTAAGAGGCTAGGGATACGTAAGCAATGGCATTTGAATCCATGTTTTCCTGACTGGGAGGGCAGTCTTTTATCCACTCTGACACACTCCCTCCCTTTCCATTATTATGACTTATATTTATATAGCATCTTTTTTTCATAAATACTCTGTAAAATGGATAGTGAAAATAGTATTATCTCACTTATACAGGCAAGAAAATTGAAGCTCAGAGGTGTTGAGAGACTTCCCTAGGGTCAAATAGTATCAGTTGTTATTTAGTTGTGTCTGGTTCTTTGTGACCCCTTTGGGGATTTTCTTGGCAAAGATATTGGAATGTCCTTCTCCAGCTTATTTTACAGATGAGGAAACTGAGGAAAACAGTTAAGTGACTTATCCAGGGTCACATAGCTGGTAAGTATCTGAGGCTTGATTTGAACTCAGATCTTCCTGAATCCAGGTCTTGTGCTCTATCCACTGCACCACCTAGTTCAAACCCAATTGTCTCCTGATTCCAAGAGCATTGTTTTTTCAATTGATTTTGTTTTTTTTTAATTACACTTACCATTACAGCATCTTGTGCTTATTTTATGCAGTCATTTAATCAATAATCTGAAAATCTTCTATGTATAGAGAGCACATCACGACTTCCCCCATTACCTTTTCAATTTATCGTGGGTCAGCACAAGAAATCAGATGGGAATTTGGGGGAGAGTTTTGTGTTTGACATGGAAGACCAGCAGATAACCAAATACTTAACCTAAATTTTATAATAGGGTACTATAAACACCCCATAAAAAATCAGACTTCTTCTCAGGTATAAAGGGATGGGCAAAAAATTATATGTGGGTTTTCCAGATAGTGGAGGTGCTATTCCCCTAACCCCTGTGCTGTGGAAGGGATAACTGCCCTTCCTATTATACCACATTGCCTTCATTCATTTGGCAGATTCTGGTTTCTAGCTTAGATTTTATTGTATGGGCTAAATCTTGCTTCAGTGTTAGCAATGAAGTTGGCTAGAAGTTATTCATGAATCTCTCAGGGCAGGATATGAATTTCAGTACAGCCAAGTCTTACCCTTTTGGGAAAGGAGAAATCTACTCACAAAGTTAGTTTTTTGTGAACCTTAGCAAGAAAATCAGACTATGGGCAAGAAATTATTTTAACAAGAGCTGAAAACATAACTTGCAGCATGACTGCTATATATCTTTAGACTACCAAATCTTATTGAGCATGAATTCTAGCACAGTGGTCCTGGGATTATTGGATTGTTGATTCCAAGCCTCAGAGGGGCTCAGTGACATCTGAGGCCACCTAGTCTAACTCTTTTATTTTGCAGATGAGTAAACTGATATCCAGGGAGTTTAAATGACTAGCCCGAGGTCATTTAAGAAGTAAGAACCCAGGTTAATTTGATTGAGTCTAAAGGAAAGGCTGCCAAACCTATTGGAAGCTAATCAATTTTTTAACTATGCATAATAGTGTTTCTAGAGATATGTTATTGATTCATTTTTTCAGAAAACATTTATTAAATAACTACTGTGTGGAAGGCACTCTACTCAGAGTTGGGATACAGAGCAGATTGAGGCACATGCCCGTCCCATATAGAGAAATTACCCATAATAGTAGTTAAAACATGAAGTGTATGAGAAAGGTACAAAAGTGTTTGATGATAGCTGTCATTGTATTCAAGTTTCTAATAATAACAAGTGACCTGAGTTCAAATGTGGCCTCAAGACATTTACTAGCTGTGTGACCCTGAGCAAGTCATTTAACCTTATTTGCCTCAGTTTTCTCATCTGTAAGATGAGCTGAAGGAAATGACAAACCACTATAGTATTTTTCCAAGAATATCCCACAAGGGGTCACAAAGAGTCAGATGTGGCTGAAAAAATGACTAAACAACAAACCCCAACTAAGGGCAGTAACAATTCTGTACTTGGTACCTTTAGCAAGTGAAAATGCCCTTTTGATTTATGGAAACAGTTTTCCAATCAATGTCATAAACTAATTAAGGACAAATTAATCAATTTGGGAAGGATGAAGCACTTTGAGCCACTGTATGAACATTCATCATATGAGTTCATCCATTAGTTAAAATAATTAGACATACACCTCTGCATATTTTAAAAGGAAGCCCCAGAGGTTACATTCTAGAAATTATTTTGAAAGTTAAGCTTTGTAAGAACTTTGAGCAACCACCTCTTGTACATCTAACTAGAGGGTATCAGAAAGGGGAGGAGGTGATTCCAGACATAATCTCATGCTTCTTTCCCCTTCCTCTATTATCCATATCCATCCAGAGACTGCATCAATAATAATAAAAGTAATAAATATATTCAGCTGTGAGTTGAGAGAAGCCAAGTAAGACACAGCTTTTAGGGAGTTTGTTTTTTTCAAGGCAGAGGAAATGAAGCCTCACGTCTCTACAAGGGCATCTACTTTCTGTTAGATTCTGTTTCTACTTGTAGGAAAGCATATCTCATGCTTTGGGCACAATGTTTTGTATCAGTTGTGTTTACTAGATAAAGCATTTATTAAGCACTTAACTTTACCTATGCTAATCTGGGGCTACAAAAACAAGACAGTCCTTACTCTCAAGGGCTTACAGTTTAATGAGGGAAGACAACACATAAGGAGGCAGACAGTACTTGTGTGTGGACAAGGCAACCAGTCAGTAGGTAGTGCAGGTGGAAAAGTGAGCCAGGAAAAGGGCAGCAATACTTGACCTTAATAGTAAATAAATGCTTCTAAAAGCCAGTTAACTCTGAGTTATTATTTGATCATGAGGGAGAAGGATACTAATTGGGAGCTTATGAGAAACAGCTTCAGGATTTCTCTCCAGCCCTCTAGATTTACACCTTAGAACCATATAGGGAGGAGTAATCAACTGCCCTCTGTCAATCCAACCTGCCATTATTGAATGGAGGTTGGGAAAATGAAAGTAGGAAGCATGCTACCACATACTTTATTTATTTGATCATGTCATTAGATTGTGCAGTAGGTTTAACATGTATTATTATCCCTATTTTCCAACTGAGGACATGAAATCTCAGCAATTTGCCTAAGGATAATTAGTGTCATAGGCATTAGGTATTGTAGACTCTGAGTTCAAGATTCTGTTTACGATGCTATACTTTACTGGGCATCATTAGAACTAGCAGAATTAATTACCACTGAAGCAGAGCTTCATGGTCCTTCCTCTTAAATTGCTTATCAGCTCCTTCATCAAGACAAGGCTTTGCTTCCAGCTTTCACAGCTGGATTGAAGAATTTTGATTTCCATCTTTTTAACCAAACAGATAATTTAGTTTGAAGTATAGTTAAACAGTCAGGTAGCAAATAACTTACTTAGCCCGGACTTGCTGCTCTTACTTTGTTTTCAAAGCATTTTGCCAACACCTGCTAAGCATCAAATCACTGTAACCATGGAGTACTAGGTGTTATTGCCCCCCTCTTTTTCCTTTCCTCTTCAGGCAGTGAATATTCTTCGTCTTTGATTGGAATAGTAACAATGTGACCGACCAGGACAGGGGGGTTTGGGTAGATCTGGGTGTGGAAGTTGGCATAGTGCCTGCCTCCCCTGGGTCCAGCTTCTGCTATGATTTCATTCCAGGAGCTACAAATTTAAACAGAAAAGAGGGGGGAAAGAGACAAAATTGAGTGTAGCAACCCTTCAGCTTTGGTTAAAATGCCAAATACAAGGCACGATTATTATTATTTGTTTAACCCATGTTCTGGGGCAAATTTTGAAATTGCTTGCTTGCAACCCCTTCTTTTATCGCTTGGTTTGGCTGATTTCCAAAGCACCAAGGCTAGCAATTGAGGGACTGAAATATAATCGGTAGTGATACATTTTCACTACATAAAACATTGTCTGCCTCCAAAGCCTGGAGTGGCTCTGAAAGCAGTGCATCCGCAACAGCTCCGGGCTGCTGAACTCGAGAGGGAGGAAAACCCTGGATCACAATGGTAAGTCACTCTTCAGTTTTCAGCAAAGCTGGGCTGATA
Organism: Pseudocheirus occidentalis; assembly: GCA_028646575.1. Taxonomy (NCBI): domain Eukaryota; kingdom Metazoa; phylum Chordata; class Mammalia; order Diprotodontia; family Pseudocheiridae; genus Pseudocheirus; species Pseudocheirus occidentalis. Next base: position 116,211,822 of record CM053593.1, read on the forward strand.
GAGGGGAAAGAAGGACTGTCTGGGAGCTGGTAGCGAAAACAGCAGTTTGCAGCATTTAAACGGAACACTAACTCATTAGGCTCGGCTGGCGTTAGCTGTTTCTCACAGGAAGGGACCAGATACCTTTGGCACCAGTGCACTGCATTTCTTTTTTTTTTAATGATGCCTTTGAAGTGAGGGAGTAATGCTGTCTGAAAATTGACAAGTGCTGTCTGCTGCTGGGGCTTTTGATACAGAAGGGCACTTACACCTTGGCCTTTGTTTGAAAAGATTTGACTAATGCAATCTAACTTTTGTCTGAATGTATGTATTTTCCATGAAGCACTCTGTGTGTGTGTGTGTGTGTGTGTGTGTGTGTGTGGTAGTTGGAAAAGAGTAATTACCCAGATTCTCACTATTTTCAAGTGGGGGTATTCACTAATTAACTAATTTTTTTTAACTTCTGAATGTTTTATTTCTTATTTTGAGATTTTTATTTTCATCTGTAGCACTTAGATTGGAAACATTACTCAGCCAAACTTCTGAATGACCAGTTATTTTTTTTAATGTCTTCATGTGACAACAGAAATCTACTGTTTAAAAAAAAGTATTGTATGTACTTTTTTCAAGTGAAAGTTTAATTTTAGCTGTAAACTAAACATCAAAGATTTGTCAGAAGGTGAAGTGTAAGGATAAATTTTCTGTGAACTTTGCCTTTGAGGGAGCTAATAATTTTTGCTTGGGAAATAAAAGTGCATTTAACCACAGTAATCTGTCCTTTTCCTTCTCAGTACCTCCTCCTCCTTGCTAAGCCACCTGTATTATAAAGGAAGAAACGAGAAAAAAACCTGATAAGTGATAAGATACTTAAAATAATGAAGGAATACAGGACATTGGTGAGGAGATTACATAAGTAAGAGAAAATAAAGCCCATTACTTTACAAACTATAAGAGGGGAAGTCTGAAATATGCCTACTTGACTGCACAGCTGATGTGTGGGAAATGATTATTCCTTTTATAATTCAAATGAATGAAAAGAGGACTGATGGAGGGAATAGGGGAATTTTTAGAAGTGAGTCTGCCTTTCCAACAACTCAGAAAGGGGACAACTGGAAGTCAGATTTATTTGGGTATATTCAGTTTCATTTATACTCTTCCTACCACATTGTCCAATCCTGGATTGCTAAAAAGTAAACAAGGCCTCAGAAATAGAAAGCAGGCTCAGAAGATTTGTATTGAGTCTTTCCCACCTTAATTGACATCTCGTAGGTTATAGGGGAGTTTTTCATTTTCATCTTATGTCATCTCCGCCATTTTCAGAAGCCCTGTTAGTCTAGGGCCAGGCAAATGCATCAAATATTCAAACATTCCTCTTGATGTTGCTGAATAGGTAGGAAAGTCAATAAATACAGAAGTAAGGATTAAATTGGGCTCTTGATATGTTTTTTTTTCCTCAACTCAGGTGGCAAAGGAATTTCTTCCTTCTCTTCATTGCTTGAGAACATTTCTTTATGGATTAACAATGTACCTGCTGAAATGAATATACAATTCTCCATCTGAACTACCTTTAAGAATGGGTATAAATGTAAACATAATTGACAATGTGTATAGTACTTGGGGAGAAAATAATGGACCTGTCAGAGAATGGGATGATAAATACAGAAGGGGAACTAGGTGCTAGAACATAAACATCAAAAAGAAAGTCCAATTTCTTTTGGGACAGAAAAAATAATGAGAGAATAAACACTGTGATAAGTTCATGTGGGAAGTTAAGTTTTTGCCATAGATAATAACTAATGTAGAGACCATAAGTGGTTTATGTCTATTATATAACTATATTTATTTTGATTTGATTTGATTTCCATTTTACAGGGTTGTAAAAAATTACCATGGAGAAATCAATAGCAATTTGTAGCTAAGGTTTCATTCCAAATTAATTTGTCTTGACTACGAACCTTAAAATGATAACACTTTGGTAGGGAAATAAAACCTGAATGTCTACGGGGCCCATCTTTCATCTTGTAATTTAGTGAGAATTCTCCAAAAGATCAATAGATTGAAAAACTGTTCTTTGTAAAGGAAGGAAAAAACATATATTAGAATTTGATTGTCCATACTGTGATGAAAGAGAAAGTAGCTTTGTTATTCTCACTAGATAGTGAGTTATCACGCATGAGAGGGGAAAAAAAATAGTATCACCGGCATCCAGTAAAATGAAGCTCCTGGAAAGCTTAAATTTTGTGTCTTTGTCTTTCCAGTTAAGAAAACAATACCATGATCGTAGTAGGTACTCTCAAATGCTTTTTGAATTTGATCATCACTAAATTTTCATTAGAACCTGGTTTTTTTTTTGGTATTTTTTGCTTTTTGGAGGGGGCAAGGAAGGGCAATTGGAGTTAAATCACTTGCCCAAGATCACACAGCTAGTAAGGGTTAAGTGTCTGAGGCTGGGTGTGAACTCAGGTCCTCTTGACTCCAGGGCTGGTGCTCTATTCACTGGGCTCTTGACTCCATTCACTGGGCCACCTAGCCACCCCTAGAACCTAGTATGATATGTTTTTGTTGTTGAGTTGTTCCTCAGTCAGGTGTGACTCTTTGTGACTTCATTTAGAATTTTCTTGGCAAGGATACTAGAGTGGTTTGCCATTTCCTTCTCCAGCTCATTCTACAAGTGAGAAACTGAGACAGACAGAGGTAAGTGACTTGCCTAGGGTCACACAGCTAGTAAGTATCTGGACTGGATTAGAACTCACAAAGATAAATCTTCCTGACTTCAGGTCCAGCACTCTATCCACTGCACCAATTAGCTGACCAGATACGGTATATATAGGTCAATTAAACAATTCTCTACTTTCAGATTTTTTGATAATTTAACAAAGAAGTAAAACAAGTATAGGAAAGTAAGTGAAGAAGTAAAAAAAAGTTGAAATACATAAAGAAATTAAAGGAGAATATATTAAAATTATTTTCTACCAAGCAGAATATGTGTATGATGTAGAATGGTAGGTGACAGAAAGTCATGATTTACTCCTACTTAGACAAGATATGGCTGAGGAAATTTATCAGTTGTGATAAATATTGTGTAATAGTACATTTATATATTCTACATTACTTTCCCTATTCTCAAGGTCCTTAAAAGGCTGAAATAAAAGTTTCATATGCACTAAAATGTGCATTGTAGTATTTCTGTTTTAGCAAAAAAACAAAAACTCAGCAAAGTAGGAGTCTCTGGATTGGGACATGGATGAACAAGCTTTGATATATGAGTGTGTTAGAATTTTAGTTCACCATAAAAAATGATGAATGAGGAATTCAGAAAAACTATCCAAAGCCTTAAATGATTATATGAATTGATGCAGAGGAAAGAAAGCAAAATCAGAAAAAATACATGAATGCAATAATGTAAATGAAAATAATATTGAAAAGCTGCTGAATTGTGAGTAATTACAATAACCAATTACAGTCCTCAAGAAAAGATAATGAAATGTATTACCTAGCTCATTAGACAAGTGAGAAACTCAAGGGGTCAGAATGTTGTGTATACCATCAGACAGGGTTACCTCGACAACTGGTTTTACTCAGTCTTTATTTTACTGTTAAAAGGGAATGTTTAAAGCAGGGTGCGTGTTTTTGTGTGGGAGTATGCATACATACATATAAGTCCATAACACGCACATAATTTTATACATGTAAATATATATGTACATAATATATTTTATTGAATATTTCCCAATTATATTTTTAAACTTGTTAACATTCTTTTTTCAATTTAATAGCATTTCATTTTCCCCTAGTTATATGTCAAGAAAAATTTTTAGCATTCATTTTTACAAGATTTTGAGTTCCAAATTTTTCTCCTTCCCCTCTTCTGAAAATGGTAGGCAGTTAGAAGTAATTTATACATGAGCTTTTATGTAAAAAAATTCCATATTAGTTACAGTTGTGAAGAAACAGATCAAAAGGGAAAAAAGACAGGAGAAAGAACAAAGTAAGTGGGGGAAAGTGTGGTTTGATCTGCATTCAGAGTCCAACATTGTCTGGATATGGACAGCATTTTCCTTCATGAGCCCTTTGTACTTGTCCTAGATCATTGTCTTGCTGAGAAGAACTGAGTCATTCATAGTTGATCATCACACAATGCTGTTGTTACTGGGTACAATGTCTTCCTGGTTTTCTTCATTTCACTTTGCATCAGTTCATACAAGTCTTTCCAGGATTTTCTGAGATCTGCCTGTTCACCATTTCTTATTGCACAATAGTATTCCATTAATTCATATACCACAGCTTGTTCAGTCATTCCCCAATTGACGGGCATTCCCTCAATTTTTAATACTTTGTTGCCACAAGAAAAAGCTGCTATAAATATTTTTTGCACACGTAGATCCTTCCCCCTTTTTTATGATTGATCTCTGTGGGATACAGGCCTGTTATTGGTATTTTTAAAAATGTTGAGTTCCAGATTTTTTTCCCCTTCCCTACTACTTGAGAAGGCAAGCAGAAAATATGGTATCTGTTAAACCTGGGAAGTCATGCAAAACATTTCCATATTAATCATGTTGCAAAAGAAATACACACACCCCAAGAAAAATAAAGTTAAAGAAGTATGCTTCAATCTATACTTAGAGTTTATTCATTCTCTCCCTGTAAGTGGATAGCATGTTCTATCATGTGCCCTTTTTCAATTGTCTTGGCTCATTTTCTTCAACAAAGTAGCTAAGTCTTTCACAGTTGATCACTGTTACAATATCAGTATACAGTACTGTATACAATATTCTCCTGGTTTCTGCTCACTTCATTTTGCTTCAGTTACTATATTTTTCCCAGGTTTTTTTTAAACATCCTGCTTATCATTTCTTACAGCACAATAGTATTACATCATAGTCATCTATCACAACTTGTTCAGCCATCCCCTGATTGATGGGCTTCCGAAGTGTGTGTATGGGGGAGGGGGGAAATATATATTGAGAAGTAATGACTATATTTAAAGAGACATCAATTAAATATTTTCAAAAAAGAAAAAAAGGTGATATCTTCCCTACTACACTGTGAGTTTCTGAAGGGCTGGGACAGTGCTTTGTACAACTTTGTGTCATATCTCACACATATGGTACTTTCTGCTTTCATTCATTCTGTTAATTCAAGTTTTAACTCTAAACATTGTACAGATCCAAATTGTCTTGGAGCCACAAAATAAGGAGAGTTCACAAGTGAATGGATATTTTAAATTATTAATCTCTGTTAATAGACTAGCCTATAAGAACAGATGGCATGGTATAGGACACAGTATGAGAAGAAAAAGAGGAAGACTCTGAGAATAAAGTCCTGTAAGTGGTCAGAAACCTAATTTCCCCATCTGTTGGTATGAGCTCTAAGTAGGCCAGAAAAGTGCCTTATTTACCTTTATAACTCCCTCGGATATAAAATATATAATCCAATACAGTGATTTTTAAATAGCAACTACCAAATGAATATTTTTCAATTTGACCTGGAATTTGTGAAAGAGACAATAGTCTTTACATTTGCAACCTTCTCTCCCAGGACTTCACAGTGTGAACCCTGTGATCCAGTCAAGCTAGATTAATCAGTTTTCAACAAACACAAATTTGCATCTTTCAGAGTCTGTGCCTTTGCTCATGTCCTTCCAGTTTCCTGATAGATTTTTCCTATTTTTTTTCCCCTTTTGAAAAGCCGTTTATCCTTTAAGGCCAGTCTTATATGTCTCCTCACTCAAATAATTAGTCACTAAGAATTTATTAAGCATCAATTACATTCCAGGCACTGTACTAAGCAATGGAAAATAAAGGTAAAAGGCAGCTTTTGCTCTCAAGGAACTCACAGTCTAATAGGAAAAACAACATTCAAATTTATGGGCAAATAAGGTATAGATAGGATAAATTAGAGATAATCAACAGAGGGAAGGCACAAGAATCAAGGGGTAACAGGAAAGGCTTAGTGTATAAGGTGCAATTTTACTTGGTTCATGAAGAAAGCTAAAGGAGCCAGGAGCGTGAGATGAGGATAATAGAATTTCAAGCATGGGAGATACCCAATGAAAATGCCTTGTAATGGAAATGATCCTTCTTCCTGTAATTTGGTTTATGAATAATGGCACTTATCACATACACATGGTCTAGTGGATTTGGAATCAGAGAGCTTGGGTTCAAATCCCAGCTCTCTCAGTCCCTGTGTGACCTTGGGGTTTGATCTCTAAGCCCTTTTCATCTTAAATCTTTGATTCTATAAACTAAAGTCAAAGCAATAAGTGATATCTTCCCTACTACATTGTGAGGTTCTGAAGGGCTGGGAGAGTGCTTTGTACAACTTTGTGTCATATCTCTCACATATGGTACATTTTTAGTAAGAATGTTTTGTGTTAGAGGACTGTATCCTAGGAAAGAGCCAGCAAAGGTGCTCAGGAGTAAGGGATAAGCTGAAGAGATCTCAAGTAAGAGACAGATTGATTCAGACTATTGTGGCCGGGGGGGAGGTCATCTGGGTTTTCGCTGGAGTGGAATGAGGATTGGAAGATCAAAGAAGAACTACAGATGAACTTATATGATAAAGATTCATGGCAAGTTTCAGGAGCTTTGAGAGAATTGGGGTGGAGAGCACTGATAGGTGAAGTCCTGTTTTCTTGATAATTGATATTAGGTGAAAATGATGATATGAAGATTGGAAAAAGTTTGTGGAAATTTATTGAAAGTGTGAAAATAAGCAGAAGACGATGGTGATTTTTAATAAGTGGTTATGGGAACCTCACGGCAGATTTGGGCATTAGTACTTTCAGGAAGGGGGGCGGTTCTTTGTGGTCAGTGACATTAGTAAAAGTCAATAGGGTAGGCATTTACCATGGAAGAGCATGTGGATGATAGCCTTCAAAGGTATGGTTTTGAGTTTCTCCTTGAATAAAGTGATGAAAGCATGTGGAATGATGAGCAGTTGTGAAATGGTGGCCTTAAAAGAATACTGTAGCTCAGCATGATGGAACACTGCTTTTTGATCCCTGCTTCTGCTGAGCTGAGGCTGATGGATTTCTTGAGTTTGGGAGTTCTAAGCTTTATTAGGAAGCTGATCGGGTTAAATCCTGAACCAATAAAGTGACCCCGGGGAGTTTGATAAAAGACAGAAGAGAATTGGAGAAAAATCACTCAATAGGTATTGAGGTCAAAGGATCAGTTTAGGTTCAAAGGTTCAAACGAACTCATCAGTTAGATAACCTAGAAATTATAAAAGGGCAAGACAGGAGAGCACTGTATAAGTACATGGCCTAAGAAATCACCAAAAATGAGGGGAGAATCTACTATGTACAACTCGGCATCAGGATTTGTGTCCCAAGAGAGCTTGAATTAATTTGCTGATTTTTTTTTTTTACTTTTATGGTGAACTTGAAATGTGAGAGTGAAAAATATGAAGTGTGTATACAGTGTTTTTTTAAAGGGATAGATGGCATTGCTGACAAGAAGAAGGGAACATTACATCTGGCTATATTTAATTAATCTGGCTCAGAATTCTCTGAGATACATCTTCCAACCTCTCCCCTCCACCCACAGTATTTCAGGCTGCTTCTGAGGGAGGCTGTGGTTGATTTGCATCTTTAATTCTCTGCTACACATTTCCACTCAGATGTGTCATACACATCTTAAACTCCACATGTCCAAAACATTGCCTTTCCCTCCTAAACTTCTTGGTTTTCTGAGGGCAACTATGTTCCTCTAGTCACCCAGGTTTATAAACTAAGATTTTTTCTTCACTCTTCATTTTCCCTTACCCACACCACCAACACATAATTAAATGCTAGAGCTAAGTAGATCTACTTAAATTTCTTTCCTCTCTAATAACATACAACACTCTGGTCCAGTACCTTATCACTTCTCCCTTGGGCTGTTGAAATAGCTTTTTTATCTAGTCTCTCAAATTCATCATTCACATAGCTACCAAGCTGATATTCCCAAAGCTCAGGTTTCCTCATATCACCCTTGTGTTCTGGAAACTTTAGTAGGACCTTTTGCCTTTAGGAAAAAGAAACCAACTAATATATTTAGGCATTTAAATCCCTTCACAATATGGCTTCAACATAACTTTCTAAGGTCATCAGACAATACTCAACCTTATAAACTCTAGACTATGGTCAAATAAGGATGCCCACATCCCATTTCCATATCTTTGTGCTGTGATTGACTCCCATGCTTGCAATTTTCTCAGTTCTTCAACTTCTACTTCTTGCAACCCCTATCTCTTTTAAATGTTCAGCTCATAGCCACCCTCCTTCAAGAGTCCTTTTCTGATTCCCCTAGATTTTGAGGGCATCTCACATCATGATGCACTTATATATAGTTTAAGTTTTCTTATTTGTAAAGATGTCCCCTTCCTATAGATTACAATAGAGATTATGCTATTTTTGTATTTGTTTTTCTAAAACCCAGTACAGGCCTCACATATAGGAAGTGATTAACAAATGCTTTTTGATTGATTGGATGACCTTATGCTAAATATTGTCACAGCAGGGATACAAGTGTACTGTTGTAATACCATTTCATTAGAGTACCATATCATGTGCTTGCAATTTTATGGTAATCCTTTGACTGTGTTCATACTTATATGTGACATTATAATTTTTATATAAGAGAAAATTATTGCCCTACCTATATGACCTAGGAATTATAACCACTGCTTGATATATAGAAATGTCAAGAGATTATAATAAGAACATTGGTTAAAAAGGAATGATCATATGCCATTTAGATTCTATTACTTCTGCTGACACACAATTCTGTTAAAACAAAGAAGTAAACAAGATATTCCAGAGTAAATATTTGAAACTTTTTAAAATGGGTTTCCTACCCCTCAGTCTTTCAAGTCACCCAGGAGACAGAGTTCCACACTAATACTTTGTGCCTTTCAATAGGAAGGAATTTCTCGATCCAAGTTGATCCAAGATCCAAGATTGTTGATCCAACAATCACCCTCTAAATATCAACAAAGACTGGCCTGTAAGACCAGCTTATATCCAAGAAGCACTTGCATGCTTGTTTCACACTGATAACATCAGGCAGCAATGAGGCCATTGCTATTGGGGAACACACCATATAACTGAAAATAGCTAAAAGAGAATTCATATGACTCTAAGAAGTTATCTTGCTTTAATAAAGAGTCACAATTTTGCCCATGAAGATAGTATTTCCTCCATGGCTCAGTAGATCCCTGTTGTGAATTGGTAGTGGCCAAAATAATTGTGAATTCATTGAGCAGCCTTCTAGAGATGAGTCTCTTTATACCATGCTGGTCCTTGGACAACAGATAGTCCAGTGGGCAGTTCATTTCCAGCCCTAGCATAACATGTGCTCTGCTGGCATAACCTTCTAGAAACTAAACTTGTTACTCCACCCCAGTATAGGGCATTGGAACAGAGTTTTGAAAGATAAACAGTCATCTCTGTGTCTTTATGAAAAAATGAGTTCTGTCACAAAAAAACACTAATTATGATACTTTGTTAATTTACGGGATATAGGTGCCTTTATTTAGCTAAGGATCAATGATAAAGATGTCCGTATTGCTGTCATAAACTTTTGGGACTAAAATGAATTTTGTGAAAATTCCAGTTCCCTGCCTTCAAGTTAGAAGTGTCCTAGACTGTATCAGGATAATTATATTGCCTCCCCATACTGTTCTTAAAGCTCTCTAGAGAAAAGATTTCATTATACTACTTTAGTAACGCATTCTCATAAACTATGAAGTCAGGAGGTTTAATCTCGTTGCCCATTATTCTGCCTTAATGGGAGAGAGGAAGAGAATAGGTAGTGGCATCTTCTGAATGATGTATTATATGTCATATAATTATATGTATTATATACAAAATATTATATGTAATACATGATTTTATATTACATATAATTATATCACTATATTTTGTCCCTTGATTATAATTATCAAGCAATATTAAATATATGTATACATATATAGTTTATATATAAATAAATATGTTTATTTCCCCTGTTTCTGACCTAACAGTCACAAGATAATAAATTTCCTATCACTGGAAGTGTTTAAACAGAGCCTGGAAAACTACTTATTAGGTGTATGATAAAGGAGTATTATTCATTAGACTAAATAACCTCTAATGTCCTTCCAACTCTAAGATTTCACGAATCCCATTTCATTCAACATTTCACTTACATATAACATCAAGTAAATCAATTCAATCAGTTTTAAACCTATAGAATATATAAATCGCACATCAATGCTAGGGGAAAGGAGATTGAGGGCAGGGGGGAAATCTACATTTTCAGAGAAAAAAAATCATATAGATTTAGTCTAGTAGATAGGACCTAAGAGAGGATGTGGTCAACTAAAGGAGAGATGGAAGTGAAGGGGTTGGACAATATCTCCTGCCTACCTTAAAAATGCCATGATTCTAAATTGTAAAAGATAGCACAAGTTTAAATCAAAGTGTAGCAATACCCCTTCAGCTTCATTAATCATGTGGTCCAACTGAACCTTGTGGTAATAGGAAAGATATATAACTCTGATAAATGGATCATTTTAGTTTATAGTCTATATCTGATCAACATTAAGATACTCTAAGTCTCACTTAGTTTCTGCTCTTAAATTGTTCCTTCATTCTAATGGAAAACAAACACAACAGATAACTTACAGCTGATTCAAGAGCAAACTCTGAGCATATGGCTTGGCGTGCTGCACTGAGATGCCAAGATGCCACTCTTTCCCACCCCCTCAGGATCTTATAGCTCACCAGACCTAATTAGTTCTCATGACCAGTGACCTACTTTGGGTCTACTTTTAGTTACCTAGCCCTTTTGTCATGACCACATTTTATTTCTTTATATGAAGATGCACCTAAGTCATGTTACTTAAGTGGGAACAAATGCATAAAAACAGATGTGTGTTTACAAAAATAATGTGAATCTTTTTTTAAAAAGACTCTTTTATTCTAGCTACCTCTTGTCCAATATCCATGTATTCATTTTTTAAATTTTTAGGTTGAACCCAAACCCATAAATGACCATTTTAGGAGCTGTTGTTCTGTCCTTGAATATAGAAATATTTTTAAAAACATTCTTTTGCAGTACTCATGTTTATGAGACCATTGTCCCCTTGTGTGGTACAGTTATTCACAATTATTTACATCAATGAAGGGGTAGCAGGGTTGCTATTCAGAACAATGAACAATTCATGTCCCTTGTTGGTCTTATAATGCAGTTTTGGTTCTTTTATTAATGTCTGAGGTCTTTAAAAGACTTTTGAAAAAATAACAAAGTCACACTTTATACATTTACTTCAAGAGAACTTAGAAAGCTTATTCTCATCTGTATATTTTCCCAATCTTCAACTCTTCTGTGATTGTCATGCCCACTGATGGGTGCATGGCATTAATTCTTAGCCTGAATTGTGGTCTAATCATTAGAGTATACTCTGATGTCTTTTGTTAGACTTTTACCTTCCTTCAGATAGGACAGTGTAGGATTGGGATGGGAGCTGTAATTATGTGTTCTGTTTTGAAATACTTTTTTTGGTCACAAATCAAATAACAAATGGAGTGATCTTGTCTACTTACTCAGCTTTCCTTTCCTTCCATCACCCACTGGGCTACAGGATGCAGTATCATCAGTATAACCATAAATATTTGTTGAGCACCTGCAATACACAAGACACTATTCTATTCACTGGAAATACAAAAAAGTATGAATACGGTCTTAGTTCCCAAGAAACTGACACTTGAGCATTGTGCATTGTATAGAGTAAGGATTTAATAAATGTTTCTTGAGTTCAAGGAAGCTAGTTGTCACAGTGGATAGAGTACCAGGCTTGAAGAAGACCTCAGTTCAAATGCAGCTTCAGACACTAGCTGTGTGACTCTGGGCAAGTCACCTAACCTCTATTTGATTAGGTTTCTCATCTGAAAAATGGGAATGATAATAGCACCTATCTCCCAAGGTGGTTGTGAAAATCCAATGAGATAATATTTGTAAAGACCTTAGCACAGGGCCTGGCATATAGAAACCATGGTGCAAATGTCAGCTATTATTATTTTTTTTAGATTACTTTGGTTGGGAGAACATCCTTTGGTCTTCAGATGTTGGTGGTATTTCACTCTTTTCACTGATGCAGACTGAGATGCCTCTATGACTTAGGTACATGTATTTCAATTTTTCTGTGGCTAAAAATAAAATTCATCACCCAGAAGCCATTCTCATTATAAGGCTGGTCCTGGAATAACAGACAATGCTTTTATAGTTTGGTAGGACCTTCCAGGTCTTTCTGTCACTCACTTGGGCTTTGAGAACCCAGATTTGCCTCCACTCTAGGAAGAGGCATCAGAGAAGGATTTTCATGGAGGAAGAATACAGAAAAATACCTAAAATCCTGATGAAATAAGGTAGTATAGACTAAATGCCAAGTGAGTGGTATTAATGTTAAGTGGTCTAGGTATTCAGAGGAAGGGGTGAACCCTCAAGAGTAGGGAATTAAGCTAGGCCTTAAAGAAAGGGTAGGATATAAATTCCAGGTAGGGGAATGAGTAGCAAATCTTGTAGAAAATAAGGTAGCTTATGAGAAACAAAATAATATCGTGGAAAGAGCATAGAATCTGGATCCCACATCTGACACTTTACAAGGTGCCATTTGACCATGGCCAAGTCATTTTGGTTCTCTCAGTCTTAGTTTCTACATCAGTAAAAGGGGGATGATAATGTCATATGTTCCTCATAGGGTCAAACAAGATAATGTACACATAGGTCTTTGTGAACTTTAAAGTGATATATAACTATTAATTATTATCATTGGGAAGGGTGTCAGAAGTTATCTCATTCAATTTGGATCTGAAAATGAATCTATACAATAACCCTGACACGCGCCAGTTAAAGATCCCCTGTGAAGGGAAATCCATCCCTTTCTCAACTAGAACATTCCATTTTTGGACAGTTCTAATTATTTTCCTTTATATTGAGCCTAAATATGCCTTTTCAACTCCTATCAGCTTGGACCATAGCAGCATTTTGTCTTTGTCATCTAATGACTATCAGCTATTAAATTGACTACTTTTATATGATTATAGTTTTGTCCACGACTCTGATTTTTGCTATCTCTGTTTCTCTCCTCTTCCTCGATTGTTACTAAATATCTGGTTATAATAAAAAATAATTTTAGAAAGGAAATCATCATATTTTCCAACATACAGATTTTACATTTTAAGAAACTGAGGTCCTTGGACAGAGGGGGTGTAATCCCATCTGAGGTAATAACATAGCAGAGACAGGACTAGGTATCAAATATCCTAATTCCAATTTAGGCCTCCTTCCAGCACATTATTACCTTAAGTATAACCCTATTTCCCTTAATAATTCAAGACAGTCTAACTCCTGGGCATACTTTTTCTGCATGGTAAAATGTCTAGAATAGTTTTAAGGATACCTCAATATATGAAATATCTATCATTTCCCAGGGTGCCTGACTCTACGTAGTATGAGCTGAATAGATACCTTTTAGATTGCTTTTGTTGGTGAAGAGAATTTCTTGAGTGGGAACTCCCTCCATTTAGTAGATAAAGTCAAATCATAGGTAATTGTCTGAATGACAATGAAATTAAGTTGGCAAGAGTCGCAAGGATTAGTAAATGTCAGATGAGAAATCTTCCAGGTCTTCCTGACCCAAGCGTAGCATATTATCCAGTATTTCAGGCTGCCCCTATAATTTTTTAAGAATCATAATTGTATTCATAACCTATACCAAACAAAATATGGCATATGACTGAGTTGTGACATGAAGTGGCAAGGTGTAATAAGGTAGAAAATATGAGTTGGAGGCAGGCAGAAACTAGGCTTTAGTCTAGCCTCAAATACTAGCTTTGTGACTCGGCAATTCACTTCTCTGCTCTTCAATTTCATTCAATTCACTTCTCTGCTCTTCAGTTCTCTCATCACTAAAATAGCCATGAGAATATTTTGTGAGAGAGTATTTTGAGGGTCAAATACAAAATGTGGATGAAATGTTTCACAAACCTTAAAGTGCTTTCTCAATTTCAGATTTTTTATCACTTTTCTTTTTGTTCTATTTTTCAATTGGTTCACATGATAAGAAGTATTACAGAAGGCAATGACCAGGAAACTTACTACTGAGGGTTTATAACAAAAGTATATGTGCTTTTGCTGAAATTTCCTTTCCTTCCATAAAGTGAGCAGCTTCTGAGAACTTTAGTCAATAATCATTAGATCTCTTGGTGACTGGCCTGTATTTTTAGGTTGATTGTCTTGAGTTTACTTAAGTTTCTTTTCTTTTGACTCGAAAGCCTTTTCTGCCTGTACATTTCAGGTACTCCTTTAATAATTCACGTGGTTTCATGGTAGACTGGAATACTTTAAAAATATATTTTTCAGGAGAAAAAAAACTTTAAGTAGGGGAGCCAGAAAGACAATTACTGGTTAAAATGATTGCTAATGGATCTTAATATGGAATGACCCCAGCCATAATAAATTTGTGACAGACACATGGACTCCAGTGGCCATATAATGGAAATTACAATCCCTGGGAATCATTTGAACAAGACAAAGAGAGTAAAATGATGTAAAATGACATTTAGAAAAAGCATGTGAATGAGAGATGAGGCACAAAGATATTTTTTAAAATCAGAGAATCAGACATAAGGTAAGGTAAAAGGAAATGTTATTGTTTTACCTGGAAAATCTGACCTTTGAGGATCAGATTAATAAATATTTGAGAATATGAATATGTGGCAAAGAATGGTGTTCAATATATTCTCTGATTCTGCAGTGAGGAAAAGAAAAAGATTGAGACTAACACTGCATGATGAATTTAGGTTAGACACAAAGATAAATTTCCTGACAGTGAAGGCTGCTAGATAATGAACTATCGATATTTGTCAATCAGCACCTTTCCTTGAGTGACCATTTGTATATGTAGCATAAGAAAAATGAAGGTTTCTTCTCTGCTGATGTTTAAAAATAGAACATAGTATTATTTTGAGGGGATTATTGAGATGTCATGTTTTAAGTCTTGGAATAGATAAGGTATCTAACCAAAGCTCTTCCAATGTTAAGAAGACTTTCATGTAAAGATCAGATAATAATTATAAATGTTTACTATAATATTAGATCACCTTCCCCAGCCTCATAAGTGATCCTCTTCTCTTTACCATGAATCATTTTATTGTAATAAATAAATTATTTTATTGTAAATAAATCATTTTATTGTAAATGTTGCTTTGAAGTTTTCCTTTTGGGATACCACATGTGCAAGAGAGGTTATTAATTTGTAAAGGAACGAAAACTTCAGTATATAAATGTGGGTTTAGCTTCAATTTCTGTAGAATAAGGACTCAAAAACTGTTTTTTCTTATTTTCCCTCTTTTCAGAGGAGTTTTTTTAAAGGTCTTCTTTCTTATAAGAAGGAAGGGTTGACATTTTTGGGTCATTCTGGTCCTTGCCATCTGCCACAAAGACTTTGACATGAGGATGATGCAGGCACATTGTCAACTTGGCAGCATTATCTAGTCATTTTCAATCTGGAGAATGCTACCTTTATGCAGCTCTTTCAATTACCACATTTTCCTATTATAAGACTACCTTTTACTTCTCAATTTTTAATAGTGATAACCTTTTCCTGTGACTCCTTTCCTGTAGCTTTCCATTCAGCTCTTCTGCATCACAAACCTAATTGGGAAGAATCAACCCAGAAGTACAAAGTGGTGGCATTTTTCCATTTCCTTCCTTCTACTGCTGTTACTCCTTTAGCATTTACTCTTATGACGCATCTTGAAACTTTTAGTGGCATCCTAGGCTTTATGCCAGAGGTGGTTTTCCTCAGTCTGTTTTGGAACCAGAGGAGAATTTCATTAGCTGCTTGGAGATTGTCTTTCCAAAATGCCTGTTCCAGCTATGAAAAGTCTTAAGAATCCTCTCTGTGGTGGTTCAGCTATAGAAAGCAGGATACTCTCAGAGTGATTTTGGAATTGTGAGAACGTACTAAGGGGAAAATGGGAGGAAAGGATCCTTCTGAGAATATGAAGAGAAGTAATTAGATCAATGATTTGCAAGTTGTGGTCCTGGGACTAGTCCTTATTCTTCTTTCAATGCTCGAAAGATCCATGATCTCCTTGCGGTGGCTACTCCTTCCCTTACTGCTAATCATAGAATTCTCTCACTTCCCACTCTTATGCCACAGCCAATCTTTACAAATTTCTGTAGCTGGAAAAACATCATGAGTATTGGTGATGAGCCTTTTTTTTTTTTTAACTTAGTTAAACCTGCTCTCCCATCAGAGATACAATTTATTACCCGGACTGAAATGGAATCTTTTCAAACTTAAAAGGAATGGGAGAGAAACTTTGAAACCCCTGTTCATTACTTCTCCTGACCCATTGTTTTAGAAAGCTGACTTGAAGTTTTTTTTCTGCTAGAGGCTTCATTCTATTGGTTTAGGCTTTAAGAAGCCAGTGTTATACTAACAAGACTTCGGGGCAGGACTTGAGTTGAGGAAAAATCATTTTCTTAAAAAGAAATTCCCTAAATACATGAACATTCTGTTTCATACAGGGATTTCTTCTGATTTTCTTCATTCTGGATTTGTTAAAAACAATGCCAGCCTTCCAGTGAATTCTGGGAAGTTGTTTCTCATTTATCCCGTTGCCATTGGGAGATAGTCTTTTGTTTTATCTCAATGGGCCTTTTGGGGGATCTCTTATTTCCTTGTTATAAGAAACTCTGGGTGAGGAATAACTTTTAACCAATGAAATCAGCAAGTCTTCAGCAACTTGGAAGTCCTTGAATTGTAAAAGAGGTGGAGGGGAAGAAGAGGAATGCAAGCAAACAAACATTTATATGGTGTCCCCTATTGCTAAACACTCTTCTGAGTATTTTACAAATATCTCATTTAATTAATCCTTACAACAGCTCTGTGATGCAGGTGCTGCTGTTATCCCCTGCTTTACATTTGAGAAAACTGAGAAAGAGTTTAAGTGATTTGCTTAAATCACTTAAACAGCTACTAAATGTCTGAGGCTGAATTTGATCTCAGGACCCTACATTGTACTGCCCAGATGCCAGAGTTTGAGAACCACAGTGTACATAAGTCACTCCACAAATGTTCATTGATGCTGATGATGAGAAGATTATTATAGTATGTAGCTTTTCTTCACTTTCTAGGAATTATGACCCCATCTCCTCCAGCATGTTCTGCTTTTCTTTTATTTGTGACAACCCTAGCCTCTGTCATATTAGCCAGAAAACAGGGCAAGAGAAGCAGCTCAAAATATCTCTCCCATTCCTGTCCTCATCACTGACTTGTCCTTAGAGGTTAGAGTTAGGATTCTGAGTGAAGAAGGTGATCATCATCTTTGTCTGAGAACTCAAAGTAACAACAATGTATAGAACTTTCCTAGTATCTTTTTACATTTCTGCCTCAAAATTTTTGGCTAAATTATAAACAATGCCTTGTATTTTACTCAATTTATCATCAGATTTGGATTTCATTGGACTGGGGTAAAGATGAAAGACCTGTAGGACTTTTTATACCCAGTTCCTAAAGTGGGAATGAAGTCAGAATTAACACTAATATTTGGCCTCTTTTATTTTTTTGGAGGCGGGAAGGCAGGACAGTTGGTGTTAGGTGACTTGCCCAAGGTCACACAGCCAGTAAGTGTTAAGTGTCTGAGGTTAGGTTTGAACTTAGGTCCTCCTGACTCCAGGGCTGGGGCGCTATTCACTGTCCCACCTAGCTGCCCCAGCACCAGTATTTTGAAAAACTTTTTCATGAACATAATTTACAAGATAACCAGAATCTCAACTATTCAACTCTCTGAATCTCTGCAACTTAGGTACTTAACTGCACACATCAAAGAGTTAAATCTCTTGCCTGTCACGTACCTGACAGCCAGGGCTGATAGATATTTTTGTTATTCTTCTCATGTTTGTTTCTTCTCAAAATAGGGCAAAAAAAAAAAGGATGGAGTTGCTCTGTGAATATGAAATACAGTGGAATTATTTTTAACATGTCTTCAAGTGCCACCAGCACCAGACATTTCATTGTCTGGCATCTGGGGTGACAGTGGGATGTGAGGAAGCTGGGCACATACTTATGGGAGAATTTTACATATGCATATGAATACTTTTCCTTGCCCATTCTCTAAAAGAGAATAATCATACACTAATAGACTCTTTCTTCCTTCAAAATATAAGGTTGAACATTTGAACTATATTCTTAAAAGTTATAATTTTATTAAGAGGAGCCTTACTTTCTGTCACAAATTAAAAACAAACTTTTAAACAAGACTTTCATAATTGTTAAAGAGATGAGTTTTAAAAATGAATCCGACTAATGTTTGGACTTAACCAATATTTTTTTAAAACATGATACTACCTAATTTGCAACAGAGATTCTTCTGTAAATTGCAGTATCCCAGGTAAGATATGTCTACCAAAATATTCATAGTAGTACTATAGTGGGTAAAAGATTAAATGAGGGAGGAAACAATCAATAGTTTGAGATTTCAAGCAGGTTGATTTATTAAACAATGCATGCCAATTGCCTAAAAAATCAAATTGGCTGCTTTCCTCGGTGTTTGCACTGGACTCAGAATACAGGGGGGCACATTAAAAGCGATCACATATGACCACTTAATTAAACAAGAACAATTAACCAGAATACAAAAATTAGGTAATCTGATTTCTAACTGGAGGAAAGATTAGGAACTTTCCAAATTGGGAGGGGAAGAGTAAACAGGTTCAATTCCCTGAATTTGGAGCAAGAGGTGTCCCATCCTCCCATGTGCCTGTATTCAATTAAAGGAACATGGAAACAATAACTTACTAATCAATATGTGATTTTCAGATAAGACATATGGGTTGCTTGAGATGTGAAATTGTGAAAAAATTTGTTGCATCAGTCTTTGAATCTGACTGGGTTTCTCGTCAGCATAACCTGGGTTCTTAGTTAAGGATTTCTCAGAGGTGGCCCAACTTCACGACTACACAATGACAGGTTTAAACAATGCAACAAAGTCCTCTCACAATTCCCACAACTGAATAAAGTTTTCTCACTAGACAGAAACTGGACCAGACCCGTAACTGAATAGAAAGAAACCTGAGATAACTCCAGAATTGTCACAAGATGGAGTCAACATGGTTCACTCAATTCTCACTACTATTTGCTGTTCTAATCCCCCTCAATTTCCTCAGCACTTTTTGTGGTAGCAAAAAAAAGGGGGAAAGATGAAGGTAGGAACAGCCAGGCAAATTGTAGTTTCTTAGTATAATTGAAAATTACTGATCCATAAGAAACAATAAATATAAAGAATTCATGGAAACCTTATAGGAATTGATAAAAAGTGAAGTCAGCGGGGCCAGGAAAATAATGTATATAGTAGGAAAATAATGTATATAATATATAATAAAATAATGTATATAATACAAAAAATATAAACAGATTCCCCCCCCAAAAAAACCCTGAATACTATGTAATTATAATGACTAAATTTGCACCTAAAGAATAGTTGACACAGTACGCTTCCTTCCTTTCAGTGACAAGATGTGGTACTATGTTTGTATAATGCTGCATATACTATCAGATAGGGTTAATACATTGGATATTTTTTTTGCTTTTTAAGGGGAAGTTAGGGGAGGAAGAGAAGTGACTATGATGTAAAAACAAAGGGCATAAATAAAAGAAAATTATTCTTAAAGCTAAATAAAAACATAGCCTCTGTTTGCTCATGCCTCTCAAATTTAATGTCACAAAGCATGATATGGTAGAAAAAGTAGTGAATTTGGAGCAAAAGGCCTGGATTCAGATGCTGACTTTCCTACTTATTATTTGTGTGAACTCAGGCAAATCCATTAACTATTCTCAACTTCAGTTTCTTCATCAATAAAAGGGAAATTTTTTATTAGATAAGCTTTTAGCTGGAAATTTCTAACCATCTGACTTTCACTCAAATTTTACCTACTGCTGGATGAAGGGATCATTAGGAAAACTTTTTTATTGGAGGGCAGTTGTGGTTAAATGAGTTGCCCAAAGTCACATGGCTAGCTTTTTGGGTCCAGTGTCTAAGGCTGGATTTGAACTCAGGTCCTTCTGACTCCAGAGCCAGTGCTCTATTCACTGCACCACCTAGCGACCCCAGGAAAACTTTTTAATCCTTAAATTCAACTTTATTCTGCTACCTGGGATTCTTAGAGTAGAGCCCCAATCATTGTGACACTATAGACAAAGTTCCAGATATTGGAGGGATGAAATATGAATATCTTTGGATATAGAAAGATTGTTTTTCATAGGGAGAAAATTTTCTAGAAATGACATAGAAAGATATTCCAAAGGCCTCATGCATGTTCCTTGAGTGCCTTAATGATGTCTGGAGTCATGAAAGTATGATGGATGCTCTCATTCATATTCATACTATCCAATGATAACCATGCCATAGCTCTTGCTTTGATTTTCTGCCAGATAAATATTTATAGGAAGCTTTGTGCTTGCTCCTGAGTCCGATGACCAAGGGGTTTTACCCCTTCCAAGTTGATTTTAATCAATGTGTTTGGCAGACCTTAAAGATGTATCTACATCAAAGAAAATTCCATCTGGCTTTGAGAATTATTCAGTTGTCTACAAGGTCAAACCGTATGTTCACTTTAATTTTGTTTCTCACGTTTATTTCTAGTCAGATTACTTTTCAATGTTGCTTTACCTTTGAAATATGACTTGCTCTTTAAGGAGTCATAGTATCAGAAGATTTGAAGGGACCTTAAAAATCAGCTAAGTCAGGACTGTGCTCAAACCATGCAAGGAGGATAACACATTCTACCCTTAATGTAAATAGCTTTGAACTTTTGCCAATTGCCTATTACACCTGTCATAAAAATATAAACGTGTTGGCTCTTACAGCATAGATTTAAAAATGGGAATTTTACTTAACCTTTCTTCTAACTTCTTTCATTTGGGATGCTGGATAGAAACTTCTTTTTATTTTATTTTATTTTATTTTTTATTTTAATTTTGCTTTTTGGAGGGCAATTGGCGTTAAGTGACTTGCCCAACATCACACAGCTAGTAAATGTGTCAAGTGTTGGATTTGAACTCAGGTCCTCCTGACTCAGTGAGTAGAGCCAGTGCTCTATTCACTGCACCACCTAGCCACCCCGGTAGAAACTTCTAATATTATATATTAAATTATAATATTACATCATACGTAGGTAATGCAATGTAACTATATAAAATGTATCATATAAACATATTATGTCTATTTTAGTTAGAAAATTGTGTCCAAAGAGACTAGTCACACTGTACTATAGAGCCAAGCCTAACGATAATTTCTTATCACAACTCAAGTACTACTAATTTAGCTTATTTATAATTACTTAATATAATGTATGATCATATAATTATATATAAATATATAATAGTATAATCATAGTATGATGTTATAGCAACAGATAAAACTAGTGCATATGTTAGAAAAACCAAGAAATATTTCAACCATATCCTCCAGTAAATGTAATATTTCATATCCTTCGTTCCCTGCCTCAACAAAGAAAAGTAGGTAAATTTACCATAATTCTTTTAAGAGTTTTTGTGGGAGGTGGGAGTGTTTCAGTTTACATTTCTTTCATTGTGTATATTTTATTCCTAATTTTGCTTAATTCAAAATTGTTGAGTTTGTTTTCATTTACATCTGATTCTTTGTGACCCCAATTGTTTTGTTTTTGCAAAGATATTAAAGTGGTTTACCATTTACTTCTCTAGCTTATTATACAGATGAAGATACTGAGACAAACAAGGTTAAGTGACTTGCCCAGGGTCACACAGCTCTAGTGTCTGAGGCCAGATTTGAACTCAGGTAGACTCTTTCTGATTCAGGCCTAGGACTCTATCCACTGCTACACCTAGCTGCCCTAACACTCATTCAACATTATGTCATATTTTTTCTTCCCATGATTCTTTGAATTTTTCATAGTCCTAAATGCTTTTAGTTCAGTAGTATTCTGTTACCTCCATGCACCATAATTTGTTTACCCATTCCCTAATTGATGGGCGCCTACTTCATTCCCATTTCTTTGCAGAACAAAAAAGCATTGCTAGAAATATTGTAGTGTATGTGAAACCTCTTTGTCTTTGAACATCTTGGTGGTATATGCGTAGAACTGATCGGTTAATTGGGTCAAAGGTTAATTGACATTTTAGTTAAATTGTTAGGATAATTCTGATTTGTTTTCCAGAATGGTTGGACCAATGAACTCTTCCCCCACCACTTCATTGATGTAACTGTCTTTTGAGATTCTGCTCTATTCTTATAACAAATGTTGACACTTGTTAGATTGGCTAGTTTTGGCAAGGGGGAGAAAAAAAATGTTTCTTCCTGCTTTTTTCACGGCCTGGTTATTTTTCAGGGCCTAATTTGATTCTCATCTCTTTCTTGAGCATTGCAGTAAACTGTCATATTCATTTGGCATTTATCATATGGTATCTTTTGTGGAAGAGGGAGTGGCTTTGTTCTTAACCCTGGAGGGTAAAACTTGGACTATTGAGTAGGCAGTGAAAACTGCCTCTGTGGAGATTCCACTCATTGGCTATAGTTTATTCCTTAGGGTCCCAAGGATAAGTCTGTTTTTTCTTGCAAAAAGATGCTACGTAAGTAACAAATGAGGTTTGAAATGTTCACTGGAATGGTCAAAAAAGAGATAAGAGGAGGGGGTGGAGCCAAGATGGCAGCATAGAAGCAGCAAGGCTGTGCAGCTTCTACATAAACACCCTAAACACCCATAAAATATGACCCCAGACAAAGTCTAGGACTCTCAGACTCACAAAAATACAGAAAACACATCTCTCACTGAAGGTAGCTCGGCAGCAGGGGCTTATCGCGGCAGGCTGGGAGCTGAGGCCGGCCCACCCTGAAGCCAAGACCACAGCCAGGCCCGGGGTGGTGGGAAGGAGCCAAGCTGAGCCGAGCCGAGCCGCACCACAGCGTCTACAGGAGAGATCTACAGCCTCCAGCACCTCTACATCTGCCAAAGTGTGAAAAACAGGGATTGGAGAGGGGGAGCTCGGCAGGAGGGGCTCAGCCAGCAGGCCGGCAGGCCAGAAGCCGAGACCAGCCCAGCCTAAAACCAAAACGTGGCCAGGCCAGGCCCCAGGACAGTCAGGAGGAGCAGAGCCTCCCAAGCTGTAACTTGACTCTACTTCAGAGAAGATCTACTACACCTGAGGGGATCTTCACATCCAGCAAACCAGGATCAGAGAAGGTCAGTGAAAGTGAAACTTTGAAACTTAATTTGGGGAAGGAAAAGCAGTTTGGCCAATCTGCCCCCAGGGAAAGGAAGCAGTGGGGGAAGGGAACTGCTGGAACCCGCGCGGCCCCCACCAGGCTGCTTGAGAGCCCCTGGCCTACAGACTCCACAGGGGGGCTGAATCAACTGATCAGGGCAAAGTGCTCTTGCATTGAGCGGCCTGGATCCAGATCGTGATCTTGGGTGGTGGTCCTGGGGAGTGCTTTCAGTAAACCAAAGCTGGGGGGACTTGCAACACCCCCCAATAGATCCGGCAGCTGGGAAAACCCCAGCGATTTGGAACAGAACTTTCCCCCCTGGAAGAAGAGTTTCACAGAGCTAAAAAAAGCAACCAATCAATTGACTGGCCAACATGAGGAAAAGAAAGCAAAATAAGAACAGAAATAAAACTCTAGAATCCTTTTTTGTGAACAAAAAGGATCAAAGCATGGAACAGGAGGAAGACAACACAGTCAGAAGTCCCACATCAAATGCTTCCATGACACTTGAAGAATTCCTAGCATCTATAGATCAGCTGAAAAAAAGGCTTTGAAAAACAAATAAGAGAAGTGGAGGGAAAATTGGGAAGAGAAACGAGAATGATGTGAGAAAATCATAAAAAGAGAGTCAACAACCTGACTGAAGAAAACAACACTTTAAAAAATAGATTAACTCAAATGGTAAAAGAGGCCCAAAAAGACAATGAGGAGAAGAATGCCTTAAAAAGTCAAATTTCCCAGATGGAAAAAGAATCTCAAAAGCATTCTGAAGAGAATGATTCCTTCCAAATTAGCGTGGAGCAAGTAGAAGCTAATGACTTTATGAGAAACCATGATACCATTAAACAGTTACAAAGAAATGAAAAAATAGAAAGCAGTGTGAAATATCTCCTTGAAAAAACCACTGACCTGGAAAATAGATCCAGGAGAGACAATTTGAAAATTATTGGTCTACCTGAAACCCATGACCAGTAAAAGAACTTGGAAAG
>CM053593.1:116236570-116344239 GCA_028646575.1 Pseudocheirus occidentalis
TTGATGGGCATCCCTTAAATTTCCAGTTTTTTGCCACCACAAAGAGAGCTGCAATAAATACTTTTGTACATATGGGACCCTTTCCCACTTCTGTGATCTCTTTGGGATACAACCCCAAAAGTGGTATTACTGGGTCAAAGGGTATGACTCACTTTCTTTTAAATAATTACTTTCTTTGTTTTCTATAGTCATATCATAGGATTTTGAAAAATTAATAATAGGTTGAATTTTTATGGCACTTAAAGTTTTGCAAAGCACTTTACAAATATTATTTTATCCTCACAACATCCCTGGGAGGGAAGTACTGTTGCTATCTTTATTTATGAATGAGGAAACTGAGACAGAGATGAAGTGAATTGTCCAGGGTCATACATCTAAGTCTCCAAAGTTACTTCTGAAATCTGGCCTTCTTCACTCTAAGTCCATTATTCTATCTATTGAGGTGTCTAGGTGTCTGAAATCAGAAAGACATCTAACAGTTCATCTAGGAATGGTTTGCATTGTACCTCCAGGCCAAATGCCCTTCTCCCCTACATTTACAAATATGAATGATAGACACTTCTTAGAATAGCAACACAGTCCTGGAGCTTTGGAGAAATGGGTACATGGTAACCCTCCTGGGAGTCATGAATTGCTGCTACCTTTCGGAATGCAATATCATATTATTCAATAGAAGGTATTTTTCCAGTAAGAGGTATATTCCAATCCTTGTACCTCGTGAAACTCACTATTGGCTTTAGAGTAAGACATAAAGCTATCTGTAAAAATAGCTTCATTATTTGTAATAGCAAAAAAAAGTCTGGAAAGAATCCATGTGCCCCAAAATAGAGAGAATGGCTGGGCAAATTCTGGTATATAAATATATAGCGTATATGTCAGAAGAAGCAGCACTGTGTAGTAGGTAGAAAGGTGACCTTGGGTTCAAGTCCAACCTTTGATACTACTGGTTGTTTATCCTTGGGCAAGTAACTTAGCCTCTCATTTCTCTAGACAATTCTGTCACGTCATAAGTTGCATTGAAGATGTTGACCTTCATTAGCAGAGAGAGTTCTCCAAATAAATAAAATCACAGGTCCAGACCATGTCCTTAGCCTTATATTCCATAAAAACTGATGAAGATGAACAATACAGAGAAATATTGGAAGACTGGGGTTTAAAAAAAAGAAATCAGGCCAGCAATATATATGCTGAATACATTTATGCAGCAAAAATAATAGTTTTTGTTTTTAAGTCAAAATGGCACAGTGGACAGAATGTTACTTAGAATGATGAAGCTCTGGGTCAAATTCTTCTCAAAATGACTAGTTGCATGGCTTATACAAGCTGCACAACTTCTAAAAATTGTAAATGGATTGTTTTGGTGAAAGGAGTTCCAATACCCAGAGTTTTCTATGCTGATGAAATTGCAGACCCTTCATGGACATGCAAAATAGCAAGAAATTCAGAAAAACACTGGAGAAAAAAGCATATTGAAAATAGAAGCATACAGAAAGTTTTTATCTCATTATAATTAATACATACTTTTAAAAACAAATGATAAATTATGCAGTTTGTGCACTCATTATAATCATTTTTTTGTTTTGTTTATGTGCTTAAAGAATTGTTTTAGTGATAGTTTCTAAGTTTAGAATAATCTACCAAACAAGTTATATGCACACATACATGTAAATATGTGTGTATATATCTATATCTATATCCATATAAATATATCAACATTACATTTGTGTTCTAGTACATTAAAATAGAGGATACTTAATATAAACAAAACAATAACAGAACTCTTAAAGTTTTAGGATGATAAGTATGTACTAGTTTCTTATATATTAAAACGTATACCACTGGATAATAAATTAATTTCATTGTAACATTGTTGAAAATAGAGCCAGATTCATGAATTTGTTTTATCCCATGATCAGAGATTACATACCTAATTCTAGCTATCCAACTTACCATTATTGTCACCTTAAGGCAACACATGTAGCATAATTGCAGGGACTAGTTCAGTTTTGTCTTTCTATTCCTAACATCTAGCACAGGAATTTGTAACACAGGTACTCCTCCTAATTATGTTGGTATCGGCCTCATCCTTTCAATTAGGTGCTTAATACCCTATAGATAGGAGACTTTGTTTCCCCGTTCTCATTTCAGTACCTTTTATAGTTTGATTACAGCTGTTTTAAGTTCCAGGATTTTAGTCTGCCATGATTGAAGTATGCGACAGGATTTATAGATCTTAGAGCTGGGAGAGATCTTTGGGATCACCTAGTCCAATGGCCCGATTTTACAGATGAGGAAGCTGAGATCCAATGAAGTGACATTCCAAGAGTCACACAGAAGAGTTGGAATTCACACTCATGTCTTCTGCCTAAATCCAGTTCTCTTGCCTTTACTGTCATTTGATATTTATTTTCAGTGCTAATGTGGATTGTCTGTGATGTGACCATTCAGACTCAGGCTCTGGTATAATAAATAGGTAATTAAAGAGGATAATTATGGAAGACAGTTAACATGATCAAAACAACAAGAGTCTGCAAATTATCATACATTTTCTGATAGAACTAAGTTTTTCAGCCCATTGCTTTCTTGTTTTCATCAAAAAAGGGGGGGCAAACATGCTCACTCATGATGGCATTTAAGTCCAAGAATGCAAAACAGATCGAAAGAGCCCAAATTAGAATTTGGTTTACTTTTACAGAGATGTATTATATGATCCTAGAAATTTGGAGGTGGGTAGGAAGGAAAGGGAATGAGCATTTATTAAATATCCACTATATGCCAAGCACTGTGTTAAGGGCTTTACAAATATCATCTTATGTGACCCTCACAACAACCCTGGGAAGTAGGTACTTTTATTATCCCTATTTTATATTTGAGGAAAGCAAAGCAAACAGTGGTCAAATGACTTTCCCAGGGTAATACGGCTAATACATGGGTGAGATTGGATGTGAACTCAGATCTTCATGAATCCATTGAGCTTAAGTCTGAATGGTCATGTCATAGACAAGCAGTATAGCAGTTCAGAGTACAGTACAGTAGAGTATTGTATAGAATATATCAGGAGGGAAAGGAAATAATAAATTGTTGACTTACTTCAAAATCTTAAAAGTATAATGTACTTTGTACATAATCAGAATAGATTTCATTCTCAGAGTCATTTTACAATAATGCCTTCTGATGTGTTGATTGTAGGCCATTGATGCAGATAAAATAGCTTATTTTTTAAAATCTGAACACATCCCAGAAGTTAAGAAGTCATGCTTTCCAACAGAACATTGGTAATTTCTTCTTGTAAATTGGTTAAATTTACTTTGTGGTACTGAGGTTCACAGGTTGTTAAGTCTATTTGCTAATCTTATGTGGCTTCATAAGTGCTCATCTTAAATTCAGAATATTGGAAGAGACTTCAATTTTTAATTTAGCCATCCATCTGCTTTGTGCGCATGTTTGTGTAGTTTTTTTTTTGATCTGTGGTTTCATCTGTAAAGTGAGATTTTAGTGAGCTGCTCTCTCTACCAATGAAGATTGGCACCTGCTCTGCATTTTGTAGTCTAAAAGAGTTGGTAGGGAGCAAGGAGAGATTAAGCCACTTGCATGACTTGTCCAGAGTCACATAGTCAATAGGTTTCAGAGATAGACCCTTAACTCAGGTCTTTCTGACTCCACTAATTCTCTATCTATGCTATCATTTATATATATGCAAACCAGAATCGAAATCTTTCTATCCCCTTATTCAGTTTGTCAGATTTGCCTTCTTTTTTTATCATAATAGATTTAGGGCAGCTCTACCTCACTCTATATGATTTTCATATTTTGAGATATTGCTTTTACTCAAAATGAATTCTAGGGCATTAATGAAAACACTATTGGACATAGGGTTCATCCACATGGAATACTTAAGTCTCCCTAGGATGATTATTAGTAATCATTTTGGGGGGATATAGTACTCTTGTCAGTTGTGTGAGCCAAGTAGTAGTCATATGTTATGGATGGAAACTTTGTTCTTTGTTGATGGATTTCTAGGGACATAGTGTGATTATCTGTAACTATTGTGCTGACCTGGTATTACATGGAATGGAAAATCATGTATTGGACAAAAGAGTGCTTTTTAAAGACACAAAACAGTAGCTTTTCCTAACAGATTTTTCTTCCAATATGTCCATTACCTACTTTTCCTTTGAAATATTTAAGAATAGGTCCCAAGGAAATATCTCTAGGGGCTTAAGAATGATGATTTGACATTACAGATAGAGTAGTTTCTTTGGACTCTGTCCAGATAAAGCTATTTATGTAGTGGAAGTCTCTTGGGGGCCTGAGCAGGGGTGGCTTCTTATGCCGCTATGAGTAACACTTGCCTGACTGTACCTTCCTGCAGTCAGATATGGATAAGTCATCACTGGGTGCTGTGAATTAACTCAGAATACTTTTCAATTTTGCCTATCTTCCAGGTACTTTGTCCCCCAAACCTTAATATAGTCACTGGCACAACCTTTCATATTACATGGAAATATCAGAAAATAACGACGTGTTCTCCATTCTCTGTTATTTTGGCTATCATGTTGTAATCAAAATGAAAGAGGCAGCATGGTATAATGGAAGATATCTTGTATTTGAAGTTAAAGACCTAGGTTCAAATCTAGACTTTGCTGCTTACTCCTCATTGGATCTCAGGCAATTCATTCAACTTTGCTGTGTTTCCATTTCTCATTTAGGAGATCAGAGAGTTCAGTTATATGGCCACTAAGCTTCCTTCCAGCTCTGAGTCTTCCAGCTTTCAGGATTAACTACAGAAACCTATTATTGCCCTAATACCTTAGGCCATTTCAGCTGTATTCTCTGGTGTTATATCATCATTTCATTGGTTTCTCATAATCCTCTTAATTTTCCTGCTTTTTTTCATCCATCTTTTTGCATAACCATATCATCCTTAGCATGTCTGATCTCAGAAGCTAAGTAGCACTGGGAATGGTTAGTTTGAATAGGAGATCACATTGAAATGTCAGTTGCCATCGTTTGAGCACCTGGGGGTAAAGTTAGTAGAATTCTGGATTTAGAGTCAACATAACTTGAGTTCAAGCCCTACCTGAGAAACTTATTACCTGTGTGATGCTAGGCAGGTAATTTAACCTCTCTCAGTCCTCAGTGTTATCACCTGTGATAGGAGATTGTACTAAATATCCATAGGGTCCCATTTCATCTCTAAATCTGTGGTATTACTATGTAAACAACTGCCTCGTGTTACAACCCAGTCTTGATCCAGGTCTCCTGACTCTCCACCTTGAGCTTTTTAGCCTTGTTACTATAAAGCGTAGTTAATATTTTTAAGGATGCCATTTAAGGTCTCCAGAAGTAAAGATTCCACAACTTCCCTTTATAGTCCTTTTAGTATTTGGCCATTGTTAACTGTCAGAAAGTTCTTCTTTGTATATGCATTTGATTTATCTTACTGTATTTTATATTATTAACTCTAGCCCTTATTCTTGTGTGAAAGAATTGTGGTAATTACCCTTAACCAAACTTTCTTTGACCTTCACTGGTGAGGATTGACGAATTCTAATTTCTAGTACAATTTTAAATGCTCACAGAATCAGAGATAGTCCTGGAAGACATCTTAGAGGTCATCTAGTTAAAACTTCTTATTTTACAGATGAGGAAACTGAAGCCAGTGTCTTGCTCAAAATTACACAAGTAATAAGTAGCAGATTTCAGATTTGAATTCAGGTCCTGTGGCTCCATGTCTAGCTCTCCTATTATTCTTTTAAATTAGGAAAGGATTTGTCAAATGGAGGATACTGATTTTAAAATACTCCAGACAGAGCTGTGGAGAGAATGCTTGATTTAGAATGAGAGGACCCAAATTTTGAATCCTGTATCAGCCATTTACTACATAAGTGAATATGAATAAATCACAACTTATCTGAGACTCAGTTTCTTTACCTGTAAAACACAAGGATTATGTTTGATGGACTTTAAGACTCTTTTCATTTCTAATTCTATAATGCTATGAACTATATTACATTTAATTTTTTCAATACTTTAAAAATTAATGATCCTACACTCTAAATTGGATATCTTGCCCTATAGGAGAGTAGGTATGGGGATGACAGGAGGGATCATGGAGAGGAGGGCAGGTGGGGGGGAGAGTCGTTAGAAGCACACACTTCTGTAAAGGGACAGGGACAAAGTGGAGAACAGAACAAATAGGGGCAGGATAGGAAGGAGGGAGATATAGTCAGTCTTTTACAATACATCCATTGGGGAGATGTTCTACATAACTACACATGTACAACCTGTATTGAATTGCTTGTCTTTCCATTGGGGGTGGGTGACAAGGTAGGTAAGGAAAGAATCTAGAATTTAAAGTTCTAAAATCAAATGTTAATATATAAATAAATATGTCTGTCTGTATATTATTATTATTTACATGTAACTGAGAATTAAGATATATAGGCACTGGGGTACAAAGATACATCTTGCCCTACCGGAAAGTCAGAGGGGTGATGGGGGAGGACATAGGAGAGAGCAGATTTGGGGAGGGGGTAAACATGGGATTGCTGTTTTGGGGTGGTGGGTAGGGGAAAGATGGGGAGAATTTGTAACTCAAAATCTCATGGAAATGAATGCTGTAAACTAAAAATAAACAAAAGTTAATTGGAAAAAAATTTAATGATCCATGTTTTTGTTTTTTACATGGCAACCAACCCCTTCCCCTGTCATTGAAAACGTTCCTTGCAACAAAAATTTCATGATAAATTGTAACTTGAGATGGGCTTTGGAACTTATAACAGAGAATGAATAAAAACATTTATTAAATGCTTATTATGTGCTAGGCAGTATGCTAAGTGCTCTAGAGTCAGATACAAAAGAGAGACAGACCTTGCTCTCAAAGAGCTTACATTCTAATGGAGAGAAATGGCCAGGAAAGGATGCAGTTACAGAAGGGGTAAGTGGGACTCTAGGGCAATGGAATGATATTACATTTGATACAAATAGGGAAAATACCAATTTGATACTTTTTCCTAGAGCAAGGATGGGGAACCTGTGGCCTCAAGGCCATATGTGGCCTTCTAAGTCCTCAGGTACAGTCCTTTGATCAAGTCCAAACTTCACAGAACAAATCCCCTTTATAAAAGGATTTGTTCTATAAAACTTGGATTCAGTCAAAAGGCTGTACCTCCTAGGAGGTCACATGTGGTCTCAAGGCTGCAGGTTTCCCAGTCCTGTCCTAGAGCATAAGGTGGAAAATTGGCAGTGAGAGAAGAAAGGGAGAGAGATTAGAGCATTGTGATATGGAAGATGGTATGGTTTTATGGCCATCATTGTTTGTCCTTTCTTCTGGAAGAGGACCAATGATATCACAAGGGTGATGTCTTGACTTGCACAAGAAGTAGATATAAGTGAGGCAGAGCTGTGCAAAGTCATCAGCTTCACTCCTCCAGAGTCATGGAAGTCCAATGGCAATGCTCCTGGCAGTGGTCCAGGATGCAGTGGGTAACCTTGGCCTTTCCAAATTAAGGTCTTTCCCAGATCTTAGTTTGTCTGAGGTCATGATTAAGACTATTCAGTGATTCAGAGTGATGTAAAAGTTGAGACAAAAGATGACTCAATTTACCATTACAAAGAAAATCAAATCAATCTGATATTGGTGTTTGGAATTCCTGCTCTCTCCTTCTTTGGGCAATGAGACCAAGTTTTCTTCTGGATCCTATCACTTTGCCCATTTCCTATTCAAGTTGGCCATGGATTACCCTAAGCTGATCATGACACAGGAGGCAAAGCTTTCCTACTAAAAATTTGTTAACAGATCTTTTAAATATACTGAACTAAGATCACAGGATTTAAACTGGATAGGGTCTTAGATATAATCTAGCCTAATTCCCTGATTCCCACGTCATCCTGTAAGATCTCATCAGCCCTGGTACTTCATCTTCTCACTACCCTCTGCCTCTCTGATCAGAGGTCAGGCTATGAACTCCACACTTCTATATAAGAAGAAAGCTTAGCTCAGACATCTTATTTCTCTCCTGCCTCCACTAAGTTGGGATTTCTGATTGACTTCTCACCTTAGTCCCAGCCTCAGATACCTTTTCCCCTCATCCCCCTCCCCATGTTTTTTTAGCTTTCTTTTGTATGTTGTCTTTCTTCCTAATAGTGTAAGATCCTTGGGGGCAGGGACTTTTTTTTTAATACTTATTTGTATCTCCAGCATTTAGTATTATGCCTGGCACATAGTAGGCACTTAATAAATGTTCATTGACTATTACAGATGAGGAAATTGAAGTACAATTATTTGTCCAAGGTCTGTCTGTCTGTCTGTCTGTCTCTCTTTTTCTCTCTCTCTCTCTTACACACACACACGAGGAGGCAGGGAGAGAAAGAGAGAGAGAGAGCCAATATTTCTCCATAGTATATATGGTACAATTTTTTCCTCCTGCATCAGGCTTTCTTCATATTTTTTTATATTCCACTTTCCATTAATTTCTATCTACCAATCCAACTTACTGGGGTCACCTAGAATTTTTTTTCCTTGGCTGTGGGCTAATTGCTTTACTCTTAATATAATTTGCATGTTTTAAGATCCTATTTTTAGTCAGAGATATAGGTCATTAATGAAAATAGAATTGGGCACAGGAGTCATCCCTGAAGAATACCACTTAGGACTTCCCAGAGGAACCCTGATCCAAATAATGGGTAGCAGTGTCATGCTTCAAGTCTTCTGACTCTAAATTCAGTATACTTTCCATTGCACAGAACTGCCTCATTTTTACAGGGAGATAAGAAGGGGCATAAGCCACCACGAATTGTGGCTGGAAGGACTATATCACTGTATTATTTAGTAATTGTAATTCTGATTTGGAGGAACTATCGTACTTTCCAGAGATTTTTTTTATTCTATTACTCAAATCATATTTTAACAATTTGAAAGGTTTTACTCAGAACATAATCTCCAATATTGGTCAATATTATTATTTGAGAAGAGTCCCTGATAATGTGTGTCATCTAGCAATTATTACTTATGATTAATCATCAAGTCCTTATTAAGTACTTGTCAGTCACTGTACTAATACAAAGAATGGCAAAACCACGGTCTCTGCCTTTAAGAGGTTCAAATGCTAAAAGGAGAGACAAAACATAAAATATCATACATACAACATATACACATATATGTATGTATATATATGTATATATGCATACATATATAAATATATATTCATGCGTGTAGATAGACAGATGGGGCAGCTAGGTGATATAGTGGATAGAGCCTTAGGCTTGGATTCAGTATGATGAGTTCAAATTTGGCCTCAAACACTTACTAGTTGTATAACCCTGGGTAAGTCACTTCACCCCTGTTTGCCTCAGTTCCTTATCTGAAAAATGGGAATACACTGAGAGAAGGAAATGGCAACCTACTCTAGTATCTTTGCCAAGAAAACTCATAAACACAAAGTGAGTGAATTCATATAAAATTGAATATGACTAAATGACACATTCATATATGTTTAGAGATATATATATATATAGTACATGCACTACATATGTGTGTGTGTGTGTGTGTGTGTAAGGAGTACTTAGCACCTTCTTTCAGTTATTTATTTAGCTCCTTGTTTCAGATCAAGTGTCCTGATTATATCAACTCTTTGTTAAGAAACAGAACATGTGAATCATACAGTGGGAGAGGCTTTCCAAAGACAGGAACAGGAGGGACTTTGGAGGTAGGTGGAACAGGGAGGAGCTAATGACAGATAAAAGCTGAGCACAGCTGGGACTGAACAGAACTGAGGAAGGAACACTTGTGCTGACCAGCACTCTGTTTGTCTGTCTTGATTTGTGTTTGT
Source organism: Pseudocheirus occidentalis (assembly GCA_028646575.1). Taxonomy (NCBI): domain Eukaryota; kingdom Metazoa; phylum Chordata; class Mammalia; order Diprotodontia; family Pseudocheiridae; genus Pseudocheirus; species Pseudocheirus occidentalis. The sequence continues at coordinate 116,246,404 of CM053593.1, forward strand.
GATACTTTGTTCAGAAGCCCTGGGGCCTTACTAAAAGCCCTGAAAAAGGATTTTCTTGTTGTCTGTTTACAGAAGTCCCCGAGGAGGGTTTCAGAGGTCCTGGGACTATTCTATTGATTTGTGTTGAAATTCTGATGATTTGTGTTGACTTCTCGAACCTTGTTTGTACATCTGTGTTTATTTCACAGGCAGGTAGTGAATTGATGATGGTGCTAGCAATGTGTGTGAATGTTGTTGTAGCTCTGGTTAAGCTTTGTCTTCCCAGAAACAGAAACTGTAAAAGACTTGAGGTGGACTGGACACTGTGAGCTTCAATATTTCAGACTAGATCAAGAAAAACAGGAGGACAGTTTGCTTATAATAGTAAGACATTGGAGCATGCTAGAATACTTAACAACAAGGAAAACAAGACTGAAACAAGAACTCAGAATTTCTGCTATCAGTTCTGCCATGCTCAGAAGCAGCAGTAACTGCTGCTACCTCTATCTCACAGTGTTTCTTAAGGAGGTGCTACTTTTAGAAACCATAACCTGTGTAGTACCTAGTACTACTCATTCAACTGAGGGAAAACTGAATTTTTTCTGATTCAGTCATATAATTGTAGAGGTGATTAGGACCTTAAAAAACCATTTAGTGCGGACTCCTCTTGTTGGTGCTTCAGCCATACAAAATGGATGATTGACCATCCTACTTTTAGAAATTCCTAGAAATATGTTTTCTGAATAATATCAATTCAACCAAGAAAATCTTTCTTGTGGCTAATTGACAGCCTTCTTGTCTGTCAATAAACAAGATGATGAAAGAGTTATTTCCATTTTATCTTTTGTGATTCATTTTGATCAGGTATCTGAATGAAAAATATGAGAATTCCTAAATTTGGAAATTTATGGTTCAGGAATGTTGAACATCTTTAACACTGTTTGGGAGAAAAAACAACTTGGTCTTGATTCAGAAAAAAGGGTAGGGGGAGAAAGTTTTTTTATATCACTAATATAGGGGCTGGCTTTTCTAAACATTTCCTAGTTATTAATAGTTTTTTTAAGGAGTAGGTTTGGCTGTCTGATAAAAGCCCTGGGATGCAGATGGATGCATATTGGCCTCTTTACAGTGTAATACTGAATCTATATCAGACCAAATCACCCAGAATATCTTTGTGGGTATTCTGAGTTATTTGGAGCATTTTTCCATTAGCTATTGTGAAAAAAAATACTGTTAATTATAATTAAATGAGTGGGCATTGGTGGTAGAGGTTAAAAAGGCACACCATGTTTCTGAATAACTTAAAATAATGTTGGAATTATCTTTCCTAAGAGAGGCTTAGACCAACTGGAAACGCTGCAATAAATCCCTTCACTTATCCTATTGAATGATGCTTTCCTATGCCACATTCTAGTAGTGAAACTAAACAAATGCATGGTGGCCGATTTTTTTAATCAATTCCATATTTATTTTTACTATACGCATTCATATGTAATTTCTGATATTGATGAAATCATATATAATATTACATTATTTTCTTAGAAGTTGTATACTTTAATTGGGACAGAATAATCAAACCCAGTTCTTTTAATATAGTCCTATTATATAAAGTAAGAGGAATCAGATTGTTGGAGCATTGAGTTTCTATTTTTAAGAGTCATATAATCTTTGAATTGGGAGGAATCTAACCTTGGATCTCATCTAGGTCTTGTTATCTGTTGGCATTTATTCTCTCCTTCCTTCTTCCAGCTAGATCTTGAACTTTGTGAGATATGAAGGACTGAGTCTTAAATAATGTACCCATTGTTATCTAGTACAGTACATGGCATATAACAGGAATTTAATATACATTTATTTTGATGTATTTCATCTAATTTCCCAGAAAGCCATAGAACTCCTCTAGCATCCCTGACATGATGGTCTTTTATGTTATAAAAGTTTTTGTCCCATTAATTTCCATGGAAGTGATCATGTGAGTGAAAGTCTATCTAAATATGCCTTGCATCAATTCATTTCGTACTTGGTGGAAAGAAGAAGTGAGAGGAGAAGATTTTAAGATATACCGCTATTGAAATGATATTCATATTTAATCTGAAATAATTGAAGACTTAACACCCCCTGCCTTGATTGTTTTTATTCATTACTGTAAGTGGTAATTGCATAAAACTCCAAGCATCTTCTTGAATTTTAAAGGAATACTACAACTAATGATAGTATAGTTCTTTAACTCAAACAGGAGGAAATTCATTCATCATTTCTACTCTCAGTCTCCCCTGTGCTCACCACCTACTAACATACCATACTGTAGAACCTTTTAAATAAAGTTTCCTCTTAAACACTGGCATGAACACCCCTCCTCCCAAAGAAGGTTTATGCATTAGGGAATAAGAGACCCTTCTTTGTGGTAAAAAAAAAATCAGCTATATCTGATATCATGCATATTAAGTAGAAATCAGTCATTACTCATGTAAATGTATATTTACTAAATTGTACCAGCTATAAAATATAACTGATGCCTTTTTTTTGGTATAGTTTTTGTCTAAGTGATGCCAAAACCACTGGTCAATACATTTAAAAACAAACAACTAAACTGATAGGTACCATGTAAACCAAACAACTAGCTGGGGTTTTTTTTTTTTTTGGTATTTTCTGACTTTGTGAATCCCTAGTTTTGTTGTCATAATAGATGCCGCTATAACGCCATCTCAAACCACTTTTGTTTCCTTTTGCCATACTTTTACTATGTGATCGAGGTAAAAATGACTCCTTCTAGAAGTATCTGATTTATGAAATGAGGGGCAGTGTACTACATTTCAACAAGCATGTGTCTCTGTAGCATTGGTGCTATTATAACAAAAAATCTTTATTTTCATTAATACACTTAATTTCTAAATTATGCTGGATTGACAGTTGCTAGTGCCTTTCCCTATTAGATTAGCACCTATCTACTTTCTATTTAGCTCATATATACCTATTTATATAATCTTGCTCTTTAGAATTTAAGGTCCTCAAAGGCAAGAATTACTCTGTGTGTATGTGTGTGTGTGTGTGTGTGTGTGTGTGTGTGTGTGTGTGTGTGATTCCAGTGCTTAACACATGACCTGGTACATTGTAAGCACTTAATAAAGGCCTGTTAGTTGATTTAATAATTATTGTTAGATATTGAAACATGGGCTTGAAATCTCTTAGTCATTTGTATACCAGAAAGAACTCTATTTAGAGCACTGAATGTGAAAGCCCAAGCTCAGCTCCTTACTAACCACATGACTTTGTACAAGTTACCCCTTTCCAGAATTTAGCTTTCTCATCTGTACAATGAGTGAGTTGGATTAGATGATCTTCTAAGGACACTTAAGATTCTTCCAGTCTTCTAGTTATTTTAAACATTATCAGGTCAACCTGACAGAGCTGTAAAGTAGCGGTGGAAAACAAAAGTATAATATCTAGAGGTAACATGATATGTTACAAAAAGTGTTGACCTTATCATTAGGAGAACCTGTTTTGGATCCTTTCAGTCATTAGCTGTGTGACTCTAGGTAAATCACTTGACTTCTCTGACCCCTCGATACCTCACCTGTAAAATAAGACTATACTACCTTCCTTGTTGTGAAGAAAGTGGTTTGTAAATCTTGAAACACCATTTAAGTGTGAATTATCATTAGTCCGAAAGCCTTTTTGTCTTCTGTCAGAGAAGATTTTGAATGAAAAACAAAACTCTCTTCTCTTAGCATCTATAACCCAACGCTGTACTTGTTATCTTGTCTCTTATTTGTTTTTTTATTAATTTTTTTCAATTGACAAAAACTTATTTTCTCTTCTCCATTGGAAATAAAAGGAAAAAAATCCTTGTAACAAATATTATGAGTATTCAATCAAACAAAATGCATTTCCATATTTACCATGTCCAAAAATATTTCTCATTTTTCATCCCGAGTCCATTACTTCTCTGTAAGGATGTTTGTAGAATGCTTCATCATCAGCCCTCAGGAATCATAATTGACTCTCAGAAGGATCAGAATTCTCAAGTCTTTCAAAGTTGTGTTGTTAATTATATAAATTGTTCTCCCAGTACTGTTCCTTTAACTACACCAATTCACATAAGTTTTCTCAGATTTCTCTGAATCCATTCACTTCATAAATTCTTATGGCACAATAGTATATCATTATGAATATATACTATACTTTGTTCAGCCATTCCCCAGTTGATGGGCAACACTTTTGCTTCCAGTTCATTGTTCCTATAAAATATGATTCTTTCTTTAAATCCTTCAGTGACTACACTATTTCTAATTTATTTCTAAATGTCCCATGTCCTAAATTCACTAGTTCTTCACTGCCCTTTAATTTTGTCTCTTTTCCTCAGAGGTTTGAGAGATTGTCTTTCTATGTGTTTATCTCCTCACATGGAAGTAAGAAATTGTCTGTCATACTTCTTTGTAACCTTTCAATGTCCAGAACAATGCAGATCCCATAGTAGGGCCTCAATTAATATGGATTTTTCATTGTTATTTGAAAGTTATTATCTACTCCCCCTTAACTTTTTTTAAAAAATAATTTCAACTGAAAGTATTATTGAAAGATGACAAAAATCAGTTAGTCAAGTATTTAATAAGCATTTACATTGTCATACAATGTTTTAAAATCCTAAGGATATAAAAAAAGCCCCAAACCCATAGACTCTGTACTTGAGGAAGAAAGAATGTTTTCTTGAGATTTGGAAAGGCTTAGGGCAAGGGATCATTGTATTATTTGCTCCTTTGCACATAGCATATTTGTGTTTTCATTGTATTAGGCAAACTAAGACAATGGGTTAATATTTGCTCCAATCTCTAATATAGGGTTTTTAAACTTCAACATTCCTATTGGTCTATCTAAGGTCCCAAAGCAAGAGTTATATTTGCCCTGTAATGCACTTTTAAGAGTTGTGGTTACAATCAGAAGTCTTACCTTTCTTTACCATAACACTGCTGCTACTTCTAGGAAATGATGAATAGGCTCAGCTAAAATTTACATATCTAGTGCCTTCCTAATTGTGTCATGTGTTTTTGTCCAGAATGCATTTAATTTGGAGCATTCCCAAGACACGTAAAAGTGAGTGCCAACATCTTTTTTCAGTTGCAAATTGGATAAGATAGTGTTTATGTTAAATGAAAGCAATCTTGTTATTTCTTTTCACATAAACTCTTTCTATCCAAGCAGAGGAAGCCTCCAACTCAGTGACTCTTATTGCAGTCTTTCTCAATCAATCAATTTTATAGAGTACCTACTATATGTGCTAGGTTGGTTTGATAGCTACAATGAAATTTACAAAATGGTATCGGGTTGTGAGAAGCTTAAAAATCAACTTGGTGGGGCAAGTAAGAAATAGCTAAATCATCTTTCTTTACTTCCTTTTCTCTTCCTCACACATTTAATAAGTCCTGTTGATCGTCCCTCCAAAATATTTCTAAAGTTCTCCCATTTTCCATTCATACATTCACTACCCTGTTTCATCAACTAGTTCACTGCTGGGTGTGCAGTAGATGTTCAGTATTGCTTGTCAAATTGAAATGATTTGAGTTCAAACTTGTATTATCTCTCACCTGAAGTATAGCAATATTCTCCAGTCTTCTTTCCTCCAAGAAATTGATATTATATTGCTGCTACAGTAATCCTGCTAAAGAATATCAATGATCAATCAACAAGTCATTTAATACGTGCCAAATGCTGTGGTAAATGCTAGGAATACAAAGTATGACGTATGCTTTGGACTTGATTCTACAACCCCATGTTTAGACTGGCATACTAGTTCTCCAGAGGGCTACTTGTGCCTTCAGAATTCTAGAGGCATCTTTGAAGGATTAGGAGTGGTTGTTTTCTAGTACTATAGGTCAGGACCCTCATTCCTGTCCCCTTCCTTTTGATTATGAGTTGATCTCACATAACCAGCCATTCACAGTGCCTGATACTTATTAGATAATAAACAGATACTTGTTGATACACACATATGAATCAATATCTGTATTTATCTACCTATATGTGCACATATGTGCAATTCATACACATGAATATAAAGTAGCTTGGGAGTAAGGGGACTAGGAAAGCCTTCATGTAGCTGGTGGCACTTGAGCTTAGATATCAAAGGAAAGAAAAGATTTCAAAAAGCGAGGAAGAGGAGGCAGAGAAATGCCTGGCATAGGAAAAAAAGGGAATGGGTCTGAATGAAAAGCAAGAAGGAAACAAGCATTAATTAAATACTTACCATGTGGTAGGCACTGTTCTAAACACTTTATAAATATCTCATGTGATCCTCACAACAACCCTGGGGGGTAAGTGTTTTTGTTTTCCCTGTTACAAGAACTAAGGCAGATTAGAGGTAAGTGACTTGCTCAGGGTCACACAGCTAGGTAAGTGTCTGGAGATTTTAACTCAGGTCTTCCTGACTGCAGGTCCAGTATCCTATTTATTGTTTGACCTAGCTGCCAGTTTAAAGTCAGGGCAGTAAATATAATGTTGTATGTCTAAAACAGAAAATAAGTCAATATGGTTATAGAGCATAGATTATGAAGAGGGAAAGAACACTGGAAATGTAGGAAAGAATCAGGTTGTAAAGGGATTTAAACATAAGAGAAGTTTATATTTGTTCCTAAAAGTAATTAGAGGTCATTGGACTTTATCAGTTAAGGGACATGGCATGATCCAACCTTTAGGTTTAGATTTTGGATTTAGTTTTTCTTCTGTTTTAGAAAAATCATATTAGCAGTTCTGTGGAAGATGGAGTTGAATAGAGAGAGCCTTGAGGCAAGGAGAGCAAATAAGAGGTTTTCACAATAATCTAGGTTGGAGGTGATAATAGGCTTGAGCCACATTGGTAGCTAAGTGAATAGAGAGGTGGGAATGTATAAGAGAGATGCTGTGGATAAATAAATGACAACATTCAGTATCCAATTGGATATTGTGAGTGAGAGTAAAGAGTGGGAGATGACATCAATGTTATAAACCAGAAGGCTGGTAGTACATTTAGCAGTAATCATTAAAGTATTTGGAGGAAAGCTGAAGGTTTTGGGGAAGAAAAATGAGTCTTTTTTTTTTTGGACACGTGGAGTTTCAAAGACCTATACGAAATTGAGTTTGAAATATGTAATAGCCAGTACCTAATAAGGAACCAGCTCACAGGAGAAGGAAATGAATTGGATCTGGGAACTGTTTACCTAAAGAGGGTAATTGAATTTATGAGAGGTGAAGGGGTCACTAAAGGAATTTAGAGACTAAAGGAAGGGATCTATGACAGAGATTTTGGATGTGCACAGAATGATTATGATGAGAATGATTCAGTAAATGTGACTGAGAATGAGAGATCAGACAGTAGGAGAACAGAAACTCTCTAGAATCAAGAGAGTATCTAGGAGGAGAGGATGGTCAGCAGTATCAAATGTTGCTTGGAGTCAAATAGTTGAAGGATTCAGAAAATACAGTTGGTTTTGACGATTTGGAAATCATTGTTACCTTTCAAGAGAGCAGTTTCTGTTGAATGATGAGGTTGGAAACCAGAATTCAGGGGACAAGAAAGGGAGTGAGAAGAAAGAAAATGGAGGCACTGAGTGTAGTTGGCTTTTTCAAGGAGTTTGACTGAAGAAGAGAGGAGAGATAGAGGATGATATCAGGATGGCTGGATAGAATGAGAGTTTTTAAGGATGGGTGAGATTTGAGCATGTTTCTAGGTAGTCACAAATAAACCTGTAATAGGGAGAAATTAAATATTAGAATTGTGGAAATGATAATGGGAACATCTACCGGAGAAGAGGGGGGGAGGGAATGACAAATATGAATAGAGTAGGACTACTTGACCAGAGATGGAAGGAGGAAAATGGGGTGGGGGAGATTAATTCAAGGGGTTGAGTGGTGACATAAGAAAGTTCTATATGATTAGCCTCATTTACATTCAGTAAATTAGGAAGGAGGGTCTGTAGATAACTACCAAGGGTGATAGATTTGGATGGGGTGCATCTCAAAAGAGGAAAAATGTCTAAGTGATACTTGTAGAAGATTTCAGGAAATGGCAATAGAGGATAAGTCTCTCACATTGGGACCAATAAGTCAGAGGGTTATGAAAGAAATGCCACTAGTACTAGAAAGGAAGTCCCATGGCACAGTATCATCTGGGATCTGCCAGGTCTCCATGAAGATGGAAAAAAATTGAAGGAGCAAAAATCAGTAGTTTAAGGTGAAAGAAAGTTCTTAATTGAATAGCAGGAGTTCCTGAGAGCACAATAAAAGGGGTGGGTAGATAAGGGGGTGGAACAGTAGGGGTGTGTAGTGTTATGGTCAGTGGGAATGAGAGAGTGGGCGGCAGGGGTTGGACAGGTTTGTTTTTTTCTCTTTGGTAAGCTGGGATTCCAAAGTATAGATATGGGGAGAGTATGAGGGGATAAGTGATCACTAAATTGTGGAATGAATTTAGGTAGAAGAATAGTGGTTGGAAGGAGCTCTGCTGACAAAGGCAGGTGAGTGAAATGTTCTCCCTATGGCCTTCCCTCATTGTTTTTTCAGTCTTTATATGTCTATATATCATGGAGGTATAGGTCCCATGAAAGCAGGAATGATAGCAGCCAAAGTTTGGGCCAATGGGGCCTTATGGTAATCCTATCACTACCCTACACATTATTCTTCAGCTGTCTCTTAGTGTCTTCAGAATAAAATGCCAGAAAATTTTTTATAGCCTGTCATCCAAAGTCCTGTACTTCCTAGCTAAAACCCTTCCTTTCAATATTCACTCCCATATACCCTATGTTCAGCCAAACTAGCTTCCTCATCCTTCCAAAGAACGGCTTGTGCTATTCTTTCCTGAAATATCCTCTTCCTAAAATATTTTCTATATATTTTGCATTTTTTATTAGTCACTTTGAATGATGCTCAGTGAAGCCTTTCCTCCTACTCCCAAGCTCAAAGTAATGTTTCCTCCACCCTCTGTGCTCACATTCAGTTCACAAAATTATCAGAACATAGATTTGTAGCCTGAAAGGACATTGAAGGAAGATTCATGGCTTATTCATTTTTGTATACACCACTCTCTATAGTGCAGTGGTTGGTTGATTATTGTCCTTCAGTCTCAAAGAGGGTCAAAATAGCATCATTATGTTAGAGTCAAAGTACAGTGTCTCTGACTGTGGCTGATCAGACCAATACAAGCTCAGAAGTCTCTAACAAATAGGCCACATGAACATTTAGAGACCTCTGTCCACTAGAGTGTAATCCTATTGAATATATGGTTCTTCTGCAGGGTTGAATTGAAAAATCTAAGTACCTGAAAAGTTTAAAAGTATTCTAGTTTTTCTTTAAACTCCCAAAATTGGAAGGGACTTTAGAATCTATTCACCTTCTTGTTCAGTTCAGGAATGCTCTCTGTAACATCCCTGGCAGGTGATCATCTTGCTTCTGCTTAAACCGTTTTTGTGACAAGAAGCTGTGACTTGTTAGGAAGTTCTGTTAAACTAGAGTCTATCTCCTGCAACTTTACCCATACAATTTTTATCCTCCAGAAATATATAGAATTGAGTTCCTTTTTTAAAGCATAAAGATCCTTTCAAAACTCAGTCAATGATTACCTCCTTCCCAAGCCTTAACTTTTCATTTAATGGTACCCAAGTTCAATAAGGGAGATAGGACAAGGAAAAGACTTAGGATTTCATTGGTATAGTGAACTTCCATATAGGAAATGTCTAGTAATACACTTTCTCTGCAATATATAGTCTTAGGCAGTTGCCTAGAAAGGGCACAGCAGTAGGAGGTTGAGTGACATGCCTAAGACATTGGAGGTAGAACTTGAACCCAGCTCTTCCCATTTCTAAGGCCAGTTTTCTACCTACTACAACATGCTGCCTCTTATTTCACAAGGAGATGAATAAGCAATTGATAAATGAGCAATACAAACAATGACTACAGAGTACTCAGTACTGTGGAATAATTCTCTGGGGGGACAATCATAGAGGAGAACTCTCAAACATTTCTTGACATAATGCCTAACCTCAGCAGGGTTTTCTTTAACTGAACAATAGCAACTTCCAAAGAAATAGCCTATTTCTGACACTAGACTGCTAATCTCTCTGTTCAAGGAATGGGGAACTTTCTTTCCTAAAGTACTGACCTTCAGAATATAGGAAAAGAGATCACAGAATATTAAATTTGAAAGGGAGCTTAGAGGTCAAATGGTCCATTCTTTTACCCAATGGAAGCATCCCTTCTAAAGCATTTTTGATAGCTTGTCATACATTGTGTCTGAAAACTTCTAGGGAGAAGGAATTCCCATTAGCCAACTTACTCTGTTTTCAAACAGCTCTTATTATTATAATTTTCTTCCATAAATTAACTCAAAACCTGATGGATAATAATATTGGCTACAATATACTAGAGTTTTAAGTTTTAGAAGCACTTTACATGAATCAACTCATTTTATCCTCACAGTTATACAATGTAAGTATGTTCCCCATTTTAACAATGAGGTCGTTGAGACTCAGAGAAGTTTGAAAGAGCTAGGGGTGCACAGTTGTTGTCAGTGGCATAATTTGAAACCTGTTCTTTTTGCCTCCAATTGTAGCCCTTTATCCATTACCAATTAAATCATATTAGAAGTCTGCTGTTAAGAAAGAGCTTTAGTTTTTCTTTCAAACTGTGTATAGTCTTCATACATGATATGTATACACATGTATACATGCACATGTATGTGCACATGCATGCATACATGTATACATGTGTGTGCATGTGCATAAACACACATGTACTTAATATATTCATACTATATGTGTATATCCATACTTTTGATTGTAAATAGTACCGCTGAAGTAAGCTCAGAAATCATCAGATAACCTTTCTTATTCTCTCTTTACTCTGCTTACATGATCTCACCATATTCCATTTACTTTGTCATCCCCTCAGAATTTCTGTACTTAATACTACAGTATTAAATTTGAGAAATATAATTCCAAGCATCAGTTATCAGGAAAAGAACTGGATTTTAGGCAGAGTTGGGATTGGAGGCTGTTTTTGGTTTCATTATGCCTGTAGTTTACTCTCTCATGTTACTCCAAAATAAGGTTATTTGTGACTATTTGTTATACTATATAAATTGAAAAGGCAGTCTGGACAAATTGGAACACCTTATCAAAATCATTAAGGAGTATTTTTAAATATACCTATTTTGTTTTTTAATTAAGAAGTTACTATCTTGAACATTGCCATAACTATTGAACTTTTCTCCAGTAAATGCTTTCATTTTTCTTCCTCAAAGGAACAGTAACTAATTCCATGTCCAACATTCATTAAAACTTGGTGCTTTCCTAATGGCTCCTTTGAGCCATATGGGTAATGTCTAAGAGTAGTTCTGCTCTACTGTTTTCTTTTTTCCTTATTATTGAAGATAGTTTGTCTCCCAGACTATATTTATCATCTCCACTGATGCTTAAATATCACCAGATTACCCTTAATTAATTTTTATCAGTCACAGGAAAGTAGAGGATTAAAAAACTGATCTAAGTGTAAGACTTGAGTCAGGAAGATTTGAGCTCAATTTAAGCCTCAGATACTTACTTATGTGACCTTGGGAAAATAACCTTTTTCATGGTCTGTTTCCTTACTTGTAAAATCAGGCTAATGGTAGCACTTACAGGCTTGCTGGGAGGCTCACATTAAATCACAAATATAAAGCTCTTGCAAATATTAAAGAACAAATATAAATGCGAATTATTATAGGATTTAGCACTGGATTGGACTTTGGGGATCATGTAGGTCAGTTATTTCATTTTACAAATGAGGAAACTGAGGTCCAAAGTAGATACGGGCCCTTTAGAAGCCACATTGGGAATAAGTGGCAGAGCTGAGATTCCTGTCCAGGTGTTATGATTCTGGATCAGGGCTTTTCCCATTGTTACTTTCTCTTTTTGTTTAATACACTTATCTTACAGATAAAGATAAAACTCAAATAGTTTTAGTGACATGCATAGCTTCATGTTAGTAATACATGGCAGGTCTAGGATATAAAGCGTATTCTCAGATTCCACATTTACTTCTTTTTTTCCATTCTACCATGATCTGTTTGGATATGCCAGAATTTTTTAATACTTGTCACTTTTCCCTCAGTGTCTCTAGTTTCATTGGTAGAACACCGTTAATAGCTACAAAATAATAAAAGCTAACATTTATAGAATGCTTGGCACTGTGCAGAGCACTCTGTAATCATTATTTTATTTGTTCCTCACAACCTTGGGAGGTAGGTGTTGTTATCCTAATTTTACAGCTGAGGAAACTGAGGCAAAGGTTTAGTGATTCACCCAAGGTCACAGTTGTTCAGTCATTTTCCAGTTGTTTCCAAATCTTTGTGACACCATTTGAGAATTTCTTGGCAAAGGTCCTGGGTTGGTTTGCCATTTCCTTCTTCAGCTTGTTTTATAGATGAGGAAACTGAGGCAAATAGGGTTAAGTGACACACAGCTAGTAAGTATGTGAAGTGATATTTGAACTGAGGAAGATGAGTAAGTTTAAATGAGATTGTTGATTGCTGATATGTATCCTATGCTCAAACATTCTTTTAACTCAAATGACTCACTAGCTAACTTGTTTAGGGTACTAGGCTAAAGAAGCCAAGGCTGTATGTATTTTTTCTGTGTGAGCCAGTTAGCTCTTATTTTGTACCTGCCCAGCTCACCCTGACCAACCATTAGGGAGCTAGGGAGTCAATAGAATATAAATGTTTTTAGAGCAAAGACTGTTTATCATTTTCTGTTTGTATCACTAATACCTTATAGAATGCCTTGGATTTGTATTCATTATCACAAATTTATTACTATTATTAGTAAAATGACTCAGAAAGGAAAAGCCCAATTTCTACTGGTCATTAATTTGCATCATTTTTTGATGGTCATCACACTTTATATACTAACATGTCTTTCATGATATCTCAGCTGAAATCTTTGAACTCATTATATGAGATCTACCAACAGCCCTCAGAAAAACTAAACAAAATTCTAGTGTCACTAATGACACACTTTAGATAAACCTCCAGCTATTACTAATACTAAGCTGTAATGATTATGTATCCTACATGATGTAAAATGTATTTTTCCTTAAAGAAACATTAAATAGAAAATGACTAGTTTCTCTTTCAAGGCAAGGTAGATGATAGTAACAATATCAAACTAAAAATAATGAAATCTTTGAGGCAGAACTTCTCTGGTGATACATGGGTTACAGAAATAATGTGTTTTTGAAAAAATAACATTTAAAATTTGTATCACTTCCTCTGCACAGTATGCTCCTTTTATCCATAAACTTCACACTGAAAACAAAAAATAGAGTCAAAATTCATTAAGAATTTTGCTTTTCTGACTTTTTACTACTAGATACTTTAATTCATCAATCAGTCCATGATCTCATCAATTTGAGTATTTCTTAGTTTGGTGCAGATCAAAACCCATTTTCAATTTATGAAATTTTTTTTGATGCCTTCTCATAAATCTTCCTTAGAGAATTTGTGAAAATTTAGTGAAAGCCTTCCTCTGAGACTATAGTATTTGGGCACTCCCCTATTACTCCTCTTCTATATATGGGACTATACCACATATTTTCTAGTCATAAGTGTGATTACTTAGTGTTATACGCCATTATCACCAAAAGGAATTACTAACTATGCACTGTTCAAAGAGTGTGAGAAATGTCATATTTTTTACTATAGTGATGCATATTTAATCCTGGAAGCTTAATTGAACATTGTGTTTAGGATAGATGAGCAAGGTTTATTTTATGTCAAATTTAATTTTCAATTAAAGAGGTTTGTATTTACATAAATTATTACTATTATTTTTACACAGCAATGTGATATTATTATTTCACTAATTTCTCTCTAAGTTGTGCATATTACATATTTATTGTTTTAAAAACAAGGGTCTGATAAGGGATAACAGACTCATCTGTGCTGACAAGATATGGCCCTGGGGAGAAGGAACCAACACATTCACTGTGAGTGCAGAAGCAGTAGGTCAGGGACACTGCTAGTTGTGCATGCTCATAGAAAGGGGAGTTCTTGGTTTCAGTTACAAGCCAGAGGATGGAACTGAAGGAAAACCTGAAGCCAGAGACACCATCTCCCAGACCCTAGGACTAGAGGTGATTACAAAAACTAAGCTACTACAAAGAAAATAAAAATGAGCAGACAAAGGAGAAATAATTCAACTACAGAAAGTTACTATGGGAATAGAGAAGACAAGGGTTCATCTTCAGAGGAGGATACTGAAGCAAAAAAAGCTTCTCCTACCCCAAAGAGTAATGTCAAATGGTCACCTTCCCAAAAAGAATCCAGAGAACTTTTTAAAGACCTTAAAAATCAATTGAGAAAGATTGAGGGAAAATTAAAAAAAAAAGAATAATCCAAGAAAAGCAAGATAATGAAAAGAAAGTCATCCAATTACAAAAGGAGATTCAGAATCTTAAGGAAGAAAATTACTCCTTAAAAATTAGAATTGGGCACAGGGAATCCAGCAGAGTTATGAGACCAAGAAATAATAAAACAAAATATAAAGATTGAAAAAATAGAAGAGAATGTGAAACATCTCATAAGAAAAACAACCAATTGGGAGAATACAAGAAGAGAAAACAGGAGAATAATCAGACCACCTCAATGTTATGATTAAAAATGATCTCGACACAATAATACAAGAAATAATTAAAGAAAATTATCTTGAAGCATTAGAACAAAAGGGGGAAGTGAAAATGGAAAAAAATCATTATCTGAAAGCGATCTTACAAGGAAAACATATAGGAATATCAGTCAAATTCTGAAACATCCAGCTCAATGAGAAAATGTTATCAGCAACAAGCAAAAAGCAATTTAAATATAACAGTGCCGTTAGCATCACACAAGACCTAGCAACGGCAGCACTAGAAGATAGCAGGTCTTGGAAAACCATATATTGAAAAATAAAAAGAACTGGAGTCACTGCCAGAAATATGCCCAGCAAAGCTAAGCATAATGCTGAATGGGGGAAAATGGACATTTAATAAATGGCCAGACTTTCTGAATTTTGTTTTAAACATAAAACAACAGCCATGAGCTTAATAGGAGACTTGACGTGTAAGATCCATGAGAAATATAAGGTATATATCAAAGGCTAATTACAAGATACTCAATAAGGACAGACTGTTTACTTTTTATATGAGGAAATGTAAAATATGTGTCTAAGATTCTTATTAGTAATTGGGTAGTTCAGAAGAAAGATTGGGGTAGACCTGGCCATGATATGATTCTAAAAAGTAAAAGGAAAAGATAAAAATGATCATTATCTTATATAAATGATGTGTGAGAGGAAGAATTGATGCAGAGGAATTAGATGGGGTATAGAAAATGGTGAGTTGGTGAACTTAGAAAAAAGAGGTTATCCACCTTCAGAGAAATAAAACACAAATAAATATAGTATGGTTGTATAGAGATTGCATGTGAATATTTATGTCTATAAAATGATTATAGATATCTAAATATATATGCATGTGTATGTATATATATCTTTGTGTGTAAATGTATATATGTGTTTGTACATGTATATTGTAAGCATGTATTCATATGCACATACATTCATATGTATGTATATTTATATATAGGTGTATACATATATACGTATATTCTTAAATGTAGTCTTCTTGAGGGAGGGGAGGAGGAAGGGAGAAAAAGAATAAAATAAAAAGCACATAGCAAAGAACAAAAGAAAACTTGCAAGGAAGAAAAAAGATGGACAGCTCTGAACATACTACATAGTATTTATTACATAAGTTATCTTGAAACAGAAATTTATTGTGTATTTTGAACCTTCTACATTCTGCTGTGCACATGGCAATGAATAAATTAATAAAAATACAACTTGAAGGACATGAGGAATATCATATCTTCTACTCTAAATATGCACATTTAATCTTGGAAACTTAATTGAACATTGTGTTTAGGAAAGATTAACAGGATTAATTTTATGTCAAATTACATATTTAAAGTGGTTTATCTTTATAAAAATTATCACTATTATTTTTACACAGCAATATGGTTATTATTTGCTAATTTCTCAAGTTGTGTGCATCACATATTCATTGTTTTCAAAATTCCTACCTATTTTGAATAAATTACTATGTCACCATCATCTTGACATCATTATTTCACAGGTTCAAGGTCTTCATCCTATGGAATGCTTTTATTGATTTTACTATACAACTCAGGTAAGATAAACCTGCAGAAGGTAGGATTTGAGCTGTCTCCAAGGAAGCCAGGGGGGCTAAAAGGAAGTGGTGAGTAGGGAGAGCATGCTAGATATGGGAGACAGACAGTGAAAAGACACAGATTTGGAAGATTGATTTTCCCATGTAACAAAGTGAACCAAGGTAGCTCAAGGTTGCAGACGAGAGTGAATTGGAATAAGACTGGAGAAGTGTGAAAGGGCCAGATTGTGAAGAGTTTAAAATACCAGAGGAGTTTATATTTGATTCTGGAGATAACAGAAAGACACTGGAGTTAATGAAGTATGTGTATGCATGTGGAGGGTGTTTGTGTGACAGTCAGATCTGCACTTTAGGAAAATCATTTTGGTAACTGAGTAGAGTGGATTGGAATGGAAAGATGGATGAGGCAGAGAGACCAATTAGAAGAATATAACAGTGATTGGGGTAATGAGGATCTATAAAGTAAGTTTGTGGCTGTGTGAGTAGAAAGAATCTGACATACAGGAGAATACTAGTGTCACTAACGACATGGTGCCAATGGAAATTCCAATGTAGAAAGACAATGTATTGTTGGTTTTGAATTGTTGCAACTAGGGATAGAGAATTAGACTGATTTGCATTGCAGCATATATCTCTCCTGTTCTACTGACTCAGCTCCCAATCTGGTGCTACCCTTAACCCTACCTTTGTGTTTACAGACACCATAAAATCGATATACCTGTTAACCAGTTTTGTCACCCTAAAAATTGTGTCTCTATGCCTAGACATGTGTGTTGTAGATCATAGATGTCAAACTAGCTCAGGATGTATTACAGCCATAAAACTCCCAAGTCCTGCCAAACCAGATTAAAATGTAATTGGGAAATATTTAACAATATAAATATAAATGTAGTAGAAGATAGATAATATTAATATGTGGTTTTCTGAGTCAACATGCAAACCATTAGGATCCTTACTAAGGTTTAGTGGCTCCATCTCTATTTAAGTTTGACCACACTGGTATAGACAATCAATAAATATTAAACAGCTTATTCTAGCTGTGCTTCACAAAGACCCAATCTGCTGACAGTGAGCCTGAAAAGTATGGAATCTTTATGTTGCTAATAGGAAGAGGTAGATTTAGTGTGCTTTAGATAAATTCATAAATGGTAGAGCCATAATGCATTATTAAAGTCAGTTTATTTTATTTGAATTGGACGCTAGATGGTACAGCTGATATAGTACCAATCTTGGAATCAAAAAGTATCATGGAGTTCAAATTCAACTTCAGATACTTACTAACTGTGTGACCCTGGGCAGGTCACTTAACCCAGTTTTCTTCAGTTTATTCATCTGAAGTGGCAAACCACTCCAATATCTCTGCCAAGAAAACATGCAATGGGGACACAAAAAGTCAGACACATCTGAAAAATGACTGAAAAACAAATTATGTTTGAAGCACCACTACAATATTTATGAAACTCAGAGGAACTGTGTTCTCTTATAACAGACTTTGGTAACATTGCCACAGATAGAATATCAAACTGGCTACATGAATAACAGGCAGAATAGTATAGTAGATAGAGTACTGAACTTGGATTTAAGGAGATCTTGGGTCAAATCCTCCCAATGATGCTTTTAAACTCTATGATCATGAACTTGTCATTTTATTCTCTGAGCCTGTTTCTTTATCTATAAGATGGGATAATAGTACTTCTCATGTCTTCTGCAAGTGTAGTTGTGCTGCTTATAAGAGCTGATGCATGTAAAGTATTTTGCAAACTAAAACATTATTTAAAATGTCAATTATTATTGTCTTTGGTCTAATCTGCTTTCACATTTTTAGATAAGGGCCCAAGTGGTACACTTCTGGTTCTTTTGCTTGGTTCCATCTCAGAAAAACTTAAATGGATCTTTGCCCTGCTCAAATAATATTTAATTGAAATAACTCTTTCCCCTTGGCACAATGGACTGGTCTTTCCTCTTGGAGAGTCTCTATGAGCATTTTTATACACTATGTTTAACTCCATAAATAATATACAAGAATCTTTGAAGAGAGATATACAGATTTCTTAAATTCAGAGGTTAATTTGAATGAACTCTTGGTATAGCTATTAAGACACATTGGAAATGTAGGCCATGTTACTATATTCATCAATTGTGATAACATTGCTTTTAATAAGTCAAAACTAAAGACTGATTCTACAATAAAGCACTTTAATTAGGCTATCAGATTTGGCAAACTCATTTTTCATTCTTTATGTCTAGGAACCTGCTTTTAATGTAGTAAGGAATGCTGTGATTATCAATCATTAGTGACACCAACTTGGTAGTTTTACAAAAAATGTTTGAACCATGGCTACAGTATGTACTTTAGTCACCACAGGATTAAGCTATGCTGTGAGCAGCTGGAATTTATACCTGGAATTCAGTCTGGTTCAATATTAGGAAAGTTATAAGCATAATTGGCCACATCAGCAAGAAAAACAACAAAAATCATATAACTATCACAATATACACAGAATATATTTTTTATAAAATACTATACTCATTCATTTTTGGAAAAACAAAATAAAACCAGAAAGCAAAGGAATAAATGGAACTTTCCATAAAATGATGAGTAATATGTATCTAAAACCAAGAACAAGTATTATCTATAATGTGGATAAAGTAGAGACTTTCCCAATAAGATCGGGGATGAAGTACGATTGTCCATTATCACCACTATTATTCAGTATTGTACTAGAAATGGTAGCTGTAGCAATAAGACAAGAAAAAAAGGAATATATGCAAGTACGAAATGAGGAAACAAAAATGTCTCTTTGCAGATAAAATGATGGAAATACATATAAAATGCTAAAGAATCAAATAAAAAACTAGTTGCAATAATGAACAACTTTAGCAAAGTTGGAGGATATGAAATAAACTTGATAAATCATCGGCATTTCTAGATACAGTTTTACTAACAAAACAGACCAAGAAGAGAGATAAAAATTCCATTTAAAATAACTGCAGACAACATAAAATACTTGGTAGTGGAAAAAATAAGGACACTGATAGTGGAGTTGAGAACTGGTCCAACCCTTCTAAAGAGCCATTTGAGACTATGACCAAAAGTTTATAGAACTGTACATGTCCTGTGACCCAGCAATACTACTGCTAGTTCTGTACCTGAAAAAGATCAAAGAGAAGGAAAAGGACCTATACATACCAAAATATTTGTAGCAGTTTTTTTTTTGTGGTGGCAAAGAATTGGACATTGAAGGGATACATATCAATTGGTAAATGTTCAAACAAATTGTGGTATATAATTGTGATGGAATGTTACTGTGCTATAAGAAATGATGAAAAGGATTATTTCAGAAAACTGTTGGGAGACCTATATGAGGCAAAGAGGAGTGAGCAAAACCAGGAGAACATTGTACACAGTAATAGCAATATAATAAGAGTGATCAATTGAAAAACTTATCTAATCTGATCAGTGTAATTATCTAAGACAATTCTGGAAAACTTGTGTTGAAATATGTATGATATGAAATTCTTAAAATGATTTCTTTTTCATTTGTTATAGATTTCCATTGTCAAAGAATGCATCATCTTTATGGGAGATGAGCCTTTTCATATTAATCTAGGTTTGTCTTAAGAAAGCAAACAGTTTCTCACTGGAACCATACTTAGAGTCTTCCCACATCTCCACCCCCTGGCTTTTCTGTTTTTTCTTCCAGCTAAAAACCCACTTTGTACAAGAAGCTTTTCTCAATTCTACTTAATGCTAGTGCCTTCTCTCTGAAATCATCTCTAATTTATCTTTTGTATATATTGTTCATACAAAGTTGTTTGCATGTTATCTCCCCAATTATATTGTGAGCTCTTTGAGAACAGGGACTTTTTTTTTTAGTACACATTCATAATCCACTAAAGAGAGCAAGATCCTGACTCAGTGAAACAAAATAACCAACCCTTACTATGGGTTCGGTGGAGTTGAGTCTCCCAGATTCCCTTTTGATTTGCTGTTTTTGATGGGAAGTCAAGATGGATGCTATTCCTTCTTAAGAGTATAAAAAAAGTTGTACTTTTTACCTAGTCCTCAAAATTCCAAAGAATCTTTGATCTTACTTTATGAAATCTCTGAAAGAAAACAAAAGCTTTTTGCTCCACAAATTCTTACTTAGATTACAAACCTTGGCTGGAGTAAAGGGTTAGATCTGCTATAGACTCCAACATAGCTTTGTTCTTTGGTGGAATTTTTAAAGGCTATTTGGGGAAAATTCAGGCTTTGAAATGAAGGCAAAGAGTTGAGTAGCATCAAAACAACTAAGCAGAAGCATCTCTTTGGAAGAAAGGAAGATTTCAAACAATACAAAGTCAAAGAGACAAAGAAAACATTTTTTCTTTGTGATTCCATGACCCTTGGTGGCAATGATGAAGGAAAGGATCTTGTCAAGACTTCAATTTAAAATAAAAAAGCATTTCTGACCATAAAATGGCAAGTGGAAATAAAGAAACTTGTATTAAATGCTGAATTAATGCTGAATTATGTAGAAATGTTCAATGCTGATAAGCAGTTTGGAAAAAAAAACAAACCTGTTCTATACTTAACTGAAGGAGGCAGCAAAGATCTCAATCATATGAAAGTTAATTTAGCTTCTTTGAGACACTTTGGGCACAAGGTCCAGCAGCATGAAGTGAATTTAGGTAGTACTAAGGAGGAAAACATCTAAGCTTCAGGGCAACAAGTCCAGGATGAGAACTTTGTTGTTGTTCAATTGTTTCTGATTTTTCATGACCCCATTTGGATTTTTTCCAGCAGAAATACTAGAGTGACTTGCTATTTCTTTCTCTAGTTCATTTTTACAGTTGAGGAAACTGAGTGAAACAGTGTTAAATGACTTGTCCAGGGTCTCACAGCTAGTAAGTATCTGAAAGTACATTTGAACTCTGGTCTTCCTGACTTCAGTACTAGCTCTCTAGTATTCCATCTAGTTATCTGCCAAGTATATAAGTAACTTATTTGTTATGATTTAAAGGTTCTTCCATCCCAGGAATATCTATCCCACTGTCCTGATACAGAACCTGAACTGCCAATTTAGGGAAAAATATTTTGGGTGAAGTTATTATTTCTGAAATGTACAAATATGTTACATGACCAATTCATTGGTCAACATTTACATATGAAGTATGATAGTTCTTTCCTAGCAGAGAAGAGCTGTGTAGGAAATGGGAAGTGAAATGGTTGGGTCATGGGATGCTGTACTGGCATTCTTAGACTGCCAAGATACAAAAGACAGGCATATGGCCCATGAAGGCTGATAATATTTATAGAAACTAGAGGGAACAAAAAGAAATGCTTGTTTCACAGTTTTTCCTAGAAGTCTCATCCAGAAATATAGCTTTCTTCGAAAGTTTTTCCCGAGTCTGAGATTGTGCTTGTAAAGTAGAACAAGTTACCTTGCTGAGAGTGAGATATGTCATGCTACTACCATGCATGCCCATGGCCTACTGACTTTGAGGACTGTATTCATTCTCATTTTGATTTCATGTCTTTTTAACTAGCCTTATGCACAGGTCAGTCACCTTCTATATTCTAGACACTGAGAATACAAAGACAAATATGAAGCAGTCCTTGCCCTGGCTAAGCTTAGATAGAGACACTGTCCAAATGATTGATCACCAGAACACAAAGAGTTTGAGGTTTAGAGAAAACAACTTCCCTTTGCTGTAGGGAAGGCAATCAGCCCTAAAAGATTTTGTACATCTTCATGATGCAACATTGATTCCTAGCTGGGAGCAGAAAGACTGGGAAGATGGGTTAGAAGGCTGCCTCACTGTCCTCGTTCTTGAAGACTGACAGCAGCTTCAGTCTGCAGACCCATGGTACCAAAGAAACAGGAAATGCTAAAATTCTGGGAGAATTTAAATGTGCCAGAGGAGAAAAGGTAGAAACTAAATAAGAGGGGAATCAGAGCTCAGCTCAAAGTCACAGGCAGGAAAATAAAAGGAATGCTTTAATGGTTTTACCAAGAGCTTTTCCTACTACCTCTTTCTTCCTACTGGTTCCTGGGGTTTTTTTTTTCCTATGCTTTATTATGGGTGCTTAGAGGTTTGTTTCTTTTTTCTTTTTTTTAATCTTTATTTTATAGGATAAAAGGAGCATTTCCATAACAAAGTATAATTTAAGTAAATGACTGCACATGAAACTCCAAATCTATTATATACAACTTGCTATTCTATTTAAATATGTAATAAAGCTATCATGTAAATTTCTTTCTTTTTTTTTCCTTTGTCTTCCCTCCACTGTTCCCACTTTAGAGATGGCTACTATTAGGCACAGATTTTATAGCTATAGCTATAGATATGGATATGGATATAGATATGGATACAAATATAGATATATAGATATTTAAATATGTATATATATATATATGTGTGTGTGTGTGTGTGTGTGTGTGTGTGTGTATGTATGTGTATGTATATCCAGAGGGCCCATGATGGAATTCTACATAAAAATGTTTATTAAGTCACTGAATGTCTCTGAGACTAGGTTTCTTCTATAAAATGGCAATGCTAATACCTACAATATTTAACTCACGGGCTTCTTATGAGCATGGGTTGAGGATCTCTGTGAAGTACTTAGCACATTTTAAAGTCCTATATAAATGTCATTGTTAGTACTATTCATCAGCAACATAGTGCTGAGGCACTTTGTAGCAACATTTGTATTCTTACAGTGAATATGTTCATTATACATGATTCTAAAATATTTATGAAAGCACCCATAAAATCCTTCAGCACACTTTGTCCTTGTCTTCAATCCACTGAAACAAAATTGATTCCTTTAAAAATGTTCCAGTTTTTCACGAATTTAGTCAGACTTCCCCCCATTTTCCACCCCTAGCCAACAATGATAGATGTTAGGCTTTTATGTTTTTAAAGTTTATGAAACAAATTATAGACAAAAAAACAGATCTAGGGATCAAGATTGAGGTATCAAAAGCAGAGAAGACACTGAATCACAGTTTATTCTATAAAATGATAGTCATAATACCTAAACTATTTAACTCACAAGGTTATTGTGAAGATCATATGAAAATCTCAGCAAAACACTTTGCAAACATGAAGGTGCTGTATAAATGTCAGTTAATATTATTTATCAGATTTTAAGTCAATGTGAGAAGAACTTTATTATATAAGAACTGTTCGATAGTACAAGCTTTCACAGGGTAGTGAGCTGTATGTAATTGACACTTTTCAAATGGAGGCTGCATGACAAGCTGTCAGGGATACTTCAGAAGGGATTTTTGATTGGGTGGGAGGATGGACTAAATGACCTCTTGCGATCCCTTCCAACCCTCTAAGATCTTCTAGTCCTAAGATCTTACCTAGTCATCCAGGTAGCTTTGCTTGACATCCCTGAGTCCTTAAAATAAGGGGGAGGGTTGAAAAGATGGACAAGTGAAGGAACAGAGGACGCACTGAATACAAACTTTACCTATTTCATAATTTTATCCAAGGCCAACCCCTGTCTATTTCTTTCCCTGCTTTTTTTGGTGAAAATTAAGTAAAACTCAATTTCTCTAATTCATTTAAAAATTAGACATATGGACTATTTCAGTGGCTAAACAAGTAGAAGTTTTTGGCTTAAAATGATCTCAGCTGATTTGACCATCAGAAATATTTTTCCATTGAACTAAATTGATGGAAATTTAACTTGCTATGCTGAAAAAGATTCAAGGCCTATTCAAACCAGTTTCTGTAGAAGGTAGAATTCTGGTTGCCAAATGACTCTTCACCCAACCAATGATCAACTAATTGATTAGTTCGTTTTCTTTTTGGAAGGAGAAAATCACAAATGCAGATAAATCCTCTCAGAAAATCTATATTTCATGAGTTTAGGGATATGGTATTTCATCACTATAAGCACTCTGGTGTACTCCTTCCTAAATCCATGGCAGTGAATTAGAAGACAGTGTCCTGGAGAGTATTCCAGTTGACAGCAATATGAGTAAACCCATAGCCCTGTTCATTCCACAGAGGAAAATAGAGCCAGCAGTTACTTAAGGAGCTCTTTGTGTAATGAGAGCTACTACATCAAGTCAGGAAAGAGAAGCTGCCAAAGCCTATGCTTTGTTTCTTGTTAGCTCCCTTCTTGAAATTTTTTTTGAAATTCTGTTTTTTTTTTCTCTTTCTGTCTCTTGACAGTTTTTCCCACCTCTTGCTCTTCCTTCTGGCGTGGGCTTGATACTCCACATGCCTCTATACCTTGCAGTTTTCTGAGATTGTTGTCTCGAGTACATCAGTAACCTAGGTAAATCTCAAAATTGTCATTCTACTTCCTTCTATATCATTAGGATTTCCAGGACTTTCTATCTGCTCTGCAACAGAGGAATGCTCTTTTATCTGTTCTCTGCCCTAATTAAACTTGAAAGTAGAGGTTTTCCAGCTTTTTTATTTGTGTCTTCAGCACTTGGCCCAATGCTTGGCACATAGTAGGTACTTAATACCAAATCCTGTAAACATAGCAATGAGGACAGACTCCTAGGAGGTCATGAATCTGTCTAAAGGTTAAGTTTTTTTGGTGGACTTTAGATTTTGAATTGATGGCTCATTCTTAGACATATTAGAAAACAAAATTATAGGTAAATAACATAATTTGAGGTGAGAAAATACATAAGAAATGTCTGCATCTTTTCCCCATTGGGGTTGGTGACTTCTCTATTTCAGGTTACTAAAAATGGCTTCATTTTAATTTTGAATAATTTCTTAATTTTTTCTCAGTATTTTGGATAAAAGAGGCTTGTTGACTCAGTATTTTATGGTATCCTTTCTACTAGGATAATATGGAGGAGTTGAGTGATCGAGATTTTATGTTTGATATTTGTAATTCATTTTATTTATGAGAAAAAGTAGTGGAGAAAATCACAAATAGTGAATTGTGAATCAATAAGTATGGTTATGCTATTATCTAAAAGCTCAGAAATGTCTATTTGAAATTGAGCCATCAACTTTGCTAAAATGAATTTAAATATAGTTTTTAATGGAAAGACTCATCTAGGTGGCTGAATTTTTTTTTTCAAGAATAGTGAGAATTCCCTGGTATAAGAAATTACTTTTTTGTACTGCTGACAGAACTAATAGGTCAGGCTGTCCTTGACCCTTATCTAGAAATCTTTCGTGCTTAAGTTTCCTTAACTTTTCTACAGTTGCATAAAAAACATCTTGACATGATCAGGGATTTATTCTATTAGTTTCTGGTCCTTGTAAGTAAAGACCTGACCCACTTTGCTAAAAAACACATTTTTTAGTGTTCAATAAAGTACCACTTTAAAAAAGAGGCAAGTTTCCTTTTGGGTACATAAAATTGTAAATGAGTTCAGTTTTATTGGCACATAAACATGTGCACTAATTTGATGCAGAGCTCCAGATTCTGGAGCCAGAGCAGCAGAGTTTGTTTTTTGTCCTACTCATTGGAAAAATAATTTCCTTCTTTTCCTCCCCATTGGATAAATTTATATATGTAATATATATATAATATAATATAAAAATAATATATATTAAGGAATATATATTAAAGGAAACAAGATGAGGGAGGAATATATATACATATATGTATGTATGTATATATATGTGTATATATACACATACATATATATACCTCCCATATATATGAATCCCACATATATATGAATGTATATATACATATGTGTGTATATATCCATCCCTCATCTTTGTTATGTATATGTATATATACATACACATATGTATGTATATATGTATGTGTGTTGATATATATATATATATATATATATATATCCCTCACTCATCTTTGTTCTTGTTTCCTTTAATATTTAGAAGGGAAAGTAAGATTAGACTTTCTCATTCTTTTGCCTCCTCTTTCCTCTTAAGTTCACTACTTATGATTGAGGGAAATGAAAAGACTGAATAATTGGGAAGGTCATATTTCATAAGATAACTTGTACTTTTAAAGAAAATGCCTAATTTGGAAAGTGAAAAATATTATATATGTATTGTGTTGAGGTAAATCACAAATGCAGTGATTATTCTAGGATAAAAGCAATGAAGTATGGAAAGCATTGTAACACCTGTCAGCTAATGATCCTGTATTAAAGCCCTACTTTATGCCAGATACTGTGCTTGGTGCTAGAAATAAAAATACAAAGAATGAAACCATTCTTACTCTCAAGAAGCATACATTTCAAAGTCCTATAGTCCCAAGGATACTTTCTGCTATTCCCTTTCTCTTTTTACTTGTTGAATTACTGCCTATCCTTTAAAGCCACACTAAAAATGCCACTTTCTCAGGAATCCTTTCCTGATTTTTCCCATAGTTAATGGCTTTTATCTCTTTGATCACCCATAGCACGTTGTAAATGTCTTATACATGTGTTCTTACCTAACACTGAATAGGTGTTGCCTCAGTCAAACTGAGACCTGTTGAAAACCTTAGATTGAAAAAGTCAAGGACTCCCACAGCATCTAGGGCTATCTCCAGTCATCCTGATCTTCATCTCGCCACTTCACCCAGATGGCTTCAGAGGAGAAAGTGAGGTTGGCCATTTTGCACGGCCCTCCCTCACTTAAATCCGGTTCATTGCATGTCATGCATCACCTTCTTGATGCTACGGTCTCTTAAAATGAAGGGAAACAATAGCAACAACAATACTTGTATTATATAGTGCTTGTTTAGTGTGAAGAGTGAATGCAACAAAGTGATCCTGTTATTTGAATTTACACAGCATATTTCCATTGGGGTAAAACCAAAGAACAATTTAAGATAGTAATTACTCCTAATAGTGTGAATTTGGCTACATGGGGCCACTTAAGGGAATTCAGTGCTGGTATCAAACAATTGTTTGGGTATGTGTTATATCTCCCTCTGGAATGTAAGCTTCATGAGGGCAGGCATAATATGTTATCTAAAATTTTTATTTCTTCCAAGTTAGCACAGTGTTCTTGATAAAACATACACTTAATGCTTATTGAATTTAACTGAATTACTGGTCTGGAGAACTCTGGAACTTATATCTAGGAGAGATTATTTATACTATTACCCCCATTTAATGATTTATGACAGTTCTTAGCACTTTTGTATGTCATGAACCCCTTTCTTATTCTGGTAAAAACCATTGAACACTTTCTCAGAATATTGTTTAAAATGAAGCAATTATATCAGTTGTTTTTAAAAAAAAAAAGTTCACATACCCTGAATTGTGAGAACCTGAATTGTCTCTAATCTGGTTCAGAGGATTCAGTGGTAGACTGCATAAATACCTATCCATGCCCTTCACTTTTGAGGGATAGGGTTTAAAGGAAAATTCTTTATTTGGGAACTTGCCCTGATTATTAAGATGAAAGTCAGGACAAAGAGAATTTAAAGTTTCTTTAAAAGCACAGCATAGTAACAGCATGTTGATAAACTGATTGTTGAAGATTAGCAAGGGTTCCAAGGTGAAACCAGCTTTTATTGACAACTTCTATGAGATAAGACAATTCAGAGAAGTCCATATCAGAAAAAGGGAATGGGCCATTACATTTCCATTCCTCTGCACTGGCCAGATACAAAAAGAAGTGTGGGTGATTTGGTATGTGATAAATAACAGACAATACAAAGCTGCAGACTAGGTGACCCCTCCCCCAACACTGATTGAGGAAGGTCTGAGAACACTGACTCCACATACCATTCTGTAGTATGAGAACTCATCTTATTCATATACTATGAAACCCCAGAAGACTAGATTCTTGGAGAAGGGCAAAGAAAGATAGTAGAAAAAAGTTAATTGCACAATTCCCTTTCTATACATACACATTTTAACTTATATGTAATAAAAATTAATCAAAGTGCTCCACTGAAGCCTAAGTCTAATGCCTCAGCATTACATGGGAGTAACAGTGGGATTTGAAAGTCAGCAAAATACAAGCCCTGGTAGGTTCTGTGAAACTTGAACAGCTTCAAGTGATGCTCCAGGGATGGACAGGGTGTTGTTTGGCCACTAGCTGACCTAAGTATAAAGAAGCTTTTCACCAGAATGTTGACTATCAAGT
Source organism: Pseudocheirus occidentalis (assembly GCA_028646575.1). NCBI lineage: Eukaryota > Metazoa > Chordata > Mammalia > Diprotodontia > Pseudocheiridae > Pseudocheirus > Pseudocheirus occidentalis. The sequence continues at coordinate 116,274,646 of CM053593.1, forward strand.
ACTAATTTATTTTTTCTCCCTGGCTTGTTGTTGCTGTTGTTTAGTCATTTTTAAGTTGTGTCCAACTATTTGAAACCCCATTTGAGGTTTTCTTGACCAAGATACTAGAGAGGTTTGACATTTCCTTCTCTAGCACGTTTTATAGATGAGGAAACTTAGGCAAACAGGGTTAAATGACCTGTCCTGGGTCATGGAGCTAATAAGAGCCTGAGGCTGGATTTGAACTCATGAATATGAGTCTTCCTGATTTGAGGTCTCTCCACTGTACAAACTAGTTGCCCCCATGGATATTCATGACCATTATGTACTAAGTTGTGCAGAGCTTGCTATCCCTAAAGAAATCTTTTGAAGTATTAAAATATTCTCCCACACAACCTTGTAAGTGATCCTTTCCATTTTTTAACTGAAGAAACTTTCTCAGAGACATGAAATGAATTGCATGGAGTCATTGAGTCAGGTGTAGGTGGACAGAACCACATTTCTCACTACCTCCTATTCATTTTTCTCAGATGACCTACAGGCACCTTAAATTTGACATACTTAAAATTTAATTTTAACATCTATTATGATAATATTATTACAACCATAACATAGAAATAATTTAACAACCATCAAAATGTCCTGTGCCCCAAAGCAAATTGTCTTGATTTCCCAATTTTTAATATGATTCTACCATTATCCCATTCCCTCAGATTTGAACCACTAGAATTATTTTTGGCCCCCTTTGCCTGCTTCGTTATTTTTTACATGTACAATTAGTCATTTAATTCCTATCTCTGCTTCTTTCTAAGTATCTCCCCCATCTTTCTCTTCTTTTTCATTCCTGCTTCCACAGTTTTCATTCAAGGTCTTCTTACCTTACATATGAACTATTGCAATAGTTCTGCCTCCTGTCACTTTGCTTTCCAATCTATCCTTATCAATTACATTATCTTGCTGTTCCCAAAGTACCACTTTGTGTCATTCTCCAACTCAGAACCCTTCTTCGTTCAGTTGAAGCCCCCTATAATCTGGCCATTCCATGTCTTTTCAGGCTTACCTCCTAACAGTCTTCCACATATATACAGTTTTCTTGTTCAATTGGACTTGAGTCTCATTTACTACAGAACATTTGTTCATACTGTTCCTTCTGCTGAGATTGGATTTTTTTTTTCTTCCTTATAATTTACCTACCTCTTGAAAAATTTTATCCATTCTTTCAGAACCATATCAAATACTGCTGCCTACATGAATCCCTCCTTGATCACCTCATTCACAGAGATTGTTGATACTTCTGAGATGCTATAGAACTTTGTTCAGTTCTAAGTGCTGACTGTGTTCTTGTTGTTATGTTGTGTCTTACTTTTTGTAACCCCACTCAGGGTTTTCTTGGCAAAGCTGCTGGAGTGGTTTGGCATTTCATCTCCAGATTATTTTACAGATGAGGAAACTGAGGCAAACAGGGTTAAGCTGCTTGCCCAAATACACACAGCTAGTGCCTGAGGCTGAATTTGAACTCAGGTCTTCCTGACTCCAGACCTGGTGGTCTGTCCACTAAGCCACCAAGCTGGCTCCTTGTCTTGTACATGTTCTTTATGTATGACTTAGGTCCTTAAAGTCAGGGGCCACATTTTATGTATTTCTGTAAACCCCATTGTGCTTTATACATAGTAAATCCTAGACTCATATGTGATATAGAAATTTGTTTGAAGTTCCCAGGGAAATTCTGGAGCTATATGTTGTTTTCTCCCAATAGAATATGAGTTTCCTGAGGTCAGGGACTTTCTTTTGTCTTTTAGTGCTTAGTCAAATCTGGTGTATAATAGGTTTTTAATGAATGCTTTTATAATTCAAATAATAGAGCCTTTTAATACTTTTATTTATATTATAAGATAATTCCCAATTGCATGTGTAAATTTTTTGACAATCACTTTAAAAAATTTAGTTCCAAATTCTCTACCTCTCTCTCCCCTCCTTGAGAAGATAAGCAATTTTATATCTATTATATATGTGAGATCATGTAGAACATTTTTCCATATTAGCCATCTTACAAAAGAAAACAAAATGAAACAATAAAAATAAAGTAGGTTTTTAAAAAGTATGCTTCAACCATCATTCAGGGTTCATCAGTTCTTTCTCTTGAGGTGGATGCCATTTTCATCAAGATTCCCTTGGAATTGCATTGGATCATTGTCTTACTAAAAGTAAGCTAAGTCTTTTATAGTTGATCATACTTCCAGGGTCATTGTTACTGTATACAATATTCTCCTGGTTCTTCTCTTCTCATTTTGCATCCGTTCATATAAGTGTTCTCGGGTTCTTTTGAAACCATCATGCTTGTCATTTATTATCATGCAGTAGTATACCATCAAAATCATGTACCACAACTTGCTCAGCCATTCACCAATTGATCCACATTCCCTCTATTTCCAAACTTTTGCTCACTAAAAAGAGGTGCTATAAATACTTTTATATAAATACATACCTTTCCCTCTTCTTTGATCTCTTTGGGATACAGACCTAGTAGCTGTATTGCTGGGTTATGTGATGAATGGAAGCCCTTAGTGGCAGACTTCCTGGGTAATTAATAATCAATTTATTAATTAGACTAGCCAGAAATCAATAACTTGATGGCCATTGGTTTCTCTCAGCAACCAAAGACCCCAAGGGAGAACCTGACATACCTTTAATACCTTATGAAAGGGAATGCCCCTTACAAATTAAAATCAACCCTCATTGGTGGACATTTAGTGAGGAGGTGGGCTAAAAGTTGGGCTCTTACTTCTGAGAATGTTGCTTAATTGTGAGATGTAGCAGCCTTCAGTTATCTGGGCAGGGGAAGCCATTTCCATCTGAACCTCTCTGTTGAATAATGCCAGATCAAGACATAGTCAGAGGTTTTTAATCATCTATTGACAACAGATTAGAAAAAGCTGAGGTATAGGCTCAGTGTTGATAGTTTTGAAATTCTTAGCCAAAAGAAAGATTTTCCCAGTTGACAGGGGAAACAATCAAAGAAATAATAATTTACCAGAAAACTAAAGATATTACCAAAATGTTATATTTGTTACTTACCCTTCTGATATTTATTAAGATGACTAAACTTCAAAACTGTTTTGTTTTGTTTTTTTAAAATAGCATTTATTTTTTAAAATTACATGTAAAGTGGCAGCAAGGTGGTACAGTGGTTAGAGTACCAGGCCTGGAGTCAGGAGGACCTGACTTCAAATCCAACCTTAGATATGACACTTATTAGCTGTGTGACCATTGGCAATTTATTTAGTCTTGACTGCCTCACACAAAAAAAGAAAACAATTAAATGGAAAGACAAACTTTACCAATCATTCAAAAAAAATTTTGAGTTCCAAATTTGACATAGGTTATATGTGTGCAGTCCTGTAAAACATATCTTGATATTAGTCATGTTATGAAAGAAGAAACAGACAAAAAGAAAAACACACACATACAAAAAGCAAAAATTATATTCTTTGATCTGCATTCAGATTTTATCAGTTCTTTCTCTCAATGTGAATATTATGTTTCCTCATGAGTTCTTTAGAACATTGTATTGCTGAGAATAACTGTCATTCATAGCTGATCATCATACAGTGTTGCTATTACTTTGTACAATGTTCTCCTGGTTCTGGTCACTTCACTTTGCATCAGTTCATGTAAGTCTTTCCAGGTTTTTCTGAAATCTACATGCATGTCATTTCTTATAGCACAATTGTATTCCATTATATTAATAACCACAACTAGTTCAGCCTTTCCCCAATTAATGGGTATCTCCTCAATTTTCAATTCTTTCCACCACAAAAAAATGCTACTATAAATTTTTTTGTACAAAGTAGGTGCTTTACCATGTTAAAAAAATATCTTTGGGATACAGACCTAGTAGCTGGTTTTGCTGGTTCAAAGGGTTTGATTGCCCTTTGGGCATAGTTCCAACTTGCTCTCCAGAATGATTATATCTGTTCACAGCTCCACCAACAGTGCGCTTGTGTCCCAATTTTCTTGCATCCCCTCCAACATTTATTGTTTTCCTTTACTGCTAGGTATGAGATGGTACTTCACAGTTGTTTTCATTTGCATTTCTCTAATAAATAGTGATTTAACGCATTTTTATATGGCTTTAGGTAGCTTTGATTTCTTCTTCTGAGAATTGACCTTCTATCAATTAGGGAATGATTTGTATTCTCATAAATTTGACTCAGTTTTCTATGTATTTGATAAATGAGACCTTTATCAGAGATACCTCTGTGAAAATTTTTTCTCAGCTTTCTTCTTCTAATCTTAATTGTATTGATATTTTGAGCAAATCCTTTAAAATTTAATGCAATAAAAGTTATCCATTTTGTATCTCACAGTGTGCTCTATCTCTTGTTTGGTCATAAATTCTTCCCTTCTCCATAGATCTGACAAGTAAACTATTCCTTGCTCTCTTATTTATGGCATGACTCTATGTCTACATTATGTACCCATTTTAACCTTGCGTTATAGTATCATGCAAGATGTTGTTCTATATCTAGTCTCTGTCATACTATTTTCCAGTTTTCCCAGTACCTTTTATCAAATAGTGAGTCCTTGTCCCACAAGCTGTTGTTCAAAACTTCTGTAACACTATGCCATTAGGAAAAAGTATGATGAAATAAAGGAAATGTGAAGGCACTTTTATCAATTCTGATATGCTCTTATTAGGGTCTTATTTATATTTTAAGAATTGTTGGTTTCCTATTATAGCTGTGACTGATCCACAGTAGCATCAGACTAGGCCATGCTAGAAAGTAATGATGGTAGAAAGTCTTGTATCTCTGCATAATTCACTCCCACTTCATAGCTTACCAATAAAAGGAAGGGACTAGGTGGGTCTCCATTCACATGGCCTACCAAGAGACAGTAATTTGGTATATTTCGGGCATATATTTGTAACCTTTCCTTATTTATTTAACACATATTAATTGAGAAGCTATCATCTAAAAAGCCCAGTCTTCATGGATCATCTGAAGAACTTATCGCTGATAGGAGTATGTTCTTTTTATATGATGATAATAAGATTGCTAGAGTGAATATTTTGAGTTCTTTTTATAATAGTTGTAATTGATTTGCACTCATACAAATTCCCTCCCCCATATCCACTAAGAAGTCTTCTGGTGTCCATTTTTGAAGAAGGTTGGTCATGGTCATGGATTAGGCAAAAAATAAATAATGAATTTAGAATCAGAGGACCTAAGTTCAAACCAGCTTTGCTATCTTTATAGCTTTTAACATGTCAGCTCTCTTTTATAGGCTGTGGTTTCTTCATCTCTAAAATAAGTGAGTTGAAATAGATATTTTTAATGCCTCTTCTAGCTATAGATCTGGAGGGGGCATCATATTACCAAAGTAGTAGTAGGTCCTATAATCTGAACTTCATCATTACATTGTCCTAAGCAATGAATTAAACCATTTTTCTCTTTCCATTCCCAACTCTAATAGTCTTGGCATTGCATGAGAGGATGGGAAATGAGTGGCTTAAAGAAGCCAGACTGACTTGTCTCTTCTTAAAACATGCATATTGGTATTAATATTTTTAACTTGAAATAAATTAGAATGACTTCTCATTAAAATTTGTCATTTTCATCTGAATTGTTTATCTTCTATGCATCTTCTTCTGACCAAAATAGCTACAGTGGTGTTCATCAAACATTTATAAATAACATACTTGCTATACTATTCTTCTCAAGGAAGACTTTATCAAGGATTTTTAAAATCCATATTATCAGTGTCCTTTATATCTCTCCATTGATATCTTGGCTCTTTTCTACTAATTTGAGCTGGTTCGTTTATTTCATGTTTGTTCTTCCACCTGACTCACTGTGGCACCTACTTTAGAGATAAATTTTCTGGGATTGAGTTGCCTGGGGAGGTGTAATGCCATGCACAAGCAGCTTTCCAGGAGAATGTTATTGTGAACAGCTTTTAAGGTTCTGATTATACAGTATAGTGAATACTCTATTTATTCAAGAACAAATAAAAAGAAAACATTCACAACAAATCAAGATACAGTATTCACAGCATTACATCTTATCACAATAAGGAAATCACAGTATAGTATTCACAACAGCTTGTCATAAAAATGGCTACATAGTTTTCACCAAAGTGGTCACAGTATTTAGAACAAAGAACAAAAGAACAATCATCTGGTTTCCCTAAGGAGGTTTGCCTCCTTACTTAGTCATTCAATCATCTCAGAATATAAGTCAGTCTTCCACTCATGGGGTAACCAGGTTAACTTAATCAGTCACTTATTTAGTAATCAGTTACTAAATATTACTAATTACTAAATATAATCATTAGAAAATACACAAACCCCTCACCCCTAGGTCACTTGTAAACCATGTTATCACAGCATTGAATATCCAAGGAGAGATCTTTTCTTCATCTTGACTCAGGGTGGTCTCTCAGATTCCCTGGATCCCCTTCCATGGTCCCAGCTCCTCCCTGAATCCACCAAACAGTCACCTGGATTCAGAGGCAGACAACTCCCAGGTCCTAGTCCAGCCCTCCAGGCAGTTCCTGCTATACACTGAAGCTCACAGAGTCCAGTACATCTCGAAACCTTCAGAATTTCTGTTCCCAGGAATTCAAGTATCAACAAAGCCACAAACAAACAAAGCCTTAAGCTTCCTGGTCATGCTTCCTCAGTCCTCTGGCAGTTTGGCTGGCCCTAGAACCTAGAAGAAATCTTAGCCTTCCAGGAAGCCTTCCTGGCAGCTTCACCTTATTTCTCAGCAGAACAGCTTCTTCTACCAGGATCTTGTCAGGAGAAAATTCTGAATGTGCCTCTCTGGGATTTTTCTTACATATACACACACATAGCATTGGCTTCCTGTTTCAGCCAACCCCTTCCTGTTATGTCAGCAACAGGAGACAGAGTTCACACCTTCTGTTTCTTTCACAGAAGTTTGATTAGTTAGTAAGGGCTAAGTACCTGCTTACTTGACATAACAAAAAGGGATCTTCAAATTTAAATTAATTACCATTACAGGAGGAAGTGAGTTTTTCTTTACTGGGAGGTCTTCAGGCAGAATTATTGGGAAATCAAAGGATAATAGGTTTAGATGTCAAAGATACATAATAGTTTATCTAATTCATTGTAGAGCAGCAGTTCTCAACCTGTGGGTTCCGTTCAATTTGTAACAATGAAAATCCATCCTGCATATCAGATAGATTCATAACAGTAGGAAAATTACAGTTATGAAGTAGCAACGAAAATAATTTTATGCTTGGGGTCACCACAACATGAGGAACTGTATTAAAGGGTTGTGACATTAGGAAGGTTGAGAACCACTGTTGTAGAGGGTACTGAGGCACAGAAAGGTTAAGGGATTTGCCTAGGATCACACAGATAGTAAGTGTCAGAGGAAGGATTTGAATCATTTCTTCCTGACAGTACTTTTCCACAGAATGTTTACATCTCAGTGTTATAAAAAGGATTCATTTTCTGATACAGACTGTATTTATTAGGTGACCTCTAATGTCTCTTCCAACTCTAAGGGTCTAGGCTTTTCCACTAATACATATTTCGTGTGACTATCAGATAATGAGTTTTTAAAAATTAGTATCTTATGTTTTTCTCCCAAATAGTTTGATTACCCCTCTTGTTCAGACTTTGTTCTAAACTAATGGTGTTAAATAGAAACAAGGTCATTGCACTATGCATAAGGATTTCTGGAGACCACATAGTGACCTTGAAACCCATAAATTAACATTATTTATGTTTTATCTTTTATTTCATTAAAATTTCTCAACTATAGTCTAATCTGCTTTGGGCCATACTGATAAGAGTTGAGCTGCTGTGGGTCTCACATTTAATGTTTTTGCTGTTGTTGTCCTTCATTCCTAAAGAGGACCATGACATCAGGAAGGTGATGCCGTGACTTGCAAGTGAATTGGATTTAAGTGAGGGAGGGCAGTACAAAGTCACCAGCTTTACTTTCTCCTCTGGGTCCAGGGATAAGATATAGATCAGGATGACTGGAGATGGCCCACTCGTGTTTGATACCTTTACTCTAAGTGACATTTAGACTGTTTTAGAGTAGAATTGGCTGCTTCCAAAAAAATTGTCTATACTTTTTTGTACATTAACCTTCACCTGTGATATTTATCTCAGTTGGTACTTCTTCATTCCCTATGTGTATTCCTGGTTAAAAAATAACATAAGCTAAAAAATAAATCCTTAAGAGACATTCATCACTTTTTTAGTTGCGCTAGATATTTTTATTATAGCATGATTCATTCCATTGCCAATAATTTATACCAAAAAGGAAATTACATCTTTATCATCATTGTCTTCTTAAGTTCATCATATTTATTCATTCCATTGGTTTGCCATCATATTCCATTGATTCTTTGAACTCAATGGCAATGACTTGTCTAACTTACTTTTCTCTTGTTTCTTCTGCAAAATTTGTTTCACAACTTTCCAAGTCTGGGAGATATTTGGAAGCTTCAGTGCTATTTGTGATGGATAAGTTGTACTTAACATAATCTTTTCTACTTCAAACAACCATTCATTAACTTAATTAAGACCTATTCCTTGATTACAGATGGAAATACCTGAAAATTTTAATGAGCCTGCTACCAAATGGAAGAGAGCAGCTATTCACATATTTGTGGAAATTGAGACATAATTCATGGACAGGTATCACTGTCTATTTTTCAAAGGTAGAATAACTGAATTAAAGAAATTATTAGAGTTCATATCAGAAGTGTAAACATTACAAGATATGTTCATTGAGCTTTCTTAGGACTATTAGTTCAGATTTAGCTTTAGCTAAAGCATTTCATTTCTCTCCCACTGCCATTCTAGAGATCCATGCAAATAGACATAGGGGTTCATATTGAATTCCTCAGGGTGGCCTTCACCCCACTGGTTACAAAGTATACCCTGGGGTGAAGTACCAAGAAGAGACTGAAATTGTTTGAGGGAACTATATTGAAGTGAACCAAAGATATCAGGCTCCCATGCCTTCCCTCCCTTATTTATTTCCCATTTATCTTGTACACAGCTTGCTTCTGTACATTTATTTGCTTGTCTTCCCTATTAGATTGTGAGCTTTTTGAGGGTGGAGACTTCTCTTTTGCCTCTTTTTGTATCCCTAGCATTTAACACAGTGCCTGGAACATAGTAGCTGCTTAATGTTAACTGGCTGATTTACAGCTGCTATTGGTTTGTGACTGTGGAGGGACCACAGTCTCCATGAACAGGAAGTTGTTTGCTTGTTCAAAAGAAGATAATAATGCCTTATCCCCACAAACTTCTCAGAACTGTTCTGAGGATATAAGGTCATGGAAGTTAATATGCTTTGAAAAGTACAAAGTACTAGCCAATGGAAGGCGGTATCAGTGGAGTTTACTATAATGCATACTATTAAGAATTGGGGGTGTGGCTAGGTGGTGCAGTGAATAGAGCACCAGCCCTGGAGTCAGGAGGATCTGAGTTCAAATCCGACCTCAGACATTTAACACAAAAACTAGCCATGTGACCTTGGGCAAGTCACTTAACCCCAACTGCCCTGCAAAAAAAAAAAATAATAATTGGGACCAGTTAGTCCAATACGCTGCACAAATTGTAGTCTATTTTATATTGTTCATATGACCTAAATGTCTTAATTTTAAAATTTTGCACATTTAAAATTGCTGTCCCATACAATGAATTGCACACATTTGCATTTAAATTTATTTTTTTTAATTTGGCAAAGAAAAAGCCCCTTCTCTAAATTAGTACTTTTTAACTTGCCAAGTGAAATAAAAGCAGAGCTCAAAAGCATGCAATTATTGTAATTCTCAAGGTTATCACAATCTCCCCGGTTATAGATCATAAATTCCTCTACTCCTTTTTGAAGCAAAATGTAATTTGTTGAAATATGATATTGTTATATTTTCAATACCAGCATAATTAAATTTACCACTTGGCCAGGCAAGCAGCTTTTTCAACATAGATGTAAACTACATTGGAAGATGCAGATTAAATGGGATTCGATAATGGTTCAAATTTAGTTTTCACTTAATGGGTTGGACTCATCAGTGAGTTTCTGATTGTAATCATAGTTATGGATATTTTTGTTTAAAAAAAATAACCTTCACCTCAACGTGATCCAATGAAAACTGGAATGGATGGTTTAATTGGTTTCTGAATGGTCTGAAATGCTACTCAAGATTTGAAAATGAATGAATCTCTTAGTAACCTCACACTTTTGTCTGAGTTATGAGATTCATTGCCTTTATTTTAGCAGTCTTTTTGCTTTTTTGGTGAGGAATTGAGATTGAAGAAAAGTAGTGTTATGACCTTGTGCTACTAATGACGTTTTTCCCAAGGCAGTGTTCTCATTAATTAGTTTTTCAATGACCTGCATAGCCTTATTTCCTTCTCCTAAGCAAATTAAGATTACCTTTACAATTAATTGCTCATTTGAATAGAATTTACTTTAGTGAATGTTGTAAAATTAAAGTGCCTTTTTTAATACACAAAATTGTCCAGATTCTCTAGTAGTAGCTCTTTAAAAATCATGAACTTTTTAAAGAAAGAAAATAAATTTAATAAGCAAGTTCTGACCAGTTGTTTTTCCCTAAATTTTCATCCTTAGGAGGAGGACTTAGAGGGGAGAATGAAGTTACACTCCTGGTATCAAATTGCTGTTTAGCACTTAGGGCTGAGTACCTCTCATTAGGATAGAACACTTTTTTAAAAATGTAATTAAGTTCAATTAAAGCTAAGGTACATGAAATGGCAAGAAACTCTTTTTCATGAACGGTTTATACAAATCTTGGGAGTTTGAAGTCTAGACACTGTTTTAGAAAAATATGCGAGAGCTGAAAGATCTTATGTATCAGCTAGTCCATGTATGTTTTGGGGAAAACACGTAGATTCATCTATATATGCATTCTGAAATTTCAATCTCACACCATCATTTGCTGTTTCAACTCCTATGTCCCAGAGACATCTCAAAGTTAAGATTTTCACAACAAAGTTTATGATCATCCCCCAAATCCTCCCCTCTTCCAAACTTCAAAAGAAGTTTCTTCCAAAGACACTACCATTCTTCCAGGCTCTCAGATTTATAGCCTTGACAGTATTCTCAATTCCTCACTCTCCATCACCTCTACATATTCAATCATTTGCCACATTTTTCATATCTATTTATACAATATCTACTGCATCAAACTCCTTACTTTTTATTCATGCAGTTAGCACTTTCTACCACTTCCAGGTCAAGCCCTCATAACCTCTCACCTATATTATTGCCACAGTCTCCTAATTGGGTTCATCTCACCTCTAACTACTTCAGTCCATCCTGTGTAATGCTGACAAAGTCATTTTCTTAAGTGCAGATTTGACAGTGTGACTCTGCTCAATCAAATCCAGTGACGTACAGTTGTCTCTAGAGGAAAAAAAAAACAACAATGCCCTCCTCTGTTTAGTCTTGAAAGCCCTTCACAACCTGGCCTTAACCGTCTTTTCAGCCTCATTGTACCTTACATCTCTTCCTGGGATCTTTAGTACAATCAAATATGGCTTTTTTCTGTCTCACAGGATGATAATACCCTATATCTGTGTCTTTGCCCTGACATTCTCACATTCCTGGAGTGCACTTCCCCTTCTAATAACTACCTCATGGAATCTCTCTTTTCCTTTAAATTTCCTTTAAAATCCTTTCAATTTTCCTTTAAATCAAGGAAATTCAATAATTTAAATAAATTATAATTTATTTATTAAAATAATTTAAATAATAATTTAAATGACACTTTTCCTGATTTTCCCAAATGATAGAGCTCATCCACCCAACCTGCCTTATATTTATATATGTATATATACACATATATTGGTGTTTATTTATTTGAACTGCATATTTATAGCTATATGTGTATTGTATATTTTTATATACTTCTTATCTCCCCCATTAGAATACAAATTTCTTGTGGGTAGGAATTGGTTCATTCTTTGCATGTATATCCTCACTGCCGGTCATTTAATAAAGGCTTGCTGATTCATTCTGGACTATAATGCCAAATCTCTATAAACTGCGCCACAACTTTCTTTGAGATTCTGGAACTGCTGTTGCCAAAAAAAAAAGTATTCTTATTTGTTTTTACTTTTAAAAATAAAATACCAATGAAAAAGAATTGTGGGGGGGGGAAAAGAATTTTCATCATTAAAATGACTTTGAACTAAGAAAGAGAAAAGCACGTACATCAACGCATGATTTGTAAGTGACATTTAGACTAGTTAGACCCATTTATGATTGTGTTTTGTGTCTAAAGATGAGCTACTAGGTTCAGGTGCACCTGAAAAAATAACGTGGTAGGCAGATGTTCAGTGTTAGAAAAACTCAAAGCGTCTTCTGTCTTTGGGGATTTCTTTTCTAGAGACTGGGCTGGAACAGGGGTTCTCAATTTTTTTCATCTATACATTTTCTATTCCCTGTATTATTCCCTGTATTATTTCTACTTTACATTCACACTTGTCTACATGCATATGTGTAAATGTGTGTATGTATATATGGATATTCATACTTATTTATATATAGGTATCTATATATACATATATGTATTTAATTTTAATTCTATGGTGCTCTTAAAAGAAGATCAGTAATAATAATGCCTCCCTTTTGTTTCAGATGTAATTGGGAGGGGAGGTTCTTACTTTGTTAAAGGTAAAGTAGGAAGAAAGGAACAAGAGGAAGGGATCGGCATGGGGTGACGTGGTTATGGGAATGGAGGTTTGCTGGGAGGTGTGGGAGAGGAAGAAGAGGAGGAGATAATATAAAAAGAAGGTAGTCATGCAGTGGTAATTTGGTCACAGGGGCATCTAACATATCTCCAACCTTACAGCTCTAGTTTCTGTGATCCCTGGCCATCTTTCAAATATAGCAAGTTGAACCTGTGGTCGTAGTCACTGAACTTTTGATAGACCCTAGCAAATAGGCCCTATAACTCATCCACACCCATATGCCTTGTACAAATAAAACTCTTAAGCTGCAGTTTGTGCTTCTGTGAGACGGCTTCAAGATTTTTTTTTTTTTTGCTTTTTGGAGGGCAGTTGGGGTTAAGTGACTTGCCCAAGGTCACACGGCTAGTTTTTTTGTGTGTTAAGTGTCTGAGGCTGGATTTGAATTCAGGTCCTCCTGACTCCAGGACCGGTGCTCTATTCACTGCGCCACCTAGCCGCCCCTTCAAGACTGTTTTTAATGTTCATTTTAACTTTATTTTATCTCTATAAAAATGTCAAGGGAAGTTGGAGAACATAGTATAACTGACTCTTAGCTTTGTTCTACTCCTTACCAAAGGAGGGCTCTATTTTCTGTAGTCAGATTTTCCCATTATCCTCTAGAATTAGTCACCTTAAAGTCTGAAAGGCGTGGGACATACAGGTGAGGAAGTAACTTTTTGACAGCCTGACTCTTTATTTGTATTCATGGGTTCACTGTAATAAGGTGTGTGAATGACAGTTAATTGTGTCTTTAAGATGAGATTTTATATTTAAACACATCTTTGATGCCTGCATATATATTAACTCAGTTTCTTTGCTTACACTTTAAACCCAATGAGTCTGATAAAAATTCAGGGCACTTTTCACCATCCAAGGGAGTTCTCCTAGAAGTCATTTCTATAGGGATTGAAACAAGGGGGTGGAGATGAGCCGGGACAAAGAGCGAGGAAATCAAGTTCCTTAAACAGAAGGTAGAAGGGAATTGTGGTAAATGGGTAATAGACTGCAATTACTGAGTGGTGGCTCTGTGTTCTATTTTTAATTAGAAGTAATGGATTTTTCAGTGATCCCTTCTGAGGCACTTTTGATCAGAGAGAAATAAAGAAGGAATTCAAAAGTCTTGGCACTGTAATGTGAATTATTTAACAGTATCTGACATATAGCATGAACTTGGAGGCTCTGTTGAAGAATAGGCTTAGAGGTCTTGTACATTTTTATCCAGAGTGCAATTTTGCTCTGGCAATAATGAAAGTAATGCACTTTTTCCCCCACTAGTTTTGAAAAGCTGTCAGATCTTGAGTTTCCTAAAAGAGAGCCATAACATCCATCTTCCTTTCTTTTTCCCTCTTCTCTTTGTTTTTAATCTTTTTCAGTCCCAGCAAAAGTGCATTGTAATCTTCGCTCTGGTATGTTGCTTCGCTATCCTGGTCGCCTTGATCTTTTCAGCTGTGGACATTGCAGGAGAGGATGAGGATGGACTCTCAGAAAAGAATTGTCAAAGTAACTGTCGGTAAGAGGTAACAAACAAAAATTCTCTTTTGGGGGGTGGGAAAGGAGATTGGGGAGGGACAAAAATCTGAGGTAAAAAAGGCAAGTTATCAGACTTAGATCAGATTATACTTGCTTATTGTAAATCTAAAATGTTGCTGCAAGGAGAGAAATAAGTTCAATTTACATAAAATGGTGAATTTTGGAAATAGCTTTCAGATCTATAATCCTTTGTATTTGTCAACCTTATTTTTGGCCCAATTAGGCTCAACAATAGCTTGTGAATAGACATTTGTTGAATGTTCTAATACATGCAGAACAATCTATGTTCACTGAAAGTTTAAGCAGACTGAGCTACAGACCAGAAACTTGATTTTATTCAATTAATAATTAGTAAAGGCTCCTTATACGTAAGGCACTTCGATAGGAATTTGAAGGGATTCTACTCTAAAACTAAGACATCAACGCAAATGAACGACGAAAAATGAAACATGTGCCTAAATACCTACCATTTGTGTCTAAGTTTACATCTCATAGACTGTTAATGAGATAATACATTTAAAGTGCTTTAGCTTACTGCCTGGCACATAGGAGTATAATAAATGCTTGTTCCATTTTCTTTTACTTTCCCCTATTAGAGCAGGAAGAGGGGTCAAGGAAAATGGTCATCTAGTTTAACCTTTGCATTTTACAAATGAGAAAACAGAGGTACAGAAGGGTAAAATATAAGAAGAGGAGAATTTCAGATTTTGGAAGAAGTCCACAGAACAGTTAGCCTAATACATTAATAGCAGGAATCCCTTTTTCAACAACCCTAACAAATGATGGACAGACTTCCACTGGCATCTCTTCCAACTTTTGGAAAGTTTAAATTGTTAGGAAGTTTTTCCTTATATGGAGCCCAAAATTTTCCATAATTTCTGCCCATTACTCCTGTTTCTGTAAGCCATAATAGGATTAGTCTCATTTTTTTCATATTACAGGTCTTCACATACTTAGTATATTCTCCCTAAGCTTTCTATCCTTCAGGATAAAAAAAAAATTCCTTACCATTATTACAGACCCTCTTTCTTAGATATTGTCTCTGGTGGATTTCTGTTTACTTTCACTGATAGTCTTCCACCTGTGTTTTGCCTGATCTTTATGGTAGTTGGTTCAAGAGATATCTGTGGGCAGTTTTTTCCTTCCTCCCTCAATCTTCATTAGTAAACTCTTCTTGATTAGATGTAGGTCATATTAGTCTAGTCTGTATGAACATATTCTTTTTGAACCATCTTTCTCACACGTCAGTTTCTCACCAAGAACCTTTCATTCCTGTACCTTAAGCTGTGGCCTAGATAGCCAAATGCTATTCTCAAATGCCGTCTTTTAAAAAGTTTCTTAACTTCACTTTTTACAACTTCCGTTCTCTTCTCAAAACTCTAATTACGGCATTTAGCACATTATCTAGCATACAGGAAGCGGATAATAAATGCTTGTTGACTGAATAAATTCATGTAGCAGGTCATTCTCTCTAATAGCAGAATCTGGATTGGAGCCCAGTTCTCCTGACTCTAAGACAGAATCCTTTGGACCTTCCACCACATGGCACCATACTGCCTCAACTTGTTTGTAAATCAGCTACTCTGTATCTGCCTAGATTGTGGGGATTACTTCTCTTAGTTTATACATACTATCTAGCAACTCCATGTGCTCATCCTCATTCAGTGGAACAGCAATGACTAAAATGTGGCTTTGTTCCACATCTTCTCTTTCCTACTTTGTTGGGCAGACAAGTAGTAGAAGAATCAGGTAAACATTCAGTATTTATAGATATAATTTTGTAAGGCTAAATTAAGGCCATGAACCACAATAATAATTACAAATTAGGGAAGATTATAAATTCAAATTGTGTTTTTTTCCAAAAAAGAGAGACAAAATTATAATGGCAATGCTTTTCCCTGTCCCCCTTAAAAAAAGCAACAACCTGGTGGTGTATTTTTAAAATCTTGTTTATTTTGTTGTAAAGTAGCTTTCTATGGGTGTTGAAAGTTTTGGCACAGTGAATATCCTGAAAAGAACTGAAATAAGATTGAAAAATCTGGTGATAAATTTTAATGCAGTAACCAGGCAGCAGTGTAATAAACAAGAGAGAGCTTCAAAGTCAGGAGTAGGTATACATTTTAAATTCTACACCTTTGTGTTGAATAACTTCTCTTCCATAAATGTATTTCCTCAGGATATTGAATTTAGGAAAGAATTTCAAGATAAGAACAATATACCTAAAAACAGACATGCAAGAGTACTACATGGAAGCATGTAACTTTTTTTCAGTTAGCAGAAGTCACCAAATTAATTTTCTAACTGAAAAGTTTCTGTGTTCTTTTGTCCTGGAAAGCTATTTACCACTGGACCTAGAAGCAGGAAATCCTGAATTTAAATCCTGCCTCAGACACTTACTAACTTTGTGGCCTTACGAAAGTCACTTAACCTGCATCTGCTTCAGTTTCCTTATATATAAAATCAGGACAATAATTTCAGCTATGTCCCAGAGTTGTTGGAAGGATAAAATGAGAAATACTTGTAAAAATGCTTTGCAAACCTTAAAGCAGCATATAAATGCTTGATATGGTTGTTCATACTTTTATCCTTATCTAATACCCTCTCAGCCCTTTGTTCTCATCAGCCTGAAATCTTTCCTTGTCTGCCCTGCTACTAACCACATTCACTTTGACTTAAGAGAACTTAGGTTAGAATGAGCAAGCTCCCCTACAGATATCAGCTTTTCTCCAAACGTTTCTTCTACCTTTTCACCTTAGCTGAAATATAACTTCCCTCTAATAATATATAGGAAGGGAATATATGTACATAGCACTGTGCAGTCAAATAAACACTTTCTACTCTTTTTTCATTTGAATTTCATAGTAATCCTGATAAGTAGGTCATCTTGTTATCATTGTGATTTATTACTTTTTCTTTTCTCTGCCTGGAATATCTTCTTTCCTCTCTTTTCCTATTTGAAGACCATTTTTGTTTTAAGTCTCAGTTCAATTATTATGTCCTCCATGGAACCTTTCCTCATCCCTTTCAGGGGGAACAATCTCTCCTTCCTCTGAATTCTTAAAACTCTTTGTAATTAGTCAAAAGAAATCATCCTTATTTTAAAGTCACTATGATTCAATCATTACTTTATGAGATAAATATCCTATTTTGTGCTAGAAACAAAAGGAGATACAAAGAAATTGTATCTGCCCTTAAGATATTTACTTTCTAGTGGGTGAGACAAGACATGTACAATTAATTCTGTTGGCAGATCAATAATTTCATTATGTAGGCGTTCCCTGTATCACTGAAAATTCCATCTCATCAATGCCTTTTCGCTAAATGTGTTTCTTGTTTGTGTCTTTCTATAAATCCTTCCTTGAGGATTTCTCCAGTGCCCTGGAAGCTCCTTTCTCCAGGCTGCTGAAGGTATGGGGAGTTCAAGAAAGGGTTTCCCTTTCACCAAATTCTAATATTGTTTCCTATTGCTGGCTGAGCCTTTAAAAAAGATTTACTAAATTGCTTTCCCCTTCTTTCCTTGCTTAGCACTGGGTCCAGTTCCTTTGTCTTTCTGTGCTGCCTGTCCAAGATAAATGTATTAACTTTTAGTTCTTTTCATATTGCATGGATGGAAGTACAATTCTCTGTCCATATGTTATCCTTTGCCTGCATTAGATGATTGATGGGAAACTCATTAATTAGTCTATCAATAAACTATCCCATAACCTGGGCACTGGTACATTTTTTCTGTGCATGATTACTAGGCCAGTTAACTTTGAGTACATATCAATCTCATTCAGATTATTCTAACCCTATAATATTTTGGGACTCAATATAATCATCATAATGACATCCACAAAATAGAATTTCTATGGGATTTGTCTTTCTATAGATGAAAACTCTCTTCTACTTAGACTTTTCTCCTAGTCACTCATCCCAACACTAGAAAGAATGCCCATTCACCTCAGTAATACTAGGTAAGATATGATAAAGATGAGTAACATAAGATCTTATTCATATTTTTACTTCCATTGTAACAATCATAGTTGTTTGCATATCATAGGTATAAAAATGCTTATTGAATTCTTTTTTTGTTTTGTTTTGTTTCTTTTTTTTTTTTGGAAGGCAATTGGGGTTAAGTGACTTGCCGAAGGTCACACAGCTAGTAAGTGTTGAGTGTCTGAGGGCAGATTTGAACTCAGATCCTCCTGACTCCAGAGCTGGTGCTCTATTCACTGCACCACCTAGCCGCCCCAATGGAGTCTGCTTTACCTTCTGTAATGCAATTTTTCATATGTAAACAGAACCATACTGAATAGTCATATTTAATGTGATCATATATATCATATAGAGTTATTTACAACCTCTCCTTGGTAAAATTTTATTTCTTGGAGAATTCAATTAAATTTCATGGGGGAGACACTGAGATGCATGTGTTTTAGTAATAACAAACAATAGTGTATATATGAGCTAGAATTTCCAAATCTGCTGAAGGGACTGCCAAATGCAAATAGAGTAATTTGATGCCATAAATCTCCCTAGCTCTTGTGTATCAACTCCGCATAATAATAAGATGGGCATGCAGAATAAAAGGTAATGATGGAAAAATAATTCTCAAATCTCAGTGAAGAAAAGTAATGGCCCCAAAAATGTACTTTAGTATAGATTGTCTAGCCCTAAATTCTCCTCTTACAGAAAATTACCTGAATTAATATCCAAAATCTCTCATTATGGATGGAGTGAAGCACTGATTTCCTGAGCCAAAGCATACTTGAGCTAGCCCATTATCTTAAAAAAAAGGACTGTTTATATTTTCACTGTGAAAACATTAAGAACAATTTTAAAAGATGATATTTTAATCTTTAGCATTTAATGCTTAAAGTAGGAAGTTTTAGAGAGCAGAAAGCTTCCTGATGGCCTATAATTACTAATTTGTAATAGTTAATCATTTCAGTTTTAATCTTAATGAAACTAAATATATGATTAATTACATTGGCATTTCTTCATGGCAGGTTTCTTTCTAGTGAAATTATTTGGGTGATTTTTTTTTTCAAAATTAGAGGCAGTGTGACAGTGGATATAATGCTGTTTTCAGAGACAGAAGACCTGAGTTCACATTTTTCATCTGACATAACTGGCTGGAAATAATAGTGAAACAGCACAACCTTGAGTTTAAGCCATGAACAAATACTGGTAACACAGCTTAGAATGTTTATTGTAGAATATTTAGAGGAAGACGGCCAAAGTGATGAAGGATCTTGCATCAATTTCATATGGCTATCAGCTGAAGAAACTCAACATCTTTAGTGTATAGAAAAGAATCTGAAGGACATGCTAGCTGCCTTCAAGTATTTTAGGGACTATAATTTGGAGGAGGAATTTGGTTTATCTCATTTAACCCATTATGGCAGAACCAGGAAGAAGGGGATAGAAGTTGCAAATAGGTAGACTGAGACTCAATGTTAGGAAAAGCTTAGTCACATTTAGTTCCATTTAAAAAAGGGATGCACTGCCTCCTTGGAGGTTTTCAAGCATAGGATGTCTAACCATTTGTCAGGTATATTATAGCAGGTAAGTCCTGTTCTTTTATGTATAGAACTAGATGGCTACTGTATAGAACTAGATGGTCTTTTCCAAATCTCGAATTTGGTGATTCTATCATTCATGTAAAGATTGCCTTCAAGTTACTTCTGTTTACAACTGTTGGAAACTATTCTGACCAAAATCTTCAATCAAGGTGACTGGCATGGTATGTCTCTACAATGATGGAATTGATGTAACTGGTAATGCCTTATGTGGAATCAATGTAGCCAAAAAGGAAGAGGAGGCATTGGAAGCATTCCCTGAAGCACAACTTTAACTGGTGTTCTACAGGATAGCTAGGAAACTGACAGCAGGAGACAACAATGTGAATAAGTCACTAATGTCTGAATCTCAGTTTTCTTATCTGGTTATTTTGGTAGAACAAGGCACAGTTTATAAAATATAATAACAATAATAATTAATGGTAATGAGAGCTGGCATTTGCACAATGCCTTAAAATTTGCATTGCACTGTACATACATTATCTCATTTATTCTTCTCAATAACTAGCTATTATTATCTTCCTTTGACTCATGAGGAAATTGAGACTTGAGGAAATGATCTGTCCAGGGCCACATGGTCTTCCATGGAGGTATGATAGAAGTATCTTTAGAAATGCTAAGCTCTTTCTAGATATAATGCATAGAAGCTTACATTGATTTACTTTGGTGATGAATTCATTCTTCAGGGGGTGGCTAGGTGGTGTAGTGAATAGAGTACTGGCCCTGGAGTCAGGAGGACCTAAGTTCAAATCTGGCCTCAGACACTTAATACAAAAAACTAGTCGTGTGACTTTAGGCAAGTCACTTAACCCCCCAATTGCCCTCCAAAAAGAAATAAAGAAAAAAAGGAATACCTGAATTCATTCTTCAAAAGCCATGGAAAATTGGTGACAGAAACTCTATATCTAATTCAAACAAAGGAGGAGGAACTTGTTAAAGCAAAAATAATTAACATTTTTGGAGAAAATGGCTGTTTCATCTTAATATTCATGTTGGGGAAAGAGGGTAAGCTGAACATGATCTGATGTACATCCTAAGTTTGATGAAAGCAGATTTCAGAGTTCATCCAGAGAAAGAATGCTGGATTCAGTGGCTTTGGTTGGTCTACAGGTGTAAAGGGGACATGGGAATGAAATTTGAAAGACATATGATTCCATTGAGGAAAAAAAATGAAAGAAAGATTAAGGTGAGACATAGGGAATTTGTGAACTTTAGATTTTTTTTATTTGGTGTTTAAAGGGTAGAATCAAGGGTAGCTGAGGACAAATTAAATGGAATGTCAATATCATTGTTAGCATGGTGAAAGCAGAGCTACAGCTCAGAACAATCTGAGGCTTATGATGAATGCTGAGGAAAACAAAGAGGCTTTTTTCAGTGATGTTGAGGGCAAGAAGAAGATCAAAGAAGTAAAAGATGGTAAGACGAAAGAGAAAATGGAAATTCAGCTTTTACTTTGATTTTGTTTTCTTAACCAAGAAGAATATTGTTCAGACTAGAAAAAAGAAATAGAACAAAAAATAGTTAACAGGAAGTCGAAGCAGAAAAAAAAAAGTTGAGTACACCTAGCTGCCCTATGTAAGTTAAAGTCATTTGATCCTGAAGAATTTAATCCTAGGTTATCGAAATAATATACAGATGTGAATTTTAAGCTATGGCCAGTGATTTTTTTTAATCATGGAAATGTGAGAGAGGCTATAGGACTATACAGGCAAACATTGCCCATCCTTATTTTTTAAAAATGAATTTAAAAAACCGGAAATTTTTAATTTGACTTTAATCCCTTTCAAAATTAATGAATACATACTAAATGCTTATAAATCATCTTTTAACAAATGGAAAGAATTATCACTAAGAATTAGCCTACCTTCATGAAGAAGTGACCATGCCTGCCTAACCTCATTTTTTTGACAGATTAATTACATTGGTAGATAAGAAAAATAACATGGATATTGAATACCTAGATTGCAGGAGAGTAGTTGAAAAAAAAGTCTCTCATCTCTCTCTTTGAAGAATGTGGAGGTATGTGGACTGGGTTTAGAATAATTGGGTGAATTCAGAATTGAAAGGCTGAATGAACAGTCCTAAAGAGGGCCATCAATGGACTGAGGCCACTGGAGGTAGTTTTCTAAATATTGCCCCCACTGATCTCTCCATTGTCTTGTGCTGTTGTTTGTTTTTCAAGTACTTGAGAATAAGTAGAGATAACAAATTTACCTAGATTACAGATGGCACAAAGCTAGGAGAGAGAGATAATACAATTGAATATAGTCAAGATCCAAAAATATATTTGGTATCTTATAATAATGGATGGAAATCCAATAAAATGAAATTGGACCGAATTAAATATGAAGTCCTGTCCTAAGGTTTTAAAAAAAAGTTCAACCATTTATGTACAGGATAGGGAAGATGTGACTAGACATAAGATCATATGAAAGAATTTAAAGGGAGGGATTTGGGAACTGTAAGTTTAATATATGTCTAACATAACGTAGAGGCAAAAAAAATGCTCATTTTACCATAAGCTTCATTTAGGAGAAGTATAATTGTCATAAAAAGAGAACTGCTAGTTCCATTGTATTCTGCCCTGGTGAGACTGCATCTGTAGTCTGATGTTGTTATCAGTCTTGGCCTGAGTGCCACATGGCACTATGGACATTAAAGGCAACAAATATGGATACTAATGATAGGCAACCAGGTTGATGAGGGAAGTAGAGCACATATGGATAATGGTTAAATGAACTGTGGTTGTTTAGACTGGAGAAGATAAGATTTTGTTTGTTTTGTTTTTGCTTTTTGGTGGGCAATTGGGGTTAAATGACTGGCCCAAAGTTACATGGCTAGTTTTTGTGTCAAGTGTCTGAGACCGGATTTGAACTCAGGTCCTCCTGACTCCAGGGCCAGTGCTCTATTCACTGCGCCACCTAGCCACTCCCTGAAGGGAAGATTTAAAGAAAATCATGATATCTGTACTGAAATATTCAATGGACTGTCATGAGCATGCAGGATTATTTATTCTGCTTGACTTGAGAGTAGAAATAAATCCAATGAGTGGAGTAACAAAAGAAGCATAATCATACTCAATGCAAGGAATGATTTGCTGTCCTTAAAGCTGTCCAGAATTGGAATGAGCTGCTTTAGTATGTAGTGGTTCCTGATAATGTGTGATTTTGAAATAGAGATTGGATGAATGGTTGTCAGATGTGTTGTACGAAGAATTTCTGGTTGCATATAGTTGTTGAACTACATGAACTCTGAGGTCTCTTCCAATTCTGATATTCTCTGGTTCTATAATAGGCATGCCATCTACCTCTGAGGCCATACTTGAAGTCTTGTGAGGTTATTAAAGCCTCCTAAATTTTAAACTTCTTTATTCTAGCCTTTAACAAAGAGAGCTACATCCATATCACAATAAGACATCAGAACAGATATTTAAGAGAGGCCTCTAAAGCTTAAAACTTCTAAGATAGAAATAATTCTTATCAGGGCATCCTATGCCCTAATAGTCCCAGACAAAAAAAAACCAGAATGATCTCTCAAACTTTTTTTTCTATAATATCAACTCTGCTCCATGCTACCATAATCCTGAGACTTCAACAGACTTGTGATAGAATAAAAATAAAGATGGCACCATCTTACAGAAACTAAATTATGATACTTTTCCCAACTTCTTTATCTTTAAGCATCTGGTCAGGGTCCCACTTTTTAAAACAATTTTCATATGAAATTCTTATTTCTCTTTGTATAGCAAATAATACAGTATATAAAATCGTATCTGGGAAACTGGCCTATGGTGTTTCGTGTCTGTTTCCTCATCACTAGTGTCACAGAATCTATTGCACCATAAAAAATAGCCCCATTTGCAGCCAATTTCAATGATTCCACTTGAAACAGTAAAGTTTTATTTTCATAGGCATTTTGGTAAGAAGACTGCATTATAAGCTCTCAGATGAAGAAAATGATGCAGCTTAAAACTAGTTAATCACAGTTATAAGCAAGTGGCATAAATTATAATTTCAGAAAACATGTTTTGACATATCTGTGATTACAAAATCAATCACATAAAGACAGTGAATTGTTGCAGTTCATATCTTTTTTAATGAATTCTACCCAGAAGATGCAGAGTATTGTTAGGTAGTCAGTGACAGATGAGGCTGGTTAGGAAGCTCCTTTGAGCAATCTGGCATTTCTGCCTGTCTTACTGCAAAGCCATTTAATTGAGTATTGATAGAATTAGTCTGATATAATGAAAATATTTTTTTAAAAATTCAGACAACAGGTCCAATAAAACCTTGTTATACTGGGTAGTAAATTCTGCCAGAATTGTTTTGTTGTTTTGGGAAACTGGCAGATGGATATTTTTTTTGCTATTGGAAAAGCAATCAAGATAAAAAATACAAGTTAAGGGAAATTGATATGATTACAGAGCACAGAATTAACTAGTCACCTAGACACAATCCATGAGAGAGTAAATAGTAGCATCATGTTAGAGTTGAGAGACAACATAGCCATGTCTCAAGCATGGTTCAACCACTTACTAACTGCATAACTTTGAACAAGTGACCTAGAAATTTCATCTTCAACTATAAATGAGGATAATCCTATTAAAACTAAGACATTTTTTTCTAACATAGATTAAAAAACATTGATAGGGTGGATGTGGTGAGGGTTATGAGTCTTTGCCTTCATCAAAGTTGGAATGGTAAGGGCCCATCTAGGATAGAAGTACCACAACTTTTTAAATACTAACAGGTTCTAGGTATGAACATTAAAACTAATCAAAGCATTTGAATCTACAGTTAGTAGGATGAGGGCTCTAGGGAGAAATTTAGTGCACTAGAATCAGTCAAAAGTATAACTAAACCTCAAAGTGAGTGAAATTTCTCCATCCCTGTCAAGATAAGAGAGTGTCTACTGATTCCATACTATTTCAACACTGAGCCAGGAGAAAGGGGATAAGGAGAGGAATGAGACAAACTTTATAATTAGACTGTGTAATCTGTCCTTCTAAAATAGTTCAGGGAATGATGAGGGACTTGCAACTAGGCAGGAATTCCCTTATTTTTGTCATAGATAACCCTGACTTTTACATGAATTTGCTGTTCTTATCCGAAACTAGTCTTAATATGAGGTTTTTCAATGTGCAACTGCAATTATTTAATGAAAAAAGATGTAAGTGATATGGGGAGGATGGCAAGCAGAGCAGGGAAGAGAGACAAATAGACTGTCATAGTGCAAAGGGACAGTTCAGCCTTCTTTTCTTTTAATTAGTGATTTCTCTTCACAGGTGGTTTCTAAAAGTATCAGATGAATCTTTGATCTGGTTCTCAAAATCACATCTGCTAAAAGCAGAGATGTATCAAGAAACATAGTTCTGAAAAACTCTGCTTTAGAATTTTTTAGTAGAGGATTTTGATTCAGTGTGATTACTTCATGTTATAAGTAAGCGAGCATCAGGGAGAAGTTCCCTTCATCAATAAAATCACAATTCTAGAAAAAGAAGGAAAAAAGTCATACTTTACATTGAAAGGAAGGGTGAAGGAAGGTGAATGCAACATGCATTTATTAAAGGACCTATTGTGTGCCAAGCACAGTGCTAAGTATTTTACAATATTATCTCATTGGAGTTCAATAAAACATCATCTGGTATATTATTTAGCTTGTTGATTCCTATAAAGCACCAAGAGGCTTTGTGGTATGGGAAAAGTGTATGTGATTTGTTGTCAGAGGACATTCAAGATATGTGACCCTGGGCAAGTCACTGATTGTAAATTTCCCCTCTGTAAAAGGAAGATCCACTCTTAATTAAATTATCTATGATTCATGAAATGTAAATATATGTGCATGCATATTTCATTTACATGTTTACACACATACATAAATACTCTTCAGGAAAAAAAATGTTGACATCCTTTAATGAGTCATGCCTTTTCCAGTCAATTTGTTATACAAAGAGATATGGAAAACTGAATACAATTCAGTCATGTTTAATTTTCAGTGTATGGTGTTGTCATGATTTTCCCAGTTTAATTACATAACACTAGATTTGTGATTTCACTTTGTGATTACAGAACACTTGACATATTATCTCATTTGATCATCATAACAATTCTGAGGTAGGTACATGGAGTAATATAATTTCTCTGTTACTGGTCAGGAAAGCATTAAACGATTTCCAGTCATGCATCTAGTAAGTGAGAGAGTTGTGGTTCAAATCCAGGTGTTCAGACGTCAAGTCTCACTCCATCCACTATACCATGATGCCTGTTAGAGCCCTCCTTGGCTCTGCATTTGACTGACATGTGCAGTCAGAATGTAGATATGGAAATTGTTCATTTGTTTCAGTAGTGTCTGACTATTTGTGACTCCATTTGGGGTTTTCTTGGCTAGGACGCTACAGTGGTTTGACATTTACTTCTCCAATTCGTTTTATAAATGAAGAACCTGGGGCAAACAGGATTCAGTAACTTGCCCAGGGTCACATAGCTAGTAAGTGTCCAAGGCCAGATTAGAATTCAAGAAGAGGAGTCTTCCTGATCCCAGGTCTGGCCCATTAGCCATTGTGTCACCTAGCTGCCCATTCAAATATAATAAAACTGCATCCGTCTTCTATGAATTTATCTAAAACACACTAAACTTACCTGTTCCTGCTAGGAACATAAAGACTCCATATTTTTCAGGCTCATTGTCAGGAGAAGGGTGGGTCTTGGTGGAACACAGCTAGAGTAAGGGGTTTTATATTTAATGATTGTCTGCATCGGTAAGGATCCTTGTGGGTGGCACATATTGACTTAGAAGGTTACATATTAACATTATTTTTCTTCTGTTATATTTATTTTGTTAAATATTTCCCAATTATATTTCAATCTGGATTGGCATGACTTGGGAGTTTTGTGGGTGCAATACATTCTGAGCAAGTTTGACACCTATGGTATACAACATACATTTCTAGGCACAGAGATACAGTTTTAAGGATGACAAAACTGGTTAACAGGTTATAGATTCTATTATGTCTGTAAACACAAAGGTAGGGATAGAGGCAGCACCAAAAGTTCAATTGAGTCAATAGGAGAACAGGAGAGAGATATGCAGTAAAGCAAATCAGCCTAATTCTCTTTCTTTGCAACTATGTACTGTCACCCAGTTGTCATGTGTATGTGTGCGTGTGTGTGTGTGTATGCGTATGTACATAAATACACATAGGTGACTGAAAAATTCTAGGAAGGTAATTTAAGTGTGAGATAGCAGGTGCCAAAAACAGAAATCAACTTTTTTTTTTCAGATGCAAACTTACGAAGACCTCAGTCAAGGTCACACAACAGATCAATAACACAAGTATTGCCTATCATGGGGATCATCAAGCCAGGGATTTAGCTAGTTTTGGAATAGAATATTGTAACCATCATAGAATAATTGTGAATCTTTTAATAATTCCTGTGTGTTCTGTCATTGTTGACAATGCCATCTGGTGAATGAAAATGTAACAATTGTTCCTTACTGATTTGGCCTATTTTTGCCCTTCCTAAATAAATGAGTGTTTTCTTCTCCTCCTGTCTTTCTTTTATCCTCTATCACCTGGGGCTACAGTAGAAGCCTTGTATTGACCTGGCTTGATTACTTTCAGATTCCTCCATGGGGTCATTGACTTTCATTCTGAGATTTTAAGGGGTCGTCAAAACTTAATGAATACTTTCACACCAGCAAAAAACGTCTGATTTATCACAAATGACCACTGATGGTTTTGAGCCATCCTGCAGGGAATGGAGAGCCTCTAATTCCAATTAAAAAGCAAGCATATAAACAAGGATTGTTCTATGAATATCAATGTTAATATATTTTCCTCTTGAAGAGCATTACATAGTAATAATTTGTGTTTCTTATAAAATCAATTCCCCATCAAGGTGGAACTATCACACTTGCTACCCAATTTGGACAGCACCTTTTTCTACTGAAATAGCATTCTTGGATTTCATATGAATATGTAGACAAGATAGTTTTATAGCCTTACTGTTGCTATACTTGAGTTCTTGGTTTTGGAATGCTGTATTACTTCTAGCTAGTATATTCCTTTACCTTCCAAGACCTTTCCAAATCTGATGCCATTCTACTTTGCAACTCTTACATTTAATGGCCAGGGATGGGGAACCTGCAGCATCAAGGCCACAGGTGGCCTTCTAGGTCCTTTTGTGCAACCTTTTGACTGAGTCCAAGTTTTACCAAACAAATCCTTCTATTAAGGGGATTTGTTCTGTGAAGTTTGGCTTCAGTCAAAGGGCCCGACTTGAGGACCCAGAGGGCCACATGTTGACTCAAAGTCACAGGTTCCCCACCTCTGGTTTAACCCCTTTCTCTCCATTTAGATAGCTACCATAATAATTCAGGCCCTCATCTCTATCTCATGGACTACTGCAATAACTCTCTAATGGATCTTCCTGATTCTTCTCCGATCCATTCTGGTATAGCAACCAAAGAGATATTGATAATGTTCATACCCATGTCATTCCCCTGCTCAAGAGGCTTCAATGACTCCCTATTGCCTCTAGGATAAAATGCAGACTCTTATGTTTGGTATTTAAAGCCCTTCACAATTTAAGTCCAATGTATATTTCTAGACTGATCACACATTAGTACTCTTCCCCCAAAACATACTCTATTTTCAAACCAAGCTCTCTTTTTCCCATATGCTACATGCCAGATCCCATCTATATATTTGCATACATTGTTCCTGTGCCTAGCAATTCTCTTACACCTCTAGCAAATAGAAGCCCTTTTGTTGTTGTTCATTTGTTTCAGTCATGTCCTTTTTTGCCTTGTACCCTTTGACCATAAATATTGTCTATTTTTATTGCTTTCTCCATCAACTGTAAATTCCACGAGGACAGGCAGAGTGCCATATCCAGTGTGCATTGTCCATAATGTGTAACATAATAGTCTGACACAGCTCTTTAATGTTTGTTGAGCTGTTGAATTTGTAGAATCTTCAGCTTCCTCCAGAGCATAGCTCAGGATGACCCTTTATTGTAGGAAACTTTTTCTGATACTCCCAACTATCAGTTACAT
The DNA here is from genome assembly GCA_028646575.1 of Pseudocheirus occidentalis. Taxonomy (NCBI): domain Eukaryota; kingdom Metazoa; phylum Chordata; class Mammalia; order Diprotodontia; family Pseudocheiridae; genus Pseudocheirus; species Pseudocheirus occidentalis. Next base: position 116,303,527 of record CM053593.1, read on the forward strand.
CCCTTACTTTCAGTCCATAAGGCCAATTTGCCATTTAGTCTCCCGCTTCCATCTGTTTATATACGTGATATCCCTAGTTCTAGAATGAATTCCCTTCTTGCTTCTACCTACTGTAACACTAGTGTGATAGTCACAGTGATCAGGGTGGTTATGAATATGCTGGTGTAGTTGTGAATCACAAAATGTAACAGGCTCTCCACACAGAGGACAGAACCAAAGGATTTGTTCAAATACTAGAAAACCAAGTCCCCAAACCAGAAAGTCAATGTCATTACAGTAATCGTGAAGTTGGTACACATAGTCAGTGAAGTAAACACCCACATTCCCGACCCTTCAAAACAAAACAGGCTCCCTCAAACAAGGTAGCTCCTCTCTCACTCTTGGTAGCTCCTCAGCCTCTATGTGTCTCATTCTTGTTTCTTGTTTCTTGTGTTCTTGTTTCTGGCAGCTCTGGCTGGCTCTCAGAAGTTCTCAGCAGCTCTCAGACAAAGTTCTGGCTCTCAAGTATGGGCTTTTCCTTATATATGGTATTAGCTCCTCCCTATTCTGCCCCTTCCTGTCACATCAGCAAGTTCATCCCACTGTGGGATTCACAAGTTCTGGATCTTAATACTTGACACAATCATGAACTTTAAACAAGGTGCTAAGTACCTGTTTGCTTGCTAGTAGAAGAGGCATGGAAGATCTTCAAATCCCATTACACCTCCTTTGTATACTCAACTTTCTTCAAAGAATTACCCATCTTCTACTTGAGATCATTCTTGATCTGTGCCACCACTGCACCCCCATACTCCATGAATTTTTAGTCCAATCCTTTTGAGGTTACTTGGTTTTACTTTTATTTACTTATCTTTATACATGTTATGTGCCTTAGTCAAGTAAATGTAAGTACCACAAAGGTTAGGGTTATTTTGTCTTTGTCTCAGCAGAATCTAGCAGAAAGCTGGGAAAACCTATGTGAAAGTCAGGTTTTTATGCTTCCTATTTGATATTCTCCAGAGTAATACACAGGAAGGCTGTGTTTCCTGATTCTAAATGATTCTTTTGCAGTAATTAAATCATAAGAGTTTCAAAGAATCTGTAACCAGGATATAATAATAGCAACATTAATGTAGCACTTTAGTGATTTTTTTTCTCATAATATTTTATCATGTCTCCCTTGATATAGTGAAAGGGGAAGAAGGGAAGGGAAGAGAACAGGTATATATTAAACACCCATTATGTGCCAGGCTCTGTGCTGAGCACTTTAAAATTATCTCATTTGATAGATAAGTGAGGATTATTTCCTTATTTTTACCAAGGAAACTAAAATAGCTTATCTGATCACATAGCTAGTAAGTGGCAGATCTGCGATTTATACCCAGGCCTTCTGATTCTTTGTTTTCCATTGTACTGCCAGTTTCTTCTCACTCTGACTCTAAGAAAAGCCAACAAATACCTGAGTTTGTCATAATTTATTGGACCTTATTGAAACTTATGCTAAAAGATGTCCAGAGTGACTTTTTAGTCAGTCTAAGCATGACCTTTGAAGTCTGAAACTATGATGATTTTTGATTTGAAAATGAAATAAAATTTGGTTATTTTTTAATCAAGTGGCAAATCACAAAATCATACAGTAGGAAATGGTGTCACAGAAGAAGTAGTAGACTTACATGGGATCATTAATCTAGTTCTGGAAGGGACCTCAGAAAATTGGTGATGAAATCCATGACTGGACCACTCCAGATGGGCACACTTTCTTTATTCAAAAGAAAGAGGATGGTCAAAGGTGGAAAGTGTGGTTAGGGTGGTGAGGATATGATTATATATTAAGAAATTACAAATATGTGAGGAAATTCTGGAACAGAAAAGGAGGGGGACATAAGTATGATGGAGAGTGGTTGAAAGACAAAAGGTGAAGAAAGAGAAATGATTTTGTAATTGGAGATTATCAACTAGTCAGTAAGTAGCATTTATTAACACCTACTAAGGGTCAAGCATTGGTGCTAAGGGCTGAGTATACACAAATGTGCAAAAAGAAAGACAATCCCTGCTCACAAGGAAATTACATTCTAATTAGGAAGACAACACATAAACGGAAGCTGAGAAAAGGGTAAGGAATGAGGTGAGAGAAGGTATCTAGTACAGGAAAATGATGAAAAAGTCTGGAGAAATGCAGCCAGACAGAAAATGAAAAATATGACTGGCCTGGGCATCCTCATTAGATGGAGTTTTGGGGAGGAGTCATGTAATCAGAGGAAGGACCCAAGGGACAAAGGGTACTTCTAAGACCTGAATTCTAGGACTAAAGTGATCTTTTAGGATCAAGAGGTTTCTAGGACATGATGTAAAAGTTTATAGGAATGAAATAAAGGTATGAAATAGAGACAAAGGAAACAGATCACAAGTTTGGCAATGATAGAGTAATGATGGGGAACTTCAGTTAGCCAGAAATTTGCTAGATTTCAAAGCGGAAAAATAGGTAAGATCCCACAGAGTAAAATGCCTCAGGTGATGTCCACCTAAGAAGGATAGGATATGTTACAAAAATGAAACTGTGGATTCCATTAAAGAAACAAAATGGGATGTATCTGAAGAGACCAATGGAGATGTGAAAATAATTCCTCAACCAAATTAGATCTTAAAAGAAGTATATAGGAAATGGAAGCAAGGCCGAGTAAGAAAGATGAACATAAGAGTGTGGCCTCACCCTGCAATGAGAAATGCTAATGATCAGAATGAACTAGGATAAGCAAGGGAAGCTAAGGTTAAAAAATTTTTGAAGTTATAAGAGAGGAGGGATAAAGGGGGATCAAAGAAAGCATAACCAGTCATTTAATAGGCACATATTAAGTCTTTACTCTGACTTGATAATCTCATCAGCTCTTATGGAGTTTAATTATCCTCTCTCTGCTAGTTATTCTCTTTTTTTCTGTTTTTCTTTTATTTTCTTTGGAGGGGGAAGGCAGGGCAGTTGGCATTAAGTGTCTTGCCGAAGGTCACACAGCTAGTAAGTGTTGTGTCTGAGGCTGGATTTGAACTCAGATCCTCCTGACTCCAGGGCCAGTGCTCTATTCACTGAGCCGCCTAGCTGCCCCCTTGTTCTGTTTTTTTCTTAACTCTCTCAAAGCCTTTTGAAGACATCAGGGTTTAAAGGGACACATTTCTACTATACCTCTTAAAATATTTCTGCTGGTTATTCTCAAATCCCTAACCTCTCCACTGACTATCTCTAACTGTCTTTCAGACGTCTTGAACTAAATGTCCAGCAGATATGCTAAATTGACAATGTCTAAAACCATTATCTTTCTCCCTAAATCTTCCCTGATTCCAACTTTACTTAATACTGTCCAGGGCAACACCATCCTTCCAGTTCCTCAGACTTACAATCTAGGTGTCATCCTCAACTCTCATTTTCTCTTACCCTCCATATTGAGTCTGTTACCAGAGTCTGTCAATTTCACCTTTCCATTATTTCTCAAATATGCCCCCTTTTCTTCTCTGATACTGCCAGCCATGCTAATGACATAGGTCCTTATCTTCTCACAGGCAGACTATTACAATAGCTCCCAGATGCCTGCAACAAGTCTCTTCCTACTCCAAGCCATCTTCCATTCAGCCACCAGTGATTTTCCTAAAATGCAGGTCTAACCTTGTCACTCCCTCCTCACCCAAAAAGCTCCAAGGGCTCCCTATCACCTCCATGATAAAATATAAAATCCTGTTTGGTATTCAAAATCCTTTATAAGGCATCTTCCTATATCGTTACAGTCTTCTTATACTTCCCTCTCTCCTCCCTGCCCTGCTTTACATTTTGATCCAATGACAACCTTCCTATTCCCTGAACAAGACACCCTATCTATAGCCTCTGGACACTTTATCTGGCTGTCTCTAATGCCTGGAATGTCCTTCTTCCTTATCTCTGTCTTCTGACTTTACTGAGTTCCTTAAAGTCCTATTAAAACCCCACCTTCTACAAGGAGTCTTTGCCAACCCTTTTTAATTCTAGTGCCTTCCCTTTGATGATTACTTCCTATTTATCCTACATATAACTTGTTTGTATATATTTGCATGATGTCTCCCACACTAAAGTATAACCTCCTCTAGGGCAGGAACTGTCTTTTGCCTTTGTTTATATCCCCAGCATTTAACTCAATGTCTGGTTCATATCAAGTGGTTATTGAATCTTTATAAACTGATGGATGGACCATGGCAGGCATTGTGCTAGGTCTAAAGGATAACACCTTTCCTTGAGGTGATGGGCTGGTAAATGCTGACAGGAAACACAAGGCAAAGCAGCTCAATTTTATTTTGTTTCAGATTTTTCAACATGGGAGACTAATTTTACACTGTAAATGACAGAATAAAAATGACCAATGAGGAGTTGGCACCAAGGAGAAATAAGGAGATAGTAAACTATTACCTGGCTGCTCAAAATGAATTCAAGTCACCAGGTTCAGGTGAATTGGTCCTCATTTCCTCAAAAAACTTGGCAGATGCAATTTTGGAGCCAGTATCAGTGACAAGTTAAAGGTCTTGAAGACAGGAGAGAAACCACAAAATTGGAGAAGGGCAAATGTCTGCTGTAGGGCTTCCAAGAAGAGAATGATGACAGCTCAAGTGTGCTCTGACCTCAGAACTTGAGTGTTGTGTTTGTTCCTGGGCACCATAGTTTGATAGGGGTATTAATAAGTTGGTGTTTCAAGAGGAGGGTAATCTGGGCGGCTAGGTGGCGCAGTAAATAGAGTACCAGCCCTGCAATCAGGAGGACCTGAGTTCAAATTTGACCTCAGACACCACACACACGTGCGTGTACACACACACACACACACACACACACACACACACACACACACGCCATGTGACCTTGGGCAAGTCACTTAACCCCAACTGCCCTGCCTTTCCTCTCCAAAAATAAAAAATAAAACAGGAGGGTAATCAGGGCCTTGAGGCCATGTCAGAGGGCTACTAGCATGTTCACACTAGAGAAAGGTGGATTGTATTGGAGAGTGGGGGGAGGGGATGGAAAAGACAGCTATCATCAAATCCTTGAAGCGCTGTCATATGGAGGAGAGGCTAAACTTGTTTGGTCTGTCCACAGAAACAGAAACATTGGATGGAAGTTGCAAAGCAACAGATTTAAGTTTGACATCAGGAGGAACTTCCTAAAAATATGAACTGTCAAAAAATGGAATGTGCTAGCAAGCTATTCCTCTTTGAAGGTCTTCTAACGGGAATGAAACAACTACCTCTTAGTGTGTTATAGTGGAGTTTCTTTTATGTATTGGTTGGATTAGATGGCTGCTGGGTTACTTTCAATCACAAATTTCATTATTTTGTGATATTCTAATTATTTTATTCATTTCACAGTTAAAGGAATAGAGGACCAAGAAAGCAAAATATCTTGCCCTAGGTAATGAGTATCAAAGGCCGTATTTGAACTTGGTTCTTTCCCCCACTTTAAATATTGAACACCCTCCACTTTACCTCTTTGGTTTTACAGATCAGGTAGCTAAGGTCCCAAGAGGTCTAGTAATTTCCTTAAAGTCACAGAGGTAATAATATAAGGTCATAAGTTTGAACTCAGGCAAGTTTTCTGACTCCAAATCACCACTTTTGCCTTCTTTACCACTTTTTTTTAACCACTTCTTTGCCACTCTTGTATCACACTGCCTTCTGGGAGTTAGGAGACCTTGGCTAAACTGTGTGACCTTGTGAGAATCATTTTAACCCCCTTTCAGAGAAGCAGCTTAGTACAGGTGAATGAATGTCAGATTTGGAGTTTCAAGACTTGTGATTAATTGAACCCATGCTCTGACAACAGCCAAGTGTCCTTAGACAAGTGATTTAATCTCTTGTCATCTATAAAATGACGTTGTTGGACTAGATAATGTCTTCAAGATCTTCCTTGTAATTATAAAGTTACATAAGTCTAGAATTCTCTGCCTAGGGTTGTGTCAGGAACCCAATAATATAATATAACCAAGAAAATCAACAATGAAATGCAAATCAGACATTTCAGTAAAATGACAAAGTAGCTGTTGATGGGTTTTTGGTTTTTTCATGCCATGAGACCTGAAGGACATGATAAATTTTGGCCTCTAATAACATGACTGACTGACCCTTCCACCTCTCCCCCCACCAACCAAAGATGAAAAACAGGAAGAAAGAAGTGTAATCAACCTTTCAGCTGAAGTTCTAGTCCTCTAGTTGACTCTTTTTGTCTTTTATTTAACAAGCACATTATTCAGAGAACTGAGATTCTGTCTTGAGTTCCAAATGGCTTGAATCACAGGACTTAGACTTCATAAATCCTTCACCCTTGAACAAAGTTCAAGGTTATTGCTGTTTAACCTGAGAAAAATTATTTTTAAAATATTAGTAGCATTTGATATCAATATTGAGAGTTAAGGTACCAAGTTCTGATTTTCCTTAATGCATTAAAGCTAGAAAGAAGAGAATAACTTTCGTAGAAGAAGACCCAAGTGTAGAGAAAAATCTTGACATAATAGTATCTCTGATCAACATTACTGAATGAGTTGAAATTATAATGATTTATATCTTGTATTCCTAATGAGAACTCCCTACTGCTTCAAAATACTAAAACACATTTATGTAAAATTAAAGAGGTTATATAAAATTATTATTCTATAGAGATCAGATATATTGTTAGAAACTCTAATGCCTAGAGGCCATTATCTAATCATCTTCTTTAAGATTGTAGACAGATGCCTTCTGCCTCCTAATAGAAGCAGAATTAAGCCCTAATTCTTCTAATATAAGCATTTGTTGCTTACTGAGAGTTTGACAATTTTATTAAAAACCACTCTTCTTAAGAGACCTACAGGCTACTGTTAATCTAGGACCTGCAGATTAATTCTGTGTATATTTTGTCTATAATTGTAAAAGCTTTTTCCTCCTTCCCTAATCACCAGAATTTCAGGCTAATAGAATGTGGGCTAGGTTGCTCTATAGCATCCAGGATTCGTGTACTAATTTATTTTTAAACTGCTCATCAAGAAAAAGGTCTAAATTTCCTATCCACATGCTGCCGGGGGCTGGGTGGTATTTGGTGTCCAGCAAAGAAAATATTGGAGAGTAAATGTTTAGCTTCAAACCCAGAGCAATAGAACAGCTGCTGCATAAAAGCCGCTGAGTGAGCAGAATGGCTTTGTGGGATGCTGGTAATGAGAAAAGACATTACAACAGCAATTGAAAGTCAACAATCTGCAGCAGATCAGAAAGAAATTTCTATGGCACTGAGAGTTATGCAACCCACCCACACTTTGTTTAATAAGTGATGATCCTGGATGGAGAAACGCAGATTTCTGGAACTCTGTGGAAGTTAAACTGGGTACATTGCAGCTTCAACGTAGAAATGTAGAATGGCAATGCTTTGTTTTACTTAAGTGTCATAGTTAGCCTCGACCAATGTTTTCACTTTAACTGGTCAGCCAGAGTTCCAAAGAAAAGACGCAAACATCATCACAGATAAAATGATGGGGACAAAAGATTTTCTCATCATTCACCCATAGTGTACAGTATCCCCAAGGCTGGCATGCCACCTTTGGGGGAAGGCACACATGCAGAGAATATATGCAATTAGGGAAGACAAGTAGCAGACATACATAGGAAATATTTGTGACTGTAACACATGCATGGAGAGAACATATGTTGTGAATATAAGTAGCCAAGAAATACACATGAAGGTTGCATATAGTAGGGATCCATGTGGCTAAGGCACATATGTATATATATATGGAAAGTATATAACCGGGGAACATATGTGATCAGGAGAACCCACACCTTGGTTGCCATAAGGGCTGTTGTTCTTGGCTAAGTGTCATATCCTGACTAGACAGCACACTCTATTAGGCATGGTTCCTGTGCTGAGCATTGCTTCTCCATTGGATGATACAATGTCCTTGTTGGGTAGCCAAGTTCATCTCTGCTACCATTTCCTGAACTTTAGCTCTTTAGGGCTATTTGTAGGCTCTCTGCTTCCCATCTATAGAAGCCAGGTTCTTAACCATTTTTGTGTCATGGACCACCACCTTGCCCCCCACATCAGCAGTCTCTGAAGTCATTCTTAGTGTTTTTAAATGCATAACAAAAAAGTTATTAAAATATTAAAAATGTTATTCTACTCCAATTTTAAACCCCTTTGCTAAGGTATAGTGGCCAGAAAACCTCTCCCTTATCAGGGAAGAATGAGTTTTTACAGTATACAACTGCTGGGCTTGTGAGTGATATCACATCTTGATAAGGGCAGTCAATGAAAGCTAACCAGAGTACCTTCAAGTTAAGGTTGTTTGTGCCTTTGCCTATGTATGGTGCCTGTTCAGAGTCCATGATTCCAAACTTCTGTTTTAATATCTTGTATAAGGAGCCAGGAAGATCCCAGTTCAAGTCCAGCCTCTCATCTAAACAGGCCATGTGATCCCAAACAAATCTCTTTCCTTCTTAGTGTTCTAGAGCAAATAAATGCCTGCAACACTCCTAGTGCTACAGAACCAAATTAAAATGTAATTTGTAAACATTTAACAAAATGAATAAAAATACAATAGAATATAATGTTAATACATGGTTTTCTAAGTCAATATACAACCAGCAAAGATCCATTTTTTATTTGAGCTTTACATCACTGTTCTAGACAACTCCCTAATACCATCAACTGCAGAGAAGCTAATATCCTGCATTGGGAGAGAGTGGCACCTCATCTAGGAAGTTCCCTATGCCAGTAAAAGAATGTCTATCCCTGTCTATATACTAAGTACAAGACTTCTGATAGCTTGACAAAGCAGAAATTATGCCTCCTTTAAAGAAAACATTTGACTAAAGACATTAGTCATATTGTGTCAAGAAGTTATATCCCCCACATATATGCATACTATACATATACACACGTATATACATATACATACATAAACACATGTATACATACAGATATACACACACATGCACACGTATATGGGAGTATACCAAAAATAAACCGATCAATCAATTAAAAATAACAGTAGGTACTTTTGTGTGATGATGGAAGAGTTAACTTCTTTGGGTCTCAATTTCCCTATTTCACAATAGGGAAAGTGATACCACTTCATAGGTTTGTTGTAAGGAAAGTACTGTGTAAACCTTAAAACTCTATGGAAATTATGATTCATTATTAGTATTGTTGTTCAGTTGTTTCAGTCATATATGACTCTTCATGACCCCATTTTGGGGATTTTCTGGGCAAAGATACCAGAGTGATTTGCCATTTCCTTCTCCAGTTCATTTTACAGATGAGGAAGCTGAGGCAAACGGCGTTAAGTGACTTAGCCAGTATCATGCGTCTAGTATCTGAGGCCAGATTTGAACTTAGGTCTTCCTGATTCTAGGCCTAGTGCTCTATCCACTGCACCACCTAGTTACCTCTCATTTTCAGTAATGGGGCAGATAAGAGCATTTGATTCCCAGCTAGATTTAGAAGCTTCTCGAAGGCAAATACCTGATCATTGCATACTGAAGGCACGTCTATAAATTCTATAGTTTTTATTTTTTGATTGATTAAATTTAATTACAGTGTCCTCAAACAAAGACAGATCTAACTTAAAAGAAATTGTAAGGAAACAAAATATATCTTTTTAAAGTCAGATGAAATTATGAGATTTAATAGATAGTCTTAGATCTGGCATCAGACCTCTGGGTTGGAAGCACAATGCTGCTACTTAGTATTTGTGTAAATGTGGGCAAAATAATTAACAGCTCTAAGCTTCAGTTTCCCGATTTCTGAAATGATGGGTTTGGACTAAGTGATCTAACATCTCCTCCAGATCCAAAACCCATAATCCTATGCTTGTTTACTATTCTTTCCATAAGGACATTGCTTGATTCTATTTTTCACATAATAAAATTATGAACTCAGTGCTCTACAAAAGACAGAGGGACCAAGATGGTGCAGTCTTTGATCCTGGTAGCTTCATATGTGGGCAATCGGTGATTTATTTTTGCTCAGTCGTTCTTGAACTTCCTGTAGAAACTTCAATGGTCTTAAGAAAACTGCTCTTTTCTGGGAACTGGAGGATGACAATTCAGATTTTGGTGTGGAAGTTAAAATTCAGGTGCTATTCAGTAGCTTATGACAATTAAGTGCCTGCTAAAAATGTTCTCCCTTTATGTTATAAGGATGGCCTTTTGACTCCTGTTAAATCTGAAATGTGTACCTGCTGCATAATGAGAGAGAAAGAGAGAGATTGAGGGTAGGTGGAAGAAGGTTGCTGTTTTTGGGAAGAAGAGGGAGTGGAAAAGGGAAGAGCAATTAGCAGCACATATGCAAATTCCTAGATTTTATTTTGTCATCATAAGTTATTGAGTCCAATTCACAATAACGATTAAACCAATGTTCAGCCCCTACTAAATGTAAGGCATTTGGGAAGTATTTTTTTTTCTGACACTCCATTCTTTTGTACCTTGATAAGAAAAGTTCAAATGATGGTTTTTCTTTTTATGTCATTATTTTAAAGGTATATGCTTTGTAGTATTTTTTAAAACCATGCTTTCCTGCTGCAGTTTCAGCTTCATTGGAAACCTTTAGGCAATAAATTATTAATTCCAGTTTTGGAGTTTTATCTTTCATAAAGTTTTGTAGGAGAAAGTTTGGGACTGTATTAATGTTATTGTTTGGGGGGCAGGGGATGGTTCATTTTGTTTTAAGTATTCTCTAATCTGAGCTGCTGTGGAAACGGGGTCTAGATGCCAATCTTATGATCTGCTAATCAAGTTACTTTCCAGCTAACAGATGAGTAGTCATTTCATCTCTGACTCTGCCATACCTGCTATATAATTCCTAGTTTGTAGGGATAGTCATGCTTAGCTTCATCATCATAATAGTGTTAGCACAAATGCTTTGATTTGGAGTAGGTGTGATGAAAAGAACAGTTTAATTACTTAGTCTTAATAGGATCTCATAATTGTATAGGGAGATTATCTAAGGAAGAAGCTCAAAAGGATTTGTAAAAAAAAGATTTCAAAGAAGTAAAGGAGAATCATACCAATCCTGAGGTCAGTGAGCATAAGAATGTGCCACAGAAGAGAACTGGTGAAAACATATCACTTGTCTACTCAAACAATAGGTTTGAGGCCCTTCCCAGGAAAGTTGACTCCAGAGGTTTTGAGGAGGAAGTATCTCATACTCTATACAACTTTAGAGAAGATCTATAGGCATTAGTAGATGAAAAACATCCTTTTACTATCTCTAAGAGGAGATGATGCCATTTAGTTTAATAAATATATTTAAAATAGTGTTGCCTTTTGGAAAGAGCATGATACTCAGGAAGAAGAGTACCCAAGTCCCAACTCCACTACTTATTAATTGTCACTATTTACTACAAGGTCACTTAAATTCTCTGGGCTTCTGCTGATTATTTCAAAAACTAATTAGTTGGAAGAGAGAAGCACTAAATTGCCTTCCATTCCTAATCAGTGGTCAAATGAATGAAAATGACTGAGTTTGAATCTCAGCTCTACCATTTACTGTGTATTTCAGGACAATCAGTTTATCTCAGCCTCATTTTTCTCATTTGTTACATGGGGATGGTGAAATTTTCATTTTCTGTATGATGGAGTAGGAAAATGTTTTGTAAATCCTAAGGCACTATATAAAGTTAAATATGAATTACTACATTTAAGTCTGTGCTCTAGAGCCTGAGAACAAAAAAAAAATGAAATGAGACAATCTCTTGCTCTCAAGAAGCTGACAGTCTAATGAAGAGAATTAGACATATACACAAATGACAATTATGGAAGAATGTGAAAAATGCAGAGGAGAATCCCAAGCAAAGAGCTTAAAGACATTTGAGGAGAGATCAGTTCAAACTAGGGAAATAAGGGACGACTTCGTGGAGGAAGGGGCAATTGAGCTAGCCCCTGAAGGTAGAGAGGAATTTAAGAAGGTAGACTAGAGGGCAGTCCATTCCAGACATACAGGATGGTTTGAACAAAGGAATAAAAATCAATGGTGACTCTTTACTGAGGATACAGATGAAATTTTGTATATGTGACTTGAGTAATAGGATATATTGCCTTCCTAGAGTCTGTTTTTGAGGAATGATGAAGACCCTATCAAAACCTGATAAATTCATTGACCTCTGTCTGCCTTGTACATTCATGTGGAGTCTCATGATTCAGTCAGAAATAGTTTTCTAGTATCAATGAAGTCCTGAGGTTCAGGTATTATTGTTACTTCTTTTTTCCATTTAAAGTTCCTAGGTCTGAAAAAGAGGTTATGGGAAGGGAATATTTTAAATAGATAACGTCAAATAATGGGTTTGCTTTCCTGAAGACTCACAGTTGTATAAAGACTTACTATTTATCAAAAATTGCTGGGAAATTTTGAAAGCAATGGGGCAGAAAATAGATTTAGACCAATACTTCACACCATATAACAGAATTAGTTCCAAATGGACAGATACAAAAAAAATGAGAGGAAAAAAAGAAAATTTACTTCTATATCTTTGAAAAGTTCATAATGAACCATAGGGTAGAGAGAAACATAGAAGAAAAGATGAACATATTAACTGCATAAAATTAAACAGTTTTAGCGTAAACAAAACCAATACAATTAGAAATTAGAAAGGAAACTCTTGGGAAAAATTCTGTGCCTAATTTCTGATGAACGTCTCCTTTCTAAGATATTTAAGTACTTAATTCAAGTTTACAAGAATAACTGATAACTTACTGGTAAATTGGTATTGTTGGTAAATGATCAAATAATATGAACAGGTGATTTTCAAAGGAAGAAATCAAAGATACAAATAGCAATATGAAAAAAATATTCCAAATCTCTAATGATTAGAGAAATGCAAATTAAAGCAACTCTGACATTTTACCTCACAGCTATCCGATGGACAAAGTAGATTTTAAAAAAAGGAAAAAGACGAATGTTGGGAGGGTCTGTAGACAAACAACTAACTACTGTTGGTGGAGCTGTTAATTCATCCAGAAAATCTATAAACCATTTAGGAACTGAATTCCAATTTTACTGCACTGTGCAAACACACGGAAAAGGACCTACGTGTACAAAACATATTTATTGCAGTTCTTTTTGTGGTGGCAAAAAACCCCACTGAAAACTAACGGGTACACTTCAACTGAGAATGGATGAATCAGTTTTGCTGTATAACTATAATAAAATATTATTGACATAAGAAATTACTAAGGAGATTGTTTTGGACAAATTTTGCATACTTGAATGAACTAGTTCAGAGCAAAGTAAGTAGAATCAGAACAATTTATACTATACCAACATTGGAAAGTGGGTCCAGGCTACTTTAGAATTAATAATAGCCATGTAAACACAAATATACATGCAACAATCAGATTTGCATCCTAGATTTCAAAGAATAAACTTCAAATATTTCTAATGAAAAACAAATAAGATCCAATGAGATTCAAGAGGAGAATTCCACTCAAGATAAATGGTAGTCCCTGAAGCTAAAATTTCTTAGAGTTATCAATTCCCAGTGAGGGAAAAGGAAAGAGATATTTGAAGGAAACAATTTGACTATATGGGATGATGAAATTAAGTTTTTAAACATTTAAAAGGTGAAAGAATATGCTCAAGGATAGCAATATTTTTAAATGAAAAAAGCAGCAGAGAGCTGTAGGAAGAGTATCAAAAAGCTTTAAGCCCAGGTTGTACTAAAGTCTGCAGAAATGTCAGAACAAAAAGGGCATTTTTAGCCATATTTGGAATAGTAACAATGAAGGGATAGGATAACTGGGGAAGAAGGTATATTGTTAACAGATGATAGAGATAAGACTGGGAATGAACTCAAGGAAAGGGAAAAGATAGTGAAAACTCTTTGTTGTAATGATGTCAGCCCCCAATGATTTACATGACAATTCATGAATGTGCAGATGTGTTTTTAGAACCCCTAAAGAACATCTTTGAAAGCTTATCAATAGTTAGAGAAGCATCAAAAAATCACTGACAAATGAATAATTTGAATTTTTTTAAAGAGGTAAAAGATAGATTCCAAAAATTGTAAACTGAAGAGTATGACATCAATCTACGGTAAAATTTTATGACAAATTTGATAATTTTGTAACACTTAAAATTATTTAGGATAAGTTCATTTAACAGTAAGTAATGCCAAAGGAAACTGATTTCCTTTTTTTGGATAGGACTAATAAATTAATGGGGTGATGCAGCGGATATAGTGCTGGGCTTGGAATTTGGAACTTATCTCCATGAGTTCAAATCTGGTCTCAGACCCGCATTACCTGTGTGACCTTGGGCAAGTCAGTTCACCCTATTTGCCTTTGTTTCCTCATCTGTAAAATGACCTGGAGAAGGAAATGGCAAAACTACTCCAGTATCTTTGCCAAGAGAATTCTAAATGGGGTCATGAAGAGTCAGACACAATTGAAAAATGACTGAACAACACTAAATTCGTGTGTCAGGGAATGCTGTAGATATAGCATGTTTGAATTTCAAAAAGGGATTTAATAAAATCTATCATGTTATCTTTGTGAGCAAATATTAATTTTTTTGCTAATTGAATGTCTGCATGCAAAGAATATTGACTAATGAATTTATATTTACCTGGATAAGAGTCTCTAATGGCATGATGCTTGGTCCTCTCCAGTTCAACTACTTTATGAACAGTTTATTCCTCAGCCCAGAATAGAGAAGTATTAATCTGATGTAGAGATGGCAGGGATGGAAGGTGGGGGAATACTGATGGAAGGTGGATAAGGGGAAGGGAATCAATTGGTGAAATAGCAACTACTTTCCTACAGCATACATGTGTATCAGATTTGTAGATGATATGAACCTGGCATGGATAAGTAACACATTAGATGACAGAATTATTTAAAGGTCTTAATAGGTTAGGAAAAAATGTGCCCAAATAAACAGGTGAAATTTAATAAGGATAAACAACTAAAGTCCTTCTCAGATATCTCTTTATGTGCAGGTAACTATGCATCCTCAAAGGTTATACAAGCAGAAAATAAACTTTTTTGAGGTCTTGCCATAATATATGATCTTGTACAATTCAATATGATCGAGTACAATTGAAGGCATTTGCCACAAGATCCCATTTTCTCCTTGCTTCCTGATATCCCATACTCTTGGCTCCATTTCTCCCAGTTTTCTGTTTTACTCTGATCTGTAGTAAAGAAGTGACCCTTCTCCTCATCAAAGTCAGTTTCTGTTGTTGCGGGTGGTGGTCCTTCATTCTCAAAAAGGACCAACCTTTCCCATCTTCTCCAGCAGATTACCCTGGTAATTATTCTCTCTCTTTAATCTTCAGTCTCTTCCTAGCTACTCTTTCCTTCCCTGATGTCTTCAAACACAGTTGATGAGCATTTATAAAATGCCTCTCAAGTATTAGGCACTGCGCTAAGTGTTGAGGATAAAAAGAAAGGCAAAACAAATGAACAAAAACAATTCCCTACCCTCAAAGAGCTCACAGTATAATGAGGGAGACAACATGCAGACAAGCTTTGGAGGAAAGATAATTTAGATGTAAACATGTTGAGTTTAAGATATCTGTAAAACATCCAGTGAGAGATGTCTAATGGGCAGATAAGATGCAAATTTGGAGGTTAGGAGAGATGTTAGAGCTAAGAAAATATGCCTGAGAGCCATGCGCATGGAGATGACAAATGAAATTGTGGGAGCTTATGAGATCACCAAGTGGAATAGTATAGAGGAAGAGAAGAGGACCGAGGTGAGCAGGCATGATGTGGATGAATATCTAGAAAAGGAAAGAGAGAAGGAGCAGTCAGAAAGGTAAAAGGAGAACCAGGAAAGAAGAATGTCTAGAATAAACGAGTATCAAGGAGAAGATGGTCATAGTGTCAAAGTCTGCAGAGGACCTTAAGTAAAAGGCTAAGAAAAAGTCATTATATTTTGGAATTAAGAGATCATTAGCAACTTTGATGAGGGCAGTTTCAATTGAATAAAGAAATTAGAAGGATTAAGAATTCCACCAAAATTGCGAGATTTAAAATAAATGCATACGAATCATCAACTTTTCTATAAAAACCAACAAAGCCCAAGAAGAAGATATAGAAAGAGAAATTCCATTTAAATTAACTACAGAGACAGTATAAACTACTTGGGAGCCTACCTGCCAACCCCTACACAGGAATTTTTTTAACACAATTACAAAACACCCTTCACACAAATAAAGACATGTAAATGATTGGAGAAATGTCTACCTGCCCATGCTAAGCCAATATAATAAAAACAACAATACCATAATAAATTTGTATATTCCATTACCAAACTACCAAAGAGTTAAGAACAGAGAGTGAGAGAAAAGGAAGTGGAGTCACCTATAATAGAAGACCTTCTCATGGAATGTAACCATAAAAGGGAGACAAGGTATAGGCTAATAGCAGAGATGTATGAATTAAGTCAGGGTTTTTTGAGGATAGGGGAGACATAGGCATGTTTATAGGTAGTAAGAAAGTAGCCAGTAGATAAGGAAATATTCAAGAAAGAGTGTCGATGACAGAGGGAACTCTCTGCAAATGGCCTTTTACAACAAATTTCTCAGATAATGGAATGAGAGGGGGCATGGTGCTATGGGAGATTTGAAGAGGGATGAAGAAAAAGTTTGCAAATGGAGCTTTGGTAGGAGGGATGGTAAATTCATTAAGGGGGTATAAAAGGATTATTTTTGCCGTAGTAAAGACCTATTACAAATAATAAAGGGTAGCTAGGTTGTGCAGTGGACAGAGTACCAGACCTGGAATCAGGAAAACTCATCTTCCTGAGTTCAAATCTGGCCTCAGACACTTACTAGCTGTGTGACCCTGGACAAGTCACTTAGCCCTATATTCCCCAGTTTCATCTTCTGTAAAATGAGGTGGACAAGAAAATGATACACACCCCTTGAGTACCTTTGCTAAGGAAACCCCAAATGGGGTCATGAAGAGTCAGACACGACTGAAGTGACTGAACAACAGTTCAAATTATGTAACATAAACTTTTAATGGGCACCGCATAGTTTTGTAATTTTCTCCAGTTTCATTCAATAGCACACAAGTAGGAACAAAGGAAGCAGATAATGGGAGTAATCTAACACAGGAGTTTAGCAGGCAATATTTTTTTAACAGAAAAAAGGGGCAAAGAACTCTATTGAAGAGGTCAGTGTAGAACTGAACTGACACCTCAAGTGGTCACAATGGATAAAAGAAAGATAGTATAACCAATGCAGGAGTGATAGCCCAGGGAAAAATTGAAGGTAAGGACGAAGAACAAGATTTGGAATTGCAAGGTCGAGGAAGAAGAATGGCATAGATAATAATCAGATAAAGGAATTTCAGAGTTTATGATAATGAATATTGAACACTAGGAGATGATAACAAGATCAGAAGCAACTGTGTATAGTTGTCGTGGGTTGGAGGAATAGATTTTGAGAAATGAGTTCAGTTGAGTAAGTCTTCATTATTCTTAAAATACATAGACATAGGTGTCTCTGTCTATCTATCCATCCATCTATCCATCCATCTATCAATCTATCTATCTATCTACCTACCTACCTATCTATCTATCTATCTATCTATCTATCTATCTATCTATCAAAGTTATCATCTTTGTTGGCATGTCATCCTCTATTTCTCCTCCCTTTTTTGGCCAAACTCCTTGAGAAAATTAGCTATACATGGTGCCTTGATCTTGTGGTCATTCTCAAGACCTTACCTTTACAATATGTATTCAATTGTCCTCAGTTCTTGTTATTTTGAATTCCTAAACATCTTTCAGGTAGATACCCATCTCCGTACTCACTCAGTCACTACCCTGGGCTAGAAGCTCATTAGCTCTCATCTGGACTACTATAATAACTTTTTATTTGTTCTCTCTGCCCTTTTTAAAACATCCTCCACACAGCTAAGTTATTTTCCTGAAGCTCACATTTAACCTTGTCACCTACCCTCCCAAGCCCTACTACTTAATAAATTCTGCTGGCTCCCTATTACCTCTAGGACCAAATATAAATTCTTTTGTTGGCTTTTTAAAGTTCTTTGCAATGTTTCTTTTTCTTTCTTTTCCTCTCTATGTAAACATCATCATCCTATAAGTATTCTACCATTTATGCTATTGATCTACTGGCTGGCTGTCACACAGCTTCTGCTATCTCTTGTCTCTGGGCCTTTGCTCTGATGATCCCTCATGATGCCTCATTCAACATCTAGGAATCTCTGGGTTTGTTGAAGTACCACTTTCTTTGAGAGGTTTTTCTCTTCTTGTTCCACCCTCCTCCTGCTGCTCGTGTCTTTCCCTCCAATAACTTACCTTAATTTAAAAATCAGTATTCATCAACTTAGTTTTGCCTCTGTGAATAATAGTTAAATAAAACATTTGAGTGACTATGTTTCTCATTTTGAAATCCTTGCCATGTTTTGGGGCTTGATAGAAATCACCAGAGTAGTCTCCTGTAAGCAGGAACATCTGGAGGAACATCTATAGGGAATTCCTGTTCTGTATATACTTATATATGTGCATTTTCTCTCCCCCGTTTCCATGTAAATTATGTCTTCTTGTTGTAAAAATGTATACTGAGTTAAGAGTATGATATAGTAACATTACTTGTTATATTAATGGGAAATGTCAATGGGAACTCAAGAGCTACAGTGTCAAATAGGACAAGTATTTTCCTCTTCAAAAGACTTAATTCTAGAATCCTGCAACTGTTTAAGTGGGGAGATGGTTTCTCTCTGGTAACCTAGTACTTCCGTCTTAAAGCAAGTTGGGAGAAGCAAGCTCACTTAGAGAATTAGCAGTTGAGTAGTTATAAACACACTTACCTTAAGAGTATGTATCACATTTCCTCTAGATTCACCTCCTTCCCTCTTGTTACAAATGCTGAAGTCTAGCTCCCTTACACGATCCCAAAACCAGTTGCTCTTGAAGCAGTTACTAGAATCTCCTCTGACATTCACAGGCCCAGTGATGTATATAATTGTTTCAGCCAGTCTCATTATATATTATTATTTATCTGATTTTTCTCTAAGAACTTCAAGGAATAAATGATGATAAGATAAGTTTCATTCAAAAGGATTAGAAAATATAATTACAAAACCCTCTTTATAGGAATAAAAGAAAGTTTAAATACATGGAGAAATTTGGTGTTTGGATTGTGCCAATATAATAAAAATGACAATACTAACAAAATTAACTTATAGATTTAATGTTGCAGCAATCAAATTTCCAAGAGTTACTTTATAGTAATTGGACTTTTTTTTTAATTGGATAGGCAGAAGATCTTGAATATCAAGGGGGATGAAGAAAAATTATGAATGAACAGGAATAATATTATCAGACTACAATTTATATTACAAATAAATAGTCATCAAAACTAATATTAGTTTAAAGTAGAAAAGTAGGCCAATGGGACAGCCTAAATATTTAAGGAAAAAAAGCAAACCAAAAAAATCATATTTGATAAACCCAAGAACAAAAGATACAAGAAGAAGATTCTCTTTTTGATGAGAACTGTTGGGGAAACTGAAAAATATTTTTTTACTTTTGCAAAATCCTTTTAATTCTTTTTTTATTAAATACATTTATTTATTTTCTTGTTTACATCATTCATTTCCATGAGATTTTCATATATATATATTTTAACATTTGATTATAGAACTTTAAATTCTAGATTCTTTCCCTTCCTCCCTAGTCACCCACCCTCATTGGAAAGACAAGCAATTCAATACAGGTTGTACGTGTGTAGTTACACAGAACATCTCCGTAGCAGGCATATTGTGAGAAACTGATTATATGTCCCTCTTTCCTATCCCGCCCCCTCCTTGTCCTATTCTCTACCTTTTCCCTGTCCCTTCAGAGAAGTGTGTACTTCCAGGAACCCAACCCCCCACCCTGCCCTCCCCTCCATTATCCCACCTCTCATCCCCATGCCCCCTGCTCTCCTGTGTGGGTAAGATACCCAGTTTAGAGTTTATGTCATTCCTTCTCTAAGCCAAATTCAATGAGAGTAAGGCAGACCCTTTCCCTTTTGCCTTCCTGTTCTTCCCCTCCATTGTAACAATTATCCCTTGGCTCTTCTATATGAGATGATTAACCCCATTCTGTTTCTCCCTGTCTCCTCTCATTCTAAACCTCTCCCACCTCAGAATTTCTCCTTTTAGAGTATAGTCCCTTTGTATTCAATTGATCCTGTGCCCTCTATGAACTGTCATATATATACATACTCGGATATGTGTTCGTACACATATATAAACCATCCTATGTAGACATATGTGTATGTATACATGCATATATATGTTTAAACACACACACACACACACACACCTATATATACACACGTTTATATACACACATATGCACACATTTGTATTCCCTTCACTTATCCTCATACCGAGAAAAGTTTCATAAGTTACAATTATCATTTTTCCATGTTGGCATGTAAATAGCTAAACTTTGATAAGTTCCTTATGATTTCTTTTCCATGTTTACCTTCTCATGCTTCTTGTATTTGAGTGTCAAATTTTCTTTTCAGTTCTGTTTTCTTCAGCAAGAATGTTTGAAAGTCTTCCACCTCACTGAATGACCATATTTTCCCCTGGAACATTATTCTCAGTTTTGCTGTGTAGGTGATACTTGATTTTAATCCTAGCTCCCTTGATCTCTGGAATATCATATTACAGGCCCTTCTATACCATAATGTAGAAGCTGCTAGATCCTAGGTTATCCTAATTGTGTTTCCACAGTATTCAAATTGTTTCTTCTTGGCAGCTTGTAACATTTTCTCCTTGATCTGGGACTCCAGAACCTGGCTATAACACTCTTAGGAGGTTTTTTGGGGCATCTTTTTTAAGAGGTTATTTGTGAATTCATTCAAGTTCTATTTTGCCCTCTGGTTCTAAAATATCAAGGCAATTTTCCTTGAGAATTTCTTGAAGGATGCTTTCTAAGTTCATTTTTTTATTAAGGCTTACAGGTAGTCCAGTAATTTGTAAATTGTCTCTCATGGATCTATTTTCTGGTCAGTGTCTTTTAAAGGAGATATTTAATATTGCCTTCTATTTTTTTTCATTTGGATCTGTTTAATTATATCTTGATTTCTCATAAATTCATTTGCTTCTATTTACTCCACTCTAATTCTGAAGGAATTATTCTCTTCAGAAAGTTTTTGAGATTCTTTTTCTATCCGGCAAATTTGATTTTTTAAGGCATTCTTCTCTTCATTGGCTTTTTGGGCCTCTTTTGCCATTTGAGTTAATCTATTTTTAAGGTGTTATTTTCTTCAGTCAAGTTGTTGACTCTCTTTTTGTGATTTTCTTGCATCATTCTCATTTCTCTTCCCAATTTTTCCCCCACTTTTCTTCTTTGGTTTTCAAAATCCTTCTTATGCTGCTCTGTGGCTTGTAGGCAGACTTCATGTTTCTTGGAAACTTTTGGTGTGGGAGTTCTGACTGTGTTGTCTTCCTCCCATTCCATGCTTTGATCCTTTTTGTCCCCAAAAAGGGAATCTAAGGTTTGTTTGCTTTCTTACATTGCTACCTTTGTCTGCTTATGTTGCCAGTCAATTAATTGATTTTTTAGCCCTGTGGAACTCTGATTCCAGAGGGGAAATCTCTGTCCCAAATTGCTGGGCGTTTTGCAGCTGCTGGAGCTATTGGGAGGCTGCCATTTTTTTTGCAGCTCCCACCAGCTTTGATACACTGAAAACACTCCACAGGACCACTACCCAAGACCACAATCCAAATCCAGGCCACTCAACACAAAAGCACTTAGCCTCTGTATGATCACTTGTCCCTCCCCTGCAGTCTGCAGGCCAAGAGCTCTGAAGCAGCCTCGTGGAGGTAGCTGCAGGGCCACTATTTCTGCCACTTCCTTGCCCTGGAAACAGTTCAGCTGGACCTCTTTTCTCCCCCAAATTTAGCTGAGTTCCACTGACTTTTCACTTTGTTCTTGTTTCTCATGGCTTGATAATTCTGGAAACTGCCACAGCTGCTGCTGATCCACTCTCCTAAAGGCTGTAGCTGTGGCTGGTCCTTGCTGCCCTGGAGCCAAGCCTCAGTTTCAGACTGAGCTGGTTTTGGCTCCTAGCATGCTACAATGAGCCCTTACTGCCAAGCTGCCTTCAGAGGGAGATGTGTTTTTCTGTATTTTTGTGAGTTCTGGAGCCCTAAAATTTGTTTAGAGGCATATTTTATGGATATTTGACGTGGCTGTGTAGGAGCTGCAGAACCTTGTTGCTTCTATGCTGCCATCTTGGCTGTGCCCCCCCCCCCACTGAAAAAATATTTCAACAGAAACTGATTTTGGATCTGCACTTTACAGCATATACCAATATCTGATTTTTTAAAAATATGATGCCTATATATAAAAGTTCATATCATAAAAATCAGTTTTAGAGGAAAACCACAAGAGATTCCTTTCCCAAAACTGGTTATTGCTTTGCAAACCAAACAAGGTATATAAGAGATCATAAAGAAGCAAACTGATTACATTAAAAGCTTTTCAGCAACACTATCAATTAAGGTCAAGTAAGAAGATAAACTCTTAAAAGGGAAACTATATATATATATATATATATATGTATATATGTATATATGTATATATGTATATATGTAAAATACCAATGATAAAATTCATATATATATAACAAGTTGATACATATGTATAGCACTGAGAACCATTGCCCAGTATGTAAGTGGTCAAGAAATACAAAGGTTTCAAAAAGAAAAATTGCAAAATTGTATATTGCCATTTGAAAACTTCCTCCAAAACTCTAAGATTTTACCTCACAACCTGCAAATTGGTAAAGATGATAAAAAAAATAGCAAGCCTGTATTAGGAAGACTGTGGGTGGACTGGCACATTTTTTGTGGAACCAATTGGTTTGCCATTCTGTATTTCCATTTGGAATTATGAAAGGAAAGAGATTAAACCCTTTGATTCAGTGATCTTATTACTGGGCATATACCCTGAGGAAGTAAAAATCAGAAAGGAAAACCCAAAATGTACCTGAATAATGATGATAAATGTTGTTTTTAGCAAGGAACTAGGCGTAGGTGGTCCCTTACTTTAGTAATGAGAGAAGAAATTGTGATAAATGAATAAAATGAAATGTAACTGTGTGATAAAATGGTAAATATGCGGAATTCAGAAAAAGGGAAGATTTACATGAAATATTACAAAGAGAAATAAGCACAATTATCATTTAAAAGACCAAAACAATTTAAATAAAAAGATCACTGAATGGAAGCTGAAGTAATTTGGGGGAAAAATAACAATGGTATATACATCTCCCGTCATCTTCTCTCTCTCCAGAGGTGAGACATTACTAGTTTGCGTGGTTGTGTATATTATCAAATGGGTCTCTGTGTCAAGTATTTTGGCTTAATTGTTTTCCTCTAACTTCTCTTTGTTTAAGTTTTCTTACTTGTAAAGTGGGGATAAGAATAGTACCTACAGCGCAAGATGGTTGTGAGACTTAAATGAGAACTAAGTATTTACTAAGTGACTGCTGTATACCAGACACCATGCGAAGCACTTGACAAATATTACCTCATTTGATATTCACAACAGCTTTGGGAGATATTGACAATTATTGTCCTTTCCTTACAGTTGAAATAAAGGGAGATATTCAAGTGACTTGTCCAGAATCACAGTTAATAACTGTCTGGAGTTGGATTTAAACTCAGATGTCGTTGACTCCATTTTTCTATATCCATTGTATCATGTGAGATAATGTTTGTAAAGTTCATTGCAAAGCTTGTAAAGGCCTATTTACATGTTACTTATTATTATAAGAGGGTGCTCATTTTAGAGTAGGAAGAGAAGAAAGTTTTTCTTATAATCTTATAATCTATATATAATCTATAATCACAGAAGTGATTATAGTTTTATAGTGATTATATTTTTTAAAAAAACATCGTGTGTGTGTGAGGGGGGGGTCTTCATGTAATAACTGATTTTGGATTTTGAAGATATTCTTGTTCGGTGTTAGATAGGCTTAAGGGATAGTTTCTTAAAAATTTGTCATTGTAAGAGAGAAGAAAAGAACTATCCATGAAGAGGACCATAAAACAGAGGGTCTATAAAAATTGTGACTTCAAAAATAACGATTGATTATTAATAGCATTAAAAACTTATCCAAATTGGTGTGGTCGCCTTCAAAGTAATCACCTTGGAAGGATATATACTCATTCCAATATGGGTGGCATGACTTGCAGTCCTTTGGAACTCCTTTTTGGAATTTGCTTTAAAGTCTGTAGTAGGTTCTTTCAAGTGTATTAAATAATAGCAAATACTTTGATGGAAAATTTTATTTTGGGAAATGTTCAAGAAGCCTGCTGATAACCAAGTCTAGTAAATCAAGTGAGTGATCAATCTGCATGGTATTGTTTTGGATCAAAAAATAAAGCCTGGAGAAGGCTGAGCCAAGATGGCAGAATAAAGGAAATGTCTTACATGAGTTCTCTCAAATTTTCCTCCAAACAATTTTAAAGTAACACCTTAAAACAAATTCTCAAGCAGCAGAACCAACAACAGGAGCAGGGTAAAATGATTTTCCAGCCCAAGACAATTTAAAAGATGGGCAGGAGATGTCTGTCTCACTGGGGTGAGAGTAGAGTGCAGGCCAGTTCAGGTGGTGCCCTGGCAAGTCATGACCATGGAGGTAACAGAATTGGCATCTTCCAGAGCTCTCATTCCAAAGATGGTAAGGGTGTCAGACAACTGATTAGAAGGACATTACAGGAGACTCTTTCTCGTACTGGGTTCAGAACTCTTGTATTGCCATTATAGCACCAACACAGTGTTCACAGTGCTGATGGAGACTGTGAATATGCCAGCATAGTGCTCAATTGCAAAATATAACAGACTCCCCATATAGAAGACAGAAGCAAAACGTTTATTCAGACACCAGAAAGCCAAATCCTAACACCAGGAAACTGAATCCATCATAGCAACATAGAAGTTAATGCACCACAGTGCAGTAGAGAGCAACACCATCCTTTAGTCTTCCCACAAACAAACATTCACTTACAAGCCTGTCTGCTTGCCTGCTGTCTTCTCTCCTCCCATCATCTATCTGTTCTGACTCCCAGCTTCCTGTGGGCTCTGCTCTACCCTTCAACAAACTCCTCCCATCACAGGCTCCATGTGATTACATTCGGCCTGTTAGGGGGCAGGGAAGATCTTCAAATCAGGGAAGGTCTTCAGATTCCCTTAGGCATGTTAAGGGGCAAGGAGGATCTTCAAATTCCCATTACCAATACACCCATCCATAGTACTTGGTCACAGTCCTGGGGTGAGATGGTACACTAGAACATTAGCACATGTGGCCACACAGGAGCTGGGACCCTGGTCACAGTTCCAGGGCAGAAAGGAGTACTTTTGGTCACTCATAGGCCAGAGCACAGGTCAGGAGAGCAGAGTCTTGAATGGGGACAGAGTGACTTATATGTCTGGAAGAAGTCAAGAAAGACTATAGAGGGAATATGGTAAACAGAAGAAGGAGATGGGTCAAGCTTAATTTTCTCTAATACCTAAAAATTCCCTACATTCAGTACTAAGGAAGCCTGTTAAATTTTTTCAGACATTAAGGTATCTTTCAGTGTACTTGTATCACAAGGAATGGCTGTAGCACTGAGGATAGATTTTTATTTCAGGGGTTTGTGTGCCTGGTTGGTGTGCCTTTGAAATGGCAGGTTCTTCTCTTAAACCCTAAATTTCCTGTCCATAAAGTGAGGATGGTTTTAATCCTGTGTAATCTTCTTTTTGGGGGAAAGATAGGTCTCAGAAGCGCAAAATATTATTCTTTAGGTCATACTAGCTTGAAAGGACTGAAAACTTACAGACACACAGAACCAACTCTGAAAATAGCAGCACAAAGAGCCCTAAGCTTGTGACAAAGCCCCCTCCACCCCACCACCAGAGATCTGTATTTTAAGCCAAGAAGGCTTCCACTTTTCTCATGAGACCACAGCTTTCCTTCTGACCTTTATATTGAAGCCA
The DNA here is from genome assembly GCA_028646575.1 of Pseudocheirus occidentalis. Classification (NCBI taxonomy): domain Eukaryota; kingdom Metazoa; phylum Chordata; class Mammalia; order Diprotodontia; family Pseudocheiridae; genus Pseudocheirus; species Pseudocheirus occidentalis. The sequence continues at coordinate 116,329,493 of CM053593.1, forward strand.
TCTACTTTTTCACCTTACCTAATTTGACATTTTATAAATTTATTCCCTTGGACTTTGAGCACAGATCATTTTCTTTTTGCTTTTAATGGTGCCTCGTTTGCCTAATAGTTGTGGGATTTCTGCCTTTTCAAAAGTGTTTACTAAAAATAATTTTGTTATGGGACTCAAAAGGTGAAATTTAAATCAGTCATGTTTCCACAGGGCTATGTCTGTGTTTTATTTTCCATTTTATGCATCTGGTGCAGATAGGGATTTTAGTGCTTGCCTGTGAAAATCACACTCCATGGGGATGCACAGGCTTTCTTTGTTGGAAATGTAATGATTTCTCAGGTCTCTTCCTAGAGTCCAATAAATTCTTCAAGTTACTTCCTCCCTTCCCCCTCTTTGAGTCATCAAACACTTTTCATTTTGCTTCCAAGCTACTATAATGATGTACTGACCATCTGGGAAACTTCTGAGGCTGACAGCAAAGCCCATTTCAACATTTTAGTGTTAGTGAAAGAAGACATCCTGTAAAGATGTAAATTTTGCCTGCCTGGCAATCAGGCAGTCAGGAAATATTTCAATGTATTATGCTGCTAAGCAGGGGTTTTGGAGGATTTACAGGCTTGAACACAGAGTTTTGAAGGGGACAGAGTGACTGATATGTCCGGAAGAAGTCAAGAAAGACTATAGAGGGAATATAGTAAACAGAAGAAGGAGAAAGGTCAAGCTTAATTTTCTCTAACAGCTAAGAAATTCACTATATTCAATACTAAGGAAGACTGTTAATTTTTTCAGACATTAAGGTATCTTTCAGTGTACTTGTAACACAAGGAGTGGCTGTAGCACTGAGGAAAGATTTTTATTTCAAGGGTTGGTGTGCCCTGGTTGGTGTGCCCTTGAAATGGCAGGTGCTTCTCTTAACCCTAAATTTCCTGTTCATAAACTCAGGTCTACCTCACTCCAGGTCTGACACTCTTCTACTGTACCACTTAGCTCCCTTCCCTGAAAGTGGGGACTGTTTTTTTGCTTCTTCTTGTATCCCTAACACTTGGCAACATTATTGGCATATAGTAGGCACTTAGTAATTGTTTATTGATTGGTTATTTGATCTATAATAGTAGCTCCTTATCCATATCCACAGACTGATTTTGTGTCTTGGTGTTTGGATTTTATAAACCTAAAATTGAAAAGACAGCTCCAATCTTATCACTTGTTCTTCCTTAGTTCTAATCAAATAATATGGGTATGGGTGATATTCAATGAATGAGATTCATAGAATCACATACTTAGAGCTGGAATATAGGGGTCTACAAGTCCAACCCCTTGCTTTGACAAATTAATGAGCTGAAGAACAAATGTGCTAAGTAACTTGCCCAGTGTCACACTAGCAGTGTCACTGTCTGAGACAACATATTAACTCAGGTCTTCTTGACTCCAGATCCAATGCTCTATCCACTATACCACCCAGCTGCCTCAGTTTTAAGTAGATGTAGATATAAATAAAGGAGGAAGCTAGGTGTATTGATTGCTAAACTTGGAGTCAGGAAGACCTGAATTCAAATCCTGCTGTGTAACCCTTAACCTCTGTTTGCCTCAGTTTCCTTGTCTATACATGGATAATGATAGCATCTATCTCTCAGGGGTGCTGTGAAGATAAAATGAGATGTTTGTAAAATGCTTTATAAATGCTAGCTATTATGTGATGCTATAGATATAAATCTATAAATAAATAAAGATATATAGATATAGATACATATGTATATGTGTATATACATGCACATACATGTATGTATATATGTGTGTGTGTATCTATATGTGTATATGTGTATATATGCATGTATACATGTACAGAGACACTGCCTGGCACATAGTATTTAAATTCTTGTAATATCAATTTGCTCTCATCTCAAAGGAAATACCAAAAATTAACACATTATAAACTTATAGTTATCTGGAATGCTGGCTAAAAAAAAAAGGCTGCTTTTCCTTAACCTGTTTACTTTACACCTTACATTGTAGATACCTGCATAACATTTCTGTGGGTTTTGGAAGCAATCCAAGTTTTGTTCTATTTCTTAGGTTTATTTGACTTTGTAAATATAGAAAATTGTCCTCTCGAAGGAAGAGTTCAAGGGAAGTATGCATTTGTTGACAGTAAACTGCAAGAGGAAAGAAAGGATGTGGAAAGTGGAGACCAGTTGTTAGGATTAAGTGTGCCAAAGTAATGCAACACAGGCGGCATTCTGTTTGCATCTGTAGTCAGGGAAAGGAACCACGCTCCGTGGTGATGTCACCATGCTCATCCACCGGCAGAGGCTATTTTAAAGTAAAGATGGAAAGGGCTATCTTGTTCTGCAAGAACCTTCTTCTGAGTCCAGATGCATTTCTTTAATTACATGTAATGAAAATTTGTTGTAGTCTTAAATGGAGTCATGAGGTTAGTAACTAGCAGTCATTTCTGGGGATCCCTTAGCTTGTCTGAGGCTTGTTTTTTATTCAAGGTTATAGATTTAGGTGTGGAAAGGACCTTAGAGTTCCACTCGTCAGCCTTCTCATTCTATACATGATGAAACTTAGCCCCATGGAGATTAAGTCATGTGTCTCATGTTTCTCCTGGCTATAGATTGGAGTTACTTAAAAATGTCAAGCCTGAAATTGTTTCATAGCCCTTGATAGGAGATAATCACGGTGCAAGGAGCAAATGTGCCCATCGGAATATTGATTATTCAAGGTTAATGAAGAATATAGCCTTTCCAATAGACTTCTTCCTTCAGCAAACTTGTTTCTGATGAAAATTGGGACCCATCTGCTGACCTCCAAGGCTGTTTCTGCCCTGAAACAAAACTGCGTTAGTCCAAAGAGTGCTGGAATGAAGTCACTGTGAACCTGACTGGGGTAAGAAATGCATTGGCAGGCCCAAGAATAATCAAATACACTTCCATAGTGGCAGCAGGGTTAGTGGTCTTCTAGAATACATAAATTCTCAAGTAGGAGGTTGACTGAACAAATTACTCAAGAATATGATAAGAAAAAAAGGGATTAAGTTATGCTTTATTTCAGGTGCTAGTGAATTTGAAAGAACCCTGAAGCTTTTTAGGCCACAGAGGAGAATTCAGCTTTGTTGCTTTCTTTTTTATTAAATTCTTTGAATATAAATTTGTGTATTGTCATTTGCCAGAAGGCTTGTGATATTAGAGCTTCTTCCTTCTGGCATCTTCGGTGATCACTGACTAGAAAAGATGCTTTTTTCATCAGCTTCCAGCCAGAGGGTTGAGAACACTTCTCTCAGATATGACCGCCATCACAACAGACATTTATTTATATATTACTTAAAAGTTTATAAAGAATTTTATGTTTTGCCACTTGCTCTGCAATTGCTTTTTCATTGGACTTATTTGTTGTTGTATTTTGAGTTCCAAGCTGTCTACCTTCTTCCCTCCCCACCCTGCATTAGAGAAAACCACCAATTCATACACACACACACACACACACACACACACACATGCACATACATAGAGATATACACACATAATATATGTATGTATATTTGTGTGTGTGTGTGTGTGTGTATATAAAACCTTTCTTTGCATGCTTCTCTTTATCAGCTCTTTTTTTGGAGGTTGGTAGCATCTTCCTTTATAGTTGATCTGAGTATTTATAATTTCCCAAACAATTGAGTCATTCGCAGTTGTTCTTGGAACAGCATGACTGTTACTCTGTTCACCATTCTCTTCGCTCTGCTCATTTGGCTCTTTGTTATCTCATGCAAATCTTTCCATGTTTTTCTAAAATCAGCCAGCTCATAATTTCTTATTGCACACATACATTATTTCATTCGAACTCTACAACTCTGTGAGTTAAGTAGTCCAGATATTATCCCTATTCCATAGATAAGGAGACAGAGACTTTGGATCTACAGATTGTCTGAGCTCTTACAGCTAGTAGGTCTGTGGCAGGATTTGAATTCTTGTCTTCCTGACTCCAAATTCACCACATGGAATTCACTACCATAGATTTACCTTGGAATTAGATTATTACAGGGTAATTTTCTTGAAATTACCTTTTGGAGACCAGCCAGAAGTTATAGTTGATCAAACACTATCACCAAAAATAGCAATTTACATTTCTGTAGACTTTAAGTTTTAAAAAGCACTTTTGTCCCAACAACTCATTGAGGTAGGCAGAGTTAGTTAATACTATATTATTACTCCACAGTTTATATATGAGAAAGCTGAGGTTAAAAGTGATGAAGCAATTGGCCCATAACCATACAGCAATTAAATATCAGCTCTAAACCAAGTGCTTCAACCGCTGTGGTGGAATAAAGGATAGAACCCCTTTGCCATCTGCTCGAATACTAAGTTGTTAATTATGGTTTATTGGCCCTAAATTATTTGTTACTCTGCTCCCTTAGCTATCAATAAAAATATATTTTGAAACTTAAATTAAAGTGTAATTGATTATTTTACATTATATAATGTAATTATATTACGCATTTTAATATTTTATAATTATAAATATAGTTATATGATATATAATTAATAATATTAATTAATTTAAAAGATCGTCAAGTAAGAGTAGGAAATTACTTACCAGTTTTATCTAACACATATGGAAGCAGAAATAGAGGTTCATGAGAATTTAACGACTTCTTAAGGTAACAGGTAACATAAGACAGAGCTTGAATTTGAACTCAGGCCCTTTGGCCTACAAAGACAGCAATCTTGCTGGTATACCATACTGCTATCACATTTTCTGCTGGGCACTGCCACATCGCAGTTAAGATTAGATTGGGTTTCTCATAGTGATTATTCCTAAATGTTTTCTTTAGTCACCTGGTGATTGATGGATGTTTATCATGCAAGTTTTGGAGTCATTACTTATCTTTTTTTTTTCTCATTGCCAGGTCAAAGTCTATTTAGATACATTGCTGGGCATAACTGTACTTCTAAAAAAAATTCTTTTAGCAGTAATGATATGTAGCTGTCACTTCAACACTGTTTTATGTATTTACTAATTAATTGTGACTTTAGTACTATGGCCCTGAAATGATTTTTACTACAAAGGGTGTGATTTTTAAAAACCTAATAAATAATTGCAACTAGGTCAAGGCTGAGAAAAAAAATCAAGAGCATCACTCTGGAGGCAGGGGACTTTTTTTCATGTTTATGACTTGCTGGGAGGAGATGGAGGAGCATTATTTTTCCTCTCTTATTGCTGAGAAGGTATTGTGGCAAAGTAGAAAGACTGCGGGATATGGACTTGGAAGATTTGGGTTCAGAACAGTTCTGCCACTGTTCCCTGTGTGGCCTTGGACAAATCGTTTACCCTCACAGGGCCTGAGCTTCCTTGTCTCTAAAATAAGAGGGTTAGATTAGATTATTTCTAAGGTTCCTTCTGGCTTTAAATCTATGATGCTTTGAATAGCCTCCACTTAATGTCTATTATAATTTTAATATAAAGAAAGGTTATTAACAACATTGTTGACTTTCATAATATTTTTGTACTTTTATACCATCATAATATGTTCATAATATCTCAGTATTTAGTGCTATTCTGCTAACTTTGTCTCCATTGACTAGAGCTGAACTTTGTATTATAGAAAAATAATAGCTGACAATTATAGAATCTTAAGGTTTGTAAAGTAGTTTGTGTGTGTGTGTGTGTAATGCAATACATTGTACACAATGTATATACATATATACACATATATTTCTGTTTAACCCTTGAAGGTACTTACTGTAAGGTATATTATTCACCATTCCTTATACTTCAGCATCTGAGGCAGACTTTAAATCTAGATCATTCTTACTCTGAGTCCAATGTGCCAGTCCCTTCACCCCACAACTTAGTCCCATACTAGTACATAGTAATAAGAGTTTTTTTAAAAAATTAACATCTTATATCATTTCCATGAGTAGCCTCGAGGGCAGGGCAGAGCAGACTGGAAAGATCCATTCAGATTCTCTCCTTCTCATTCAACAAATGTTTCTCTTCTACCCCTGAAGAGGACCAAAAAATGAGGATCCCAGGACCTCAACAGAACTGTTGGATTGCTTTGTCCATTTCTGATGTAGGATAAGGTTATCATCCTACAGATGAGGGCACACATTTATAACACTTTAATTGTATGTAGACATTTGTAGATATTCAGTACTCTAAATAGAGTCCATGGGATCATGTACATCATAGAGGATTTATGGAAAAAATGAGAATTACAAAGGTATGAAAAGGTTTTTATGTGCCCTTTTAGGGGAATACATACATTGATGAAATCACTGATTTTTCAATGTTGAATTCACTGACTATTCAGAAGTCTATTTAGGTAATAGTAGAGTTTGAAATTTTTAAAAACTATTTTAATGGGGGAGAACCACATTTGTTGAACTGAATTAAATAAGATCGATTTGGCTTTAACCGGCATGCCACTCAACTGTGGTTTTATGTGGATTACAGGATCACAGGAGTACTGGGGCATTTAACTTAGAAAATGCATTCTAATATACAGGGGTTGGGATAGGGGGACCTCTCCTGTCCTACCAGAAAATAGGAGAGCAGAGCGGGGGAGGGGCTTTACAGTGGGATTGCTGTTATGGGGTTGGGGCAGGAGCAAGATGGGGAGAAAATGTGTAATTCAAAAAATGTAATGAAAATGAATAATGTAAACAAGAAAACAAATAAAAACTAAATTAAAAAAAAAGAAAATGCATTCTAAATAATAGACTTTGAATACTAAGTATATAAATAGGTCTTCCATTCTTCAGATACTGGAAAATCACCAGAGTTGAACCTCACTGAATCCATGACTGAATTGGAAGGTTATGGAATGTCATGATTCTCTGGGCAGACTGTTGCCCTCTCTTTTATGGAGAACTTTCTTATCGGGGGTCAAGGCTGTTGGGTTGTGAACAGTACTCATGTATACAGTACTCTGCCAGCACTTTGATTAGGCTGGACTTGGTCCCAATCAATGTCAGAAAGCTAAAGATGTATTCCAGGTCTGGATGTATAAGGACAGCAATGTCGACCATCTTGTTGACTCCCAAAACTTCCTGAGAGAACCCCAGACTCATTAAAACATAACCCAGATATGGTATGGTATTTTTCTTTCACTTGGCCCACAGAAGAGGAATATTCATGATCTGTCTGACAGAATATACTCGAAATGTCCTTTATAAAATGACTAGAATATACCTATCACTTGAAATATAGCAGAGCAGGATTTTCTTAATGCTTAATCTTAATGCTTCTCTGAGTCTAGAGGAAAGGACCAAGAACAGTGCTGCGTTGAAAGATTTGGTTTTTTCAGGACCTAGAGTAGCCCACATACCTTACTTTGTTTCTGCATTTTTTTAATGCCTGTGCAGTGGATTCAGATTTTAACAAAATAGCTGCAGTTTTCTCTCTTGAATATAAAGCATTGCTCCCTCCCCCTTCCTAGTTATCCTTTTGGGGATATAGGAGTGTCCCTACAGTTTCAGGCAGCGTGCACAATACTACAGTGATGTCCTCTTCTTTCTTGTTTGCCTTCCTCAGTATTCAGAAGTCCCTTTAACTAAATGGAATCTACTAAAATGAGTTCAATAGCAATATTGTCATCCTTCCGTAATCTATGAATTCCGAGTTGAGTGATAAGCCCACTGCATACAAATCCATGTTATCTAATTCTATTTAACAAGCATTTATTAAGCAATAGATTTCAGGACCTATTCTATTTGCAGGAAATACAAAGAAAAAAATGAAAATCTTTCTACCTTTCGGTGATGTTTTGTTCTGGTACTGAAAGAACTGGTATCAATATTATGTGTTTATTTTTTCATAACTCATAGAATATTAGCTCTGGAAAGAATATTAGGAATCACCTAGTCTAGTCCCCTCATTTTACAGAAGCTTAGGAAACATTTGTGTGTGTATGTAAACACACAGAGAGAATATATATACATATACATACATAATATATGTATATATACCATGGTTGGTTGGTTGGTTGTTCTGTTGTTCTTTGTTCTCAAGGAGGACCAAAATGAGATCACCATGCTAGAGTCAAGTTTCAGTGTGTCCCACTTTGGCTGATCAGACCAATAGAGCTCAGAATGTTCTGCTACAGGTCAGACACAAATAGTCCATGTGAACATTTGGGATGACTTCTCCAAATCTGCAAATGCTTCCATTTCCTTTGAGCTGTTTTTTTCTGCTTCTCTTATAGAGCACAGCACCTTTTCTGATGTGGGTACTCCATGTGGAAAGGTCTTGTGCCAGTGTCTCCCATGTCACACAATCAATTCCAGAATTCTTAAGAGAAACCTTGAGAGTGTTCCCGTATCACTTCTTCTGACTATCATGTGAATACTTGCTCTGTGTGAGTTCTCTATAAAATAGTCTTTTTGGCAAGCATACATTTTGCAGTCAAACAGTGGCCAGCCCATCAGCATTGTGCTCTCTGAAGCAGAGTTTGAATGCCTGGCAGTTTAGTTCTGGAAAGAACCTCAGTGTCTGGTATCTTATCCTGCCAGGTGATCTTCAGAATCTTCCTAAGACGATTCAAATGGAAGCAATTTAATTTCCTGGCATGGGGCTACTATGCTATATACCATAAGGTATATATGTATATATGCATACATATATGTGTATATAAATACATATGTATGTATGTATGTTCTTCCATGGGTTCCTGCAGTGTTCGTGTAAGTAAATTTAGTTTGTTCTGACACTCCATAAATATTCATGAAAAATTACAAATTAGCCGCTATGAAATGTATACCACATGTCCTTCTAAGCTAGTTTCACATGGATAATGTCATAAGGGAATTTTATGATATAAAGAAATTGAATATACTTTGTAAGAAAGACATTGATTCTGTACATTAAAAATTCAGACAGGAAGCGAAAAGGGATTGAATCTTTGTTCCAACTGAGAAAACAGCAATCTCAGCAATTTCCCAAAATATATGAAATAAGGACTGTACACATCTGACTTAGGTTAATTGATGAGCATTGAATGCACCATTTGAAAGACAAAAGCATGACCCTTCTCTTTTATTGCTCCATCATGCAGAAGATTGTTAAAATGAAGCCCTTGCCTGGTCACTGCTAAAGGTAACCCTTCTATCTACATGCAGCCTTCTCATTTCATCACTGGAGAAATATGCTGGAGCATAAATGACAGAAATTGCTAAATAAGAATGACTCAGGAAAACACAAGACAAGGGTAGAAGAATATAGTCAGTAAATTCATTTTTATGGATAACAATAAAAGATTTAGGTTGTGCAGAATATAGCCCAAATAGGCAAAGCTAGGGACAGAAGATGTTAGAGATTTGGGAACTGACTTAAGATATCGTTTTATCTTGTGGGATTGATGCAATGACAATTTGTGTCAACATTATGTATGAACATTTTTTTTTGGTGGACTTTGTAAGATAGTTCTTCTTATGACTCCTATTCCAGTCTCCCAGTGATGGGTAAGCTGAATAGCAGAGAAGAGAAGGGGTTCCATCTAAACTCCCTAGCTCTATTGTCCAAAGGCATTTTTGTGTTTTAAAAAATGTTACCAAATGATGTTTGTTTTCTTGTTATTAAAAGAGAGGTCGCAGATTTCTAGTAGGACTAGAAATCATGAGATTCCTGACTTTCAGCACTATCCTTCTCACTAGGTAGCTATATAGTCTTGTGTAAATCATTTAATCTGTCTGGGTTTCAGTCTCCTCATTTGTAAAGAGTTTAGACTATATGGTCTCTAAACTCCCTTTTAGCTATAACATTCTGTGACTTACTGTACCTGTGCATGATTTTTTTAAATCAATTTGCTTATAACTCAATATACTTTTTTTGAATCTGCTTAACATGCTGCCTCCCTTAATCTATTGCTTTGTGTTGGCACTTGCAGAACTTGTATCACTATTATGTATTAATTTCTTTTCTTTCATAACTCATAGAATATTAGATCCAAAAACTATATTAAGGATCACCAAGTCCAGTCCACTCATTTTACAAAGGCTTAGGAAACCAAAACTCAGAGAGATTGAACTGCTGGGCCAAAATCAATCAGCAAATGGTGGTCAAGTCTCAAACCCAGTTCTTTCAGCTTCTAAGTCTAGTACTTTTTGTCCTACACTCATCTGTTTCCTGCAAATTAATGAAATTTCTTACCATGCTGAGGAACTTTACAAAGCTATTTAAAGCTCTGTGTGAGGCTAAGAAGAATCAATTCCATTTAAAAAGCATTAATTAAGTGCTTACTATGTGCCAGGCTCTGGACTAGATGCTGGGGATTCAGGAACAGAAATGAAACGCTCTACTGCCAGTAATGTGACTCAAGGGCTCCCTTCCTGAGGAGACAAGGGTCATTAAGCAATGCAACCTTTGCCAAAGGGGTGAGTCCAACCCTTGGTCTAAAGACAGTCTGATTTCATTGTTGCCCACTCAATCATCCTGAATAATGGCTTTAGAATAAGCATTTTGCTGTACAGAAACTATGAGAGGGCAGATAGGTGGCACAATGAATAGAGTACCAGCCCTGGAATCAGGAGGACCTGAATTCAAATTCGACCTCAGACACTTGACACACTTACAAGCTGTGTGACCTTGGGCAAGTCATTTAACCCTTATTGCCCTGCCTTCCCCACTCCAAAAAAAAAACAAACCCAAACTGTGAAAACTGAAGATTGACCATAGACACACACACAGACACAGATACACAGACACACACACACGGAGTATGTCATCCTTTCCAAATAACAACTTACTCCATTGTGGTTTTTATATATCACTGGTCAACATACAAAGTTAAATAGGAATTTGTAGGGAGTTTTGCGGACGTTGCAGACAACACACGAGAACTAGCAGATGACACAGAACCTGTAACCAAATATTTAACCCAAATTTTACAATAAGGTACTGTAAATACTACATAAGAGAAAAAGAAAAAAATCAGACTTCTTTGGTACAAAGGGAGGGCCAAAAAATGTTATGCACATTTTTCCAGATGCAAGGGTGCTGTTCCCCTAACCTCTACAATAGGGAAAGGATAACTGTGTGTGTCTGTGTAGAAATAAGCGCACACACACGTGCGCACATGTATGTGTGTATATGTGTGTATGCATATCTGTGTGTGTATATACAGATATACACATACGTACCCATATATGTATATATATGTTTTTTAATTAAAAATCTACCTGGTAAACCATAGAACTGACACCATCACTTTTCTGATTAGAAGAAAAAAAAGGTGAGGTATACTTCTTCCAAAAAACACACGATCCTTTGATCCTCAGCTGTAAAGACTTACTAGTATCCAAAGATCATCTCTGTTGAGTCCCTGAAGCCTCATTTGTGTAGATCCACGCTGTTGGTCATAGTAGCAAAGCATATTGTAAGAATGTGTCGCAGAGGTGCCCACTGAGTACATCATTGTTCTTCTGGGAACATGTTTATCAGATTCTTGCTGTGAAATAAATATATATGGCCACCACCCTCTTAGGTATTTTGACTTCTACTACAAGAATATAAACTTCTAAAGGGGAGAGACTATCTATATTTTGAACATTTTATGAAGCAGTTGTTTATTTTGAGTCCTGTAACAGTTCTTAGAGTAACCATAATTTTTCAGACTTAGAGCTGATGTGAAGGCTTTCACATGGTTAGAGAATAGTCCAGGGGTGGGGAACCTGTGACCTGGAGGCCACATGTGGCCTTCTAAGTCCTTGGGTGCAGACTTTTAATTGAGTCCAAGATTTACCAAACAAATCCTTTTATTAAGGGTACTTACTCTATGAAGTTTGGATTCAATCAAAGGGCCACACTTGAGGACCTAGAAGGCCACAGATTCCCCACCCCTGCCATAGTTGCTTGGAAGAGTAATTATGCCACTTGACCCCAAGAGTCAGAAATAATAATCATGGGCAAAAGTACCAGAAGGCTAGTTTAGGCTTGATGTCAGAGGGAAAAACAAAGCAACTTGCAACAATGACATCTGTCCAAAAGTGCACTGGGATACTTTGGGAGATGGTGAGCTCCCATTCACTAAAGACTATTTGTTGGGCATATTGTAAAGAAGATTCCTTTTCAAATGGAGCTGGACAAAGCTGAACTCTGAGGTACTTTCAATCTCTATGATTTCATGACTCTCTAAGATTATGAGTGAAAAGAATTCTTTAACTGGAAGGAAATAAACATACTTTTTCCACCTGTATCGGCTTGGTTTGAAATGGAAAGTTAAAAGCCCAGTTGGATTGCTTGATTTCCATACATAATGGCAATGATAGATGAAACCTTACTGTCTTTTAAATTAATTGATTTCTTCTTAGTTTTCAACATTCACTTCCATAAGATTTTGAGTTCTAAATTTTCTCCCCCCAACCCAAGATAGTGTGAAATCTGATATAGGTACCTATACATTTGTATAGGTACATTTACATACATATTTTCACATTTGCATGTATTTTAAGAAAACACATTCACATGTATTTTCAAAATACATACATATTTTCACATTATTCATGTTGTAAAGAAGAATTAGAACCAATGGAAGCAGCCACGAGAAAGAAGAAACAAAAAAGAGAGAGTACAAACAGTGTGTTTCAGTCTGCAATCTGACACCACAGCTTTTTCTCTGGATGTGGATAAAACATTTTCCATCATGAGTCTTTTGTAGTTGTTTGAGATCCTTGCATTGCTGAGAACAGTTAAGTCTGTCAAACCTAATCATCACACAATGTTGCTGTTACTGTGTCCAGTACTCTCCTGGTTCTGCTCACTTCACTTAGCTCACTTCATGTAAGTCTTTCCAAGTTTTTCTGAAATCCACCTGCTCATCATTTCTTATAGCACAATAGTATTCCATTACATCCTTATGCCACAACTTGTTCAGTCGTTTCCCAATTGATGGACATCCCCTCAATTTCTTATTCTTCACCACCACAAAAAAGAGCTACTATAAAGATTTTTGTACATGTGGGTCCTTTTCCCATTTTTATGGTCGCTTTGAGATAGATACCTAGAAGTAGTATTGCTGGGTAAAAGAGTCTGCACAGTTTTATAGTCCTTTGGACATAATTCCAAATTGTTCTCCAGAATGGCTGGATCAGTTCACAGCTCTACCAACAATGCATTAGTGTTCCAATTTTCCTACATCTTCTCCAATATTTGTCATTTTCCCATTTTGCCATGTTATCCAATGTGATAGGTGTGATATGGTACCTCAGTTATTTTTATTTGCATTTCTCTAATCAATAGTGATTTAGAGCATTTTTATATGGCTATATACAGCATTATTTTTTTTCATCTGAAAACTACATTTCACCACTTATCAGTTGGGGTATTATTATAAATTTGACTTAGTTCTTTATATATTTTAGAAATGAGGCCTTTATCAGAGACACTTGTTATAGAAATTATTTCCCAGCTTTCTGTTTCTCTTCTAATCTTAGTAACATTGACTTTGTTCATGCAAAAACTTTTTTTTAAAAATTAACCATTTTGTATTTCACGATGTTCTCTATTTCTTTTTTGGTCATAAATTCTTTCATTCATTTTTTTAAAAATGTATTGACTTGTTTGTTTACTTTTAGTTTACAAGATTCAGTTACAAAATCTCTTGAGTTTCAGATTTTTCCCCCATCCCTCTCTTCCCACCCCCCCACCATGGTGGCGAACAATCATGTATAGGATCTGCAAACACTTTCCAAAAGAAAAAAAAAACAGTGAGAAGAAAGGCATTGTTTTACATATTTTTCTAATCTCTTTAATACCTGGCTTAAAAGAAGTCATAGATTTTCATCCCTGCTTCTGCATTTAATCTGTGGTGTTATAATGTGTTTTGATTGAAATATAAGAAGCAAATCCAATCTTATATAGATGCATAGTTGGAAAAAGGAGGAGTTATTTTATTTTATTAAATTGATATGTTTATTTACTTTTAGTTTACAAGATTCAGTTCCAGAGCCCCTTGAGTTTCAAGTTTTCTGCCTTCCCTCTCTCTCCCCCTCCCCCTACCCATGGCAGCATGCAGTCAAGTATAGGATATGCAAATACTTTCACATTGGACATTAGTCTGTTTGTGTAGAAGGGTTGTAACCATTGGAGTGGACAATAGGAAAAAGGAAACAAAGCCAAACATGGAAAAGAGCGATAGCATGTAGATCACTTCAGTCTCCATTTAAACTCTGTTCTTTCTAGATCTTTCTCTGAATGTAGGCATCTCCTTCCATCCTGAGATGTGTAGAGTTGTCTTATAGCTATGTGTTGCTGAAGAAGTGTCCAGTTTATCAAGGTTGGTCATCACACATATGATGTATCTGTGACTGTGTACAAATTTTTACTGGTTCTGCTCTTCTCACTTAGCATCAATTTGTATAAGCCTCTCCAGGTAATTATGAAGTCCATTTCCTTTCCATTTCCTATAGTACAATAGTATTCCATTACATTCATATACCATAACTTGTTCAGCCATTTGCCAATTGATGAGATGTGGTACCTCAAAGTTGTTTTGATTTGCATTTCTCGAATCAGTAGTGATTTAGAGCATTTTTCCATATGCTTAAAGATATCTTTAATTTTTACTTCTGAAAATTGCCTGTTCATATCCTTTGTCCATTTATCAATTGGGGAATGACTTGCATTCTTATAAATTTTACTTAATTCCCTGTATATTTTAGAAACGAGGCTTTTATCAGAGACACTGTAAATATTCTTTCCCAATTTCCCACTTCCCTCTTAATCTTGGTTACATTGACTTTGTTTGTACAAAAACTTTTCAATTT
>CM053593.1:116344339-116386285 GCA_028646575.1 Pseudocheirus occidentalis
CCTTTATACCTAGATCATGCACCCATTTAGACTTGACTTTGGTGTATGGCATTAGATGATGGTCTATGCCCAGTTTCTGCCATACTATATTCCAGTTTTCCCAGCATTTTTGTCAGATAGTGAATTCTTAACCCAGAAACTGGGGTCTTTGGGCTTATCAAACAGTATGTTACTATAGTCATTGACTACCGAGTCTTTTGTACCCAATCTATTCTATAGATCCACTACTCTATTCCTTAGCCAGTACCAGGCAGTTTTGAGGACTATTGCTTTATAGTAGAGATTAAAATCTGGTACAGCTAGGCCACCTTCCCTAACATTTCTTTTCACTAATTGCCTTGATATTCTAGACTTTTTGTTCTTTCAAATGAATTTTGTCACTGTTTTGGGGTAGATTTTTGGTATGGCACTAAATATGTAATTTAATTTAGGTAAAATTGTAATTTTTATTATATTAGCTCTACTCAGCCATGAGAAATTGATGTTTTTCCAGTTAGGTAAATCTGATTTTATTAGTGCAAAAAGTGTTTTGTAGTTGTGTTGATAAAGGTACTAGGTTTGTTTTGGCAGGTAGATTTCCAAATATTTTGTAATGTCTACAGTAACTTTAAATGGGGTTTCTCGTACTATCTCTTGCTGTTGGACTTCATTGGAAATATATATGAATGCTCAAGATTTATATGGGTTTATTTTATCTCCTGCAACTTTGCTAAATTTACTTATGTCCAGAAGTTTTTTACTTGATTCTCTAGGATTCTCCAAGTATATCATCATGTCATCTGCAAAGATTGATAGCTTAGTCTCTTCTTGGCCTAATTTGATTTCTTTCATTCTTTACAAATCTGGCAGGTAAACTATTCCCTGCTCTCCTGATTTGCTTATAGTATCAGCCTTTATATCTAAATTGTGTACCCATTTTGACTTTATCTTGGTATGCACTGTAAGATGTTAAACCTTACCATTTTCATCCTTAAAGAGTTGTATTTATTTTCATGAAATTCTACTACTGATTCTTCCCCTTCCTAACATTGAGCACTGTGCCTAGAACATGGTAAGCACTTAACAAGTGCATATTGACTGACTGACAGGGATCTTTCCATCTCTCAGGTACTTATATGTTAAATTCATAAGGAAAGCAGGGACTCACCTTAGCTCATGGAGTGTTGAATTGTAAGGGAGAATGCATTAGTTTCTTTAACCAAGTGAATTCCTCCGTTTTGCTCAAGACTACTTTTGAAACTACTTTAGTATATAGATTTCTCAGGGAAATGATCCCTTTGGTGGATGAGTCTTAGGTGAATGAAGAATTGGGGTCTTTTTTCCCTTTGGGGAGGTATAGTAGCAAATATTATTGTTGTTTTTCCTTCATTCTTGAAGACGACCATGACATCAGGTTGGTGAGGGTATGACATGCAAATGATTGAATTTAAGTGAGGGAGGACTGTGCAATCACTAGCCTCTTTTTCTCCTCTCATGCCATTTGGGTCCAGTGGTGAGACATACATTAGGACAACTGGAGATTGTCCTGAATGCAATGAAGACCAAATGAAAGCCTTTCTGAAACACCCCCCTGATCTCCACCTACTGTTCCTTACTTCCTTGTTAGCTCTTCCATCCTCTTCCCTTCTCATTTTATTCTTTTTCTATATGTCTCTGTTGCCAACCTTCTTTTAAACTTTCCCACATACCACCCTCCCAAAAAGCCCACCAACCTGGCAAACAAAAACAACTGGCCTAAGTAACAAAAGAATATGATGGCATAGTCAGGTTTTTGACATCATCTTGAGGAGTTGAAGAAATAGTGATGGGACTCACTCCATTTCTCTTGCTTTTTCCTGTCATCTCAAGCCCAAATGGGTTAGGTTGTAACCATAATATTACTAGGATGATGATTTATGTGTGTAAAAAGAGAATTTTAAGCATTTAAATATAAAGCCACTTGAATAATTTTCCTAAATTTTTGAAAGGAAGCTGTCATCAGAAGGAATTTGAAAACTCTTGAGTGTTCCAAGAAACTCATTTCATCCCCTGACTCTAAGCATGTCTACCAAAAGAAAATGCTTTTGTTTAGCTATAAATTAATATATAACCATGAAGTATTATTATTATGATTTTGTCTAGACTTGTGTCTTCATTGGTGTGGGAAATCCCTGGTAAAAAATTTCCCCTGTCCTAAATTAAATCAGCAACTGTTGTTCCATTTGTAATCTTAGAGAGCTGCCTGATGCCCTAAGTGACTTCGGCAGGGTTACATAGCCAGTATGTGTCAGAGGCTGAGCATGAACCTTGGCCTTCCTTCTCAGCTCCCCTTTCCCCACCCTCTCAGCTGAGAACCTAGCCTCATAATGCACAAAAATATTGAGGGAGAGTACCAAGAGCTCCTTCTTCTGCCTCTCCCTCATCCGCATCAGTAAGAGTGCTACTATGTCCTCCTTCACCTCTGTCTGATGTGAAAAGGTGGCCCTTTTCTTTGCCAAAGTAAACACATCTGTGTGTAGAAGTGATCCCATTCTAGCCTGTTTTTTTGCAGCAGATTGCCTCCTTAATTATTCCCAGCCTCTCATGAATCTTCAATTCCTCCTTATCTACTGGCTGCTTCCACACTACCTAAAAACACACTCTCATCTCTCCAATCCTCAACCTTCTTCATTTGGTCTATCCATTCTCAGTAGCTATAAATCTAGATATACATCTACATCTACATACACACAAATATACATATATATATACATCATACATACTTATGTATATATGTGTGTGTGTTTGTGACTGAACTCCTTGAGAAAGTTGGCTACAGTCAGACCCTCATGAAACTACTCTCTCTATAGTAACCAGTATTTCTTAATTGCCAAGTCTCGTGGCCTTTTCTTAGGCTCAGTGAATGGAATGTCAAGTCATAAAGTCAGGAAGACTCATCTTTATGAGGTCAAATCTGGCCTCAGACACTTACTAGCTGTATGACCCTGGGCAAGTCACTTAACCCTCTTTGCCTCAGTTTTCTCATCCGTAAAAATGAGCCAGAGAAAGAAATGGCAAACCATTCCAGTATCTTTGCCAAGGAAACCCCAAATGGTGTCACAAAGACTTGGACAAGACTGAACAACACAAAATTAAATGACCTTTTCTCAGTCCTTATGCTTCTTCTCTCTGCAGCCTTCGACATTGTGATCACCCTCTTCTCTTTCATCTTCTCTTCTCTCTAAGGTTTTTGTGACATCATTCTCTCCTGGTTCTCCTCCCTGACGATTCTTTTTCAGATTCCTCTGATGGATGTTCATACATGTCACACCTGTGACCCCCAAGACTCTTTCTGGTCCCTCTTCTCTTTTCCCTTTAAATTGTCTTGCTTGGTGATTCCTTTCCTCTGATACCAACACTATTCTAGGGCAGTTGCTTATCACCTCACACCCAGGCTGTGGCAACAACCTGATTAGTCTCCTTGCCTCAAATCTCTCCCCAGTCCAGTCCATCATCTAATCAGCTCCCAAACTGATACTCCAAAACCACAATTTGGAACACCCCTTTAATCAGTAAATCTCAGTGGCTTCCTATTACCTTCGGGACCAAAATACCCCATTTGGTTATTAAAACTCTATTCAATTACTCCCTTTTTAACTTTCTGGTCTTAGTCTTTAGCCCCTTTCAAGTATTCTATGATCTAATGACACTGGCCACCTTGCTGTTCTTAGATACTGGTCACTCCTTCCCATTCCTCACCTTTTTGCTAGCCCTTTACTCCCTAATTTCCTTGATTTCTTCTAAATATTGCAAAAATTCCCATCTTCTGCAAGATGTCTTTCCTGGTCCCCTAAAACACCAACCCCACCGAGTTCCCACGAGTTTACCCTCTATATAAAAAATACATTGTGTGTTTTTTCTCCCATTAAAATAAAATCTCATTGAGGGCAGGCACTCTCCTGCCTTTCTTTGTGTCCCCAGCTCTTAGTGCAGGTGACTGGCATATAGTAAGTGAATAATGCTTGTTGACTTCCTAACTCTGAGGTCATCTTCTTATTCACTAACCCACAGTGCCTCAGAATAAATATGACAACACTATTAATAATTCACATTTCAATTCAGAAACCATTTATTAATTCCCTACTATGTTCAAGGAACAATGTTAAGTGTTAGGAATGCAAAGGTCAAAATATAAAAGAATTCCTGAGCACAGGAAGCCTATCTTAACCCTCCCCTTCTCCCTGATGCTTTCACCCACCTGCCAGTAGTAACTTTGTGTGTATTTCATATTTACTTTTCTTTGTCTGTGTTTCACTCAACTCCTTGATGGCAGAGACTGGGTTTTTTCTCTTTATAATACTGTGACAGGCACATTTCAGTCATTTCTAACTCTTCATGAGCCCATCTGGGTTTTTCTTGGCAAAGATACTGGAGTGGTTTGCCATTTCCTTCTCCTGCTCATTTTACAGATGGAAACTGAGGCAAACAGGATAATATGACTTGCCCAGGATCTCATAGCTACTAAGTGTATGAGGCTGGATTTGAACTGGCATGTAGTACTTGCTTAATGCATATTATGTACATTAAGAAGACAGCACTAAAAATGTGTAACACTTGGAGACTAAGAAACCATTTGCCTCAGAACAAGCCGGTATAGTAGGTAAGGCAAGTAGCGACCTTCCCCTTATTCCCAGCTGACATAATTACCTGGTCATGCAACTAGTAAATGTTGATATGGGGCTTGTGTTCATGTCTTATATTTCTAAATCAGTGTCCTCTGACCTATACTATGCCATTGCTACATTTTGTTAAATCTACTAAGGATCAAGGAATGTTCAGAATTTTACTATCGCTGAATTTAAAAATACGTAATAATGCACATAGCAATTATATTTCATGAATGCTGGAAAATTACAAGGTCATAGTGTTCCATAGCTAAGGAGCAATGAGATAAAGTATAAATTAGTAGGTGATTGGAAATGCATTCAAATCCTATATTTATATCTTCTTGGATGCTATTTAAAATTAAACAGCTAATTATGATATGAATATAAATGAAAGGTTTATTGCCTCATTATAAAAATGTTTACATTTTTGCAAAGGAACCTCATTGAAAGAGCTTTCTGTTCATTTTCCCTTTGTTTAGGATACCTAATATCTCTGATATCTTGTAAATATAAATGATGAGTTATAAAACATTGAAATCATTATGATTACAATTACAGAAGATATACTATTTCCAGCATTTTAGAATCCTCTTGACTAATTAATTTAATTAAATCAGACTAATCCAACAATCATATATTCAGTCATTTTTCTGTGATGCTATGCTAGGTGCTGAAAATACGCATATTCTATTTTTAAGCACTGATATTGCACCTAATACACACACACACACACACATACACACACACATATACACACACACACACACAATATACAATATACTGTCTAGCTAGACGAGTTATTATTACTTTTATTTGCAGGGGTATAAAATGTAAGAAGATTAGAGAGATATGAAAAGGCCAGTTTAGGACTTTAAAAGTCATGGATTTTGTGTTTTGTAACATTAAAAATAGTTTGAGAGACATAATTTCTGGGTAATTTAATCATTTTATTAATTGTACCAGTATTTTAATTAAAACATGATCATTTGGTCATCTCTTTCTTAGAAAAAGACAATTGTGGTAGTAGATTCATGGCTTATATGCCCATTCAAAGAGGGGAATTTTTGAGGGTGGCAGTCAACCCTGATTAGTTACCAATTAATGAGAATATTACACAGAGGGGCTTGAACCTATTCAAATGAACTTTGATTATTCCATTTGCATCTGATTTATCCCAAGCCTTGGGTAATCTATTGAAAGAATTTGTTCCCTCTTGGGTGAGGTCTGAACAAGTTTGTTAGAAAAGTTAGTCCAGTCTCATTATCCATAATGTCCTTTAAGAGACTGAATTTTAGGAGTGGCTAGGTGGTGCAGTGAATGGAGCACCAGCCCTGGAGTCAGGAGAACCTGAGTTCAAATTCAATCTCAGACACTTAACACACAAAAATACTAACCATGTAACCTTGGGCAAGCCACTTAACCCCAACTGCCCTCCAAAAATAAAAAACAAAAAATAAAAATAGAAATAAAAAAGGGACTGAATTTTTAATCCAGAATTTTAGAAAAAGAGGGGAACTCTGGATCTCCCCAAATTATTGGTTATTAATCATTGCTCTCAGTTTGATCCTGGAGGCAATAGGGGGCCAGTGAAATTTATTGAATATTCATTCATCTGGTCAGATCTGTGCTTTAGGAAGATCAATTTTTTTAGCTGAATGAAAGAGAGACTGGATTGGGGAGAATGGGTCAGGAAGACAAAACATAAGACTATTACAAGAATCCTAGATGAGGGACGTGGCAATGAGAGGAAAAAAGGAAAGATGCAAAAGATTGCATATGGGGGGAGGGGGTGGAGTAACAGTGAGGAGTGGGGGATGACAGCTACATTGTGGGTCTGAGTAAGGGAGGATGTTGGTGCTCTTGGCAATGATAGTTAAGATTAAAAGAGGTGATTGGAGGAGAGGGCCGTAGAGTTCAGTCTTGAACATTTTTATTTAAGGACATCTATTTTGATAGGTCCAAGAGACAGTTGATTTAGATGTAATCCAAATTCTGAAAATGTAGTCAGTTCTCCACTGGTTACAGTTGTAGATAGAAGTGGTAGGTGATCCATAATGACATAATTTTTTTTAAATTGTCTAAATTTGAAAGATATGAATTTTACAGGTTTACTTTCATAACAACTGTATTAAATGGGTGTAAAAGTAAGTTTATGTCCCCTGAACTTATTTCTACTGACAGCATAGATAGTCCAAAATTGGAAGGGAACACACACTTCAATCAAAATAATTGCAGCAGATGTCTGAGTCAATTACTGTCAAGGTCTAATATTCACACTTGGGTAACTGACAGTTTTTTCATTCGTTCAAATAGCATTTATTGATTGAAGATTTATGCTGAGTAAAGCACTGAACTAGACATTGTAGGGATACGGAGAAATAGAGGATGAGGTCCTGCCCAGAAGGAGGTGACTAGCTCATTGGAGAGATAAGACAGACACAAGACAAAATCTGAGGCCACGCCAAATGGACAAAGAGTCACTGACAATTGGTCAATCCTCCCTTTGGGAAGAAAAAGTATTGCTCATTTTGAATATTCTACCTACAAAGTACCTTTTCACACACTGGGACATGTATTCTGCTATACAAATATAAGGCTTCTTGGTGGCCTGGAGACATGAATGTACCTCTGCCACGTGAGCCATTCTTCTCCCTAGTGAGAATAGGTTTAATATTGTGTTCAGAGCATATGCACACTTGGTACTAGGAAGTTTCTACTGCATTGGCATTTTCAGTGTCTAGTAAGAAATGAATGAGCCATTGAACTTGACTTCCTCTTCTAGACTGGTAATGAGCCATCAGCAAATGGCAGCTTAACCACTGAACAAATCTCTTAACTCCCTTGTTGCTCCTCTGGGAAGTTTAATGTGATCTCTATCAAAAATTGATGCAAAATAACCCTTCCTGCCTGGAAGTGGGGAAATAGTTGCATTAATGGTTTCACAGGATGGATTGGGCTTTACATTTATTTTCTGTTTTCAGTCAGTATCTAATAAAATGATATTTTAAAGCCCCAACCTAATATTTGCAAGCTGTACTCTGAATCCTAGTATTCCCCCCTTGTGTGTATATGTATACATTATATGTACATATGTGCCTGTGAATGTATATGTGTATGTGTATATATGTATTGTATATGTGTGTGTACATATATATGTATATATATATATATATATAAAACCACAATGAAAAATAAGTTAGGCTTTAAATATTTAATCACATAGCTCATTTGGAAGCCACCTAACCCCAAGACTTGTCAGCTATCCAATCTTTTGATTGCACTGTTGTTAAGTAAATGTGCTTTTCAAATAGCACATTCAATAGATAGTACCAATAATAAATTTCTTTACACCCAGTTACTCGGAATGCTCAATTAACTTGAGTTTTTGCTATAATAATAATAATAATATATGAAAAGCAATTTGCAAATCACAAAGCTCTACATAAATATTAATTATCACTAATCGTAGCTAGCATTTATAGAGCACTTTAAGGCCACAAAGTACTTGACATGTATTATCACATTTAATCCATATAATAAATCTGTGAAGCACAATTGTCTTTTGGGAGAAAGTCAAATTATAGCTCATTGTATAGTGACTGATATGTCATAGATGCTTACTATTTTATTGATTGAATGCTACTGGCAAGTAAGCAGTTTAGTCCATGTGGGAACATGAATATGCAGATTCTATCCAATTACATATAATTTCTATTATTTATTATATACTGAAAAATGAAGTTCAGAATGAGATCTTTGAGACACTATGTAATCTTAAAGCATCCAAGAGAAAAAATATACTCAGTCATGTTCAGTGTATTCTTCTAATTAGTGAAGGCTCAGAGATCAGAGCTGAAACGAATCTTGCAGGTCACCTAATACAAATCCCTCATTTTTGGAGATTATTTTTCCCAATGAGGAAACTGAGGGCCCAGAGAAGTTAAGTGATTTGTCCAAGATTTCCTAGACAGCCGTGGAAGAGACAGGATTCATATCAGGTCTTCTGACTCCAAAGCCCTTGTTGTCTCTACCATATCATGGCAAAAGCGAGAGGAAAATATATGTTAGAGTACCTTGTTTAAAAAAAAAAGATTGATAGTTAATTAGAAAATTAGGATAATGCAACTTCCTGTTCTCTTAAAATTTGTTTTAATAAAACACTTTTTTTGTGAAACTGGGGTCCTTTTCCTAGTAGCAGTGATCATCATAACTGTATTTACTATTTACTGCGTAATTACTATTACTAGGAAGAGTAATAGTAATAAATCACATTTCAAATATTTGTAGCTATTCTTAACCTGAAGTCTGTTCGTTGGTGTTTTTTTAAAAAAACATATTTCATTAACTGTTTCATTATAATTGATTTTCCAGGTAATACTATGTATTTTTTTTAATTCTGAGAGAGTTACATAGGCTACAAGTGGTCAATGACACAATAAAGATTTTTAAAGCACCTGTTTTAAGGTTTACAACACATTTTTCCCTCATAGTAGCCTATTTCAGTATACTATTCAATAAATCATACTGCCTCTTCCAAAGACCTTTTAAAGAGTACTATGGCTAGGCAAATGTATATTGAGCATTTATATGTATATATCAGTCAGTAAAATCTAGTTGTTGTAGTAATATACATATATGTGTACATGCATACACATATAAACATGTGTGTGTGTATGGTTTGAGAGTATATACAAGATATTAGTGCATTTCAAATTCAAGTTTGGTTGTCTCAAAAGGGAACAATGCCTCCCCCTTCCCCAGTTTTTACAGAGGCTATAATCCTGGATAGCAATATTTCATCTTGAGTGTCCATAGAGAGCAGCCAGTAGAACTCTTGGGATTGCTTAGTTTAACATTAGTCAAGGTTGTGGGGCAAAAATACAGAAGTTCCCTTTTTGCCCAGTTCTCAAATGTTATCAACAAATGCATGTATGCATGCACTAATTTTTTTTCTTTTATTCATTGATTCCTTCAATCAATATTTATTATCCCCTGTTTAGAAGTCAGCATGCTTACATGCAGGAATGGTACACTAAAACATAAAATTTAAATGAGATATAATTCCTGCCCTCATAGAACTTACAATCTCGTGAACTTTAATACAACTGCAAATGGGTACAAAGCAGGAAGTACATATTCCATGCTCATTGACATGAATTTTCCACCAGTCAAATAACTATGAACAGACAAGTGAATTGAATAGCAAAATGGCATCATTGAAAAATGACTGGAGTCAGGAGAGATGCTCTTTCAAAGCCTGACTCCAGCACTTCTTGCAAGATCTATGGGCAAGGTACTTGACCTCATTGAATTTCCATGCAGTAGGCAAAGCAATCTCCCTAAGGAACAGATCTAAATGTGTCTCTTCTCTGCTTAAAACATGTTCCATGGCTCCCTACAGAATAGAATACCCCTTAGCCTCGCATTTAAAGGTCCTCCATAGCAGGGCTCCAATGCACATTTCCATCCTTATTTCACATGGCTTTCTTTCACATACTTTGTTTTAGCCAAACTAAAATACTATGCATTCCCCTTTTTATCATTCCATTTTGTATTTCAATGTATTTCTATAGACTCCTCACCACTAAGAGCTTGAGAAAACCTCTCCCCTCACCTCTGCCCCCTAAATACTTCTCTTTCTTCCAGGATCACATCATATTCTAATTCCTTAGTGAAACCATCCCTGATTCCCAACATCAACCCCTCACCCCCACCATTCTATTGCTCTCTTTCCTTACATTTTTTATTATTATGTTCCTGATAGAAAGTAAGCTTCTTGCATATAGATATTGTCATTTTTGTCTTTGTGTTATCACCACTCAGGAAATTTTTTTTCTCGATAATATAATCCAGTAGATTTATGATCTCATTTGTGTGGGTATTTCCTCTTACAATGCAGGTCACAAATCAGTCATACATTTCTATCTTGCATGGCTGCCATCCGTGTCCTACTATAACTTTGCTAGAAGGAGTCCATCCAACATGCTGGAGACCTTCCACAAATTTTCTTCCTGTTGCATGGATAGCGATGACTCTCTTAGACTTCTCATCAGTTGTCGTTCTCTCTACATACTTGACTGACCTGTTATACTTTCCATAGTTCGGATGATGTTCTTTATTCTACTTCTGCTTAATTCCTGATTTTTAATATGCTGTAGCTTATGCGCATTCACTATGTGCTACTCCATTTTTGTTTGTATAACCTTCCACTGTGATTCTCAGAAATTATAATATTCCATAACTCATAGCTATACAACAGCATTGACAGGATGCTTATATTTTAAAAAATAGGCCTTTGTTTCAAGGAGAGGCTAGGAGTCATTAAAAAAAAAGAACTATACAGTTTTCCCAATGCAATTCAGTCTCCTGTTGAAATCTAGATCCCACACTTTATTTGTAGTGCTTGTCATATATATGTATTTATATATGTGCATATGTATATGCTTATGTATGTGCATACATGTATACGCACATCTTCACTATATGTACATGTATGATCTATATAATTCTAAAGCCATATAGTTCACACATATGTATACACACATGTATGTATACAGGTATCTATAAATGTGCACAGGAGTGTATATATACATATATGTGCTCGTGCTTGTGTGTGTATATGCACCAGTTTTAGTATTAGTGTGGTTTTAAACTTAAATCCCTATTAAACATTAAAACCACAGTAAGACTTTTGAGTCATCACACACAAACACACATACAAATATGTATATACTGTATATATGTGTATACAGATATGTACATGTAAATACACTTGTATATATGTATATGCAATTCATTGAGCCCAAAATTAAACACAGAGAAGAGAATAAGCTAGATTGCCTTTGGAAAGGCAAGCATGAAATTGCTAGAATTTTTGTTGATGTCCTTTCCCTCATTTCTTTTATTGGCATTAGTAATTTGTTTAAATAGGTCAGGTAGTTTTTTATTGTATTATCACATCTTTTTTCTATTTTTAAATTTCTTTTGATTTTGTATTAATTTTGAAATTTATTTTAGAAAATTGGTGGCCTTCCTGATACATAGACAATTAATTTAGGCATGCTTCCCATATCAGCAAAAGATGTTTCTCTAATTTGTCATCTTCTGCATTCAGTGTAGGCACTTTTCTGAGATTATTTTTATATTATATTTTGGAAGTATTTATCACGAGTATTGTAATATAAAATGACCAAATGTAGTACACAGTGATATTTCTGGCTGCCTTTTGATGCATAGCCTAACTAATCATGTGAGCCAACTTTATTTGCTGGGAACTACACTTCTTTTTATTTTGTCATTTGATTTCATAGAACAAGAATTAAAGATTGATTCCTGTTTAATTCTATGTCCAATTAACTGTTCATTTGTAACATATTGTAGTTTATTATGTATGTACATATTTATATGCATATTTGTGTGGATGCATGTAGATACATATTTATATTACATATTTGTATATGTGTATATACAAATTACAACTACATGCAAATGCATACATGAACTATGTTGACATACTGAAGCAAGCCAAGTTAGAGTAGCCCAGATTCACCTCTTAAGATTTCAAAAGAATCACTTCTCAGAGAGTTGGCAGTTTGTACAGAAGTGTATCTACCCTGTTAATCTGAATGGCTCCAGTAGCTAGTGGGGAGAATGATGAACCTTTTGTATGTCTGCCCTGAAGCAGATTTGCAGCAAGAGTACTCATATAGGACAGACAGAACCTGGAGAGCAGATATTGAGTTCAAGTCTAATTAAGTTGACTAGCTCAAACCATCTATTAAACTCCATTAATTTATTCCCTTTTAGACCAAAGGCCTAAGGAATAGAATCCAGTGAATTCATCCCAGAGAGCCTTAATAGATAAACACGCTCCCATGACTGATACCCAACCTGGGATAGTAAGAGAGCCAGCCAAAATAGGAAGCACTCAAGTCTACTCTCATTCTATTATTGTTAATCATGTCCCATTTTTCACTGTCTTTTCCTTTTAGTGTCGTTTAACTTTGATAATGACAAATGATGCTTTATGGAAATGTGTATTAAAATAAAGAAATTAGAAGGGCTTGCTGTTATAAAAAGAATTCTATTTATACCATAATTGTGATATGTGATATTTGCACATTTATGGATTCCCCTTCTTACTGTGGTATTTTATGTTCCACTCACATAAGAAAGGATCTATAAATATCACTCTGAGTAGGGGGGACGATTATTGATTATGACTCATTCTGAAGACCACACTGAGACTGGCAAATGAATATACAGAATCCAAAATGTTTAGAATCCTATTGAAAGACATAGCCACGTAGATCATGTTTCTCTCATATATTTTACATATATGTAAAATTCCCATTTTTCCCACAGCTCAAATCCTGAGTTGTATGTGAAGAGGCATACAAAGAGGCTTTTTTTTTTGGTAAATATGGTATGAGTACCGTTCAGCTTTCTAGCTTTCTTCTTTTCATACTGTTTCAGAAATAGTGCTGCAGCCTCAGGGGCACAGTCCTCATAGAAATGATAAGCAGGCATTCCCAACTATTTGCCCAAAGGTGAATATTAATGAGTCCTACTTCCATTCTTTGCTGGAGATGTAAGAATAGAATAAGGACTATTATCTCTTGTAAATGAGTTCTGCATGTATGCTAACTAGATTGGGCCCCCTGAGAATATGCTGTGGCAGGCTGCTAAAGAAATGTTAGGTCACAGAAATAATCCATTTTCTCTTGGTTCTTGTTCTCTAGTGGGTATAATAAAAAAGCATCATGTTATACAGGGGAGAAGTCAAGACACCAGGTATCATGACCTAATCTCTCAAATTAGGTTGAGAGGGTGGAAATATGAATTTCAGGAGAGAGCAAGGAGCAGGGAAAGGGCACAATGATTGTTAGCTCTTTCCAGTGAAAACTGTTCTTGTGTGGATAAACTCCCAAGAGACCTGAGAGAAACAAGTTTTCACTCAGGCTGTGGTGGTTAATAGAGAGTCTGACCCCAGTGTAGCTACCGTACTGCCTTGACCATAGTCAAATGATAAATGCTTCTGATCTGATCTTTTTACCCATACTACTTACAGAAATACCTTTCAAACAAGCAGGTATCACTCCATCAAGCAAGGGTAAAGCTGATAACATGTACATGACATTAGATTTGTGAAATGTAGCCTAATATAATTTACATTCAAATGAAGGCCATGAAATAGCTGAAATCCAAAAGTGGCATCAATAGGTCCTTTATGAGCAGCAGCCAAATCAGTCATAACGAAGAAATGGTGATGTCGTGTGAATTTCATTTATAAAAATAATGATTTATGGTGGCAGTTCAGGACTAAGTTATAGTCCTTGGAAATTATAGAAAGAACCTGTGCTTAGTTATCAATGTAGATTGTATAAGGAAATGATAGAAATTGTTTAAGAAGTCACTGCAGGCTTTAAAAATCTGGGACTTTGCAAAACCTGACCTGACTGTACTAGCGCTGTAAATAAAAAACTGTCTTTCATAGATTGCCAGATGACAAATCTCCATACAACAAATTTAGTATTCAAAGTATCCTGAATCGCTCCACCAATAAGTTGTTCAAAAATTGTACCATTTTTACCCATATGATCATTGTATTTTAACAATGTGTTTAGTAGATGCCACCAAACTAAACATCCATAAGCTCCAAGCTACAAAGAATGAAAAGATTTCAAAATCTGGAGATCTGTCTAAGGAAATCAAAATCATGGAAGAGAAAAAAGACTTACATATCTATTTTGTTCTGTCTACTGCTAGAATTGCACTAAGAATGCTTTTAGTAAGCCTATCTGACTTTATATCCTAATATTTTAATTTTATTTTTAAATTTTATTTTATTCTTAATTTATGGGATAAAAATAAGCATTTCCATAACAGTGCAATAAAAGGATGATTGTACATGAAACTGCAAATCTACTTTGCACAACTTGTTACTCCTTTCAAATATACAAAAAATCATCATATAAATTTCTTTTCCCCCTCCCCCACCTCCACCCTAGAGATGGCTACCATTAGACAGAAATAGGTATGTGTATGTCTGTGTGTGTATAAATGTAAAACTATTCTATACCTATTTCTATTTTTTTCAGTTTTTTCTGGATGCATATAGCATCTTTTTTCATATGTTCTATATAGTTAATTTGGGTATTAATAATAGTCAAAATAACCTATTTGCTCAAAGTTGTTCTTATAACAATATCATTGTTACCTGTATATGATGTTCTTTTGCTTCTACTCATTTTGCTCTTCATTATTTTTTGCAAGTCTTTCCATGTTTTTCTAAGATCATTGATCTCATCATTTTTTTGGACGGGGAAAGGCAAGGCAATTGGGTTTAAGTGACTTGCCCAAGTCACACAGCTAGTTAAATGTCAAGTGTCTGAGGCTGGATTTGACCTCAGGTCCTCCTGACTCCACGGCCAGTGCTCTATTCACTGTCGCTAAAGAAAGATTAACACTTCCTTTCCAAATAAAAGGAAAAGGATTGACAGATGTTCTCAGAGATCTTGATAAACAGATTAAAATATATATAAATAATACTTTTTTGGGGGAAAAACAGACCTCACTTCATCAAGCAGTAGTAAATGCCAACAGAGTCATATGCCACAGGAGTTGTCAAATACAAGCGCAAGTGGTTTTCCTCCATACAAAGCTTATGGAATGGCTAAGATCCAAGAATGAAATTAAATGTGCTCTGTGGATGACAGCCACGTGAACTCCATCAACTAGTTGTTGAGAACAAAACGAGGAATAAACGACTAGCTCATGAAATTTTTTAATATAAACATGTACTCTGTGATCCAATAGCACTGCAGTTCTTTTGCTTCTCTAGAAGATACTCTGTCTCTTGGATGAACATTTTCATTGACCGACCCCCTTGCCAGAAACTGTCTCCCTTCTCATCTCCACTCTTGGCTTCCCCTGGCTTCCTTCATGTCTCAAATAAAGTCCCACCATCTTCAAGAAACCTTTCTTTGTCTCTTTAATCCAGTTCTTTCTGATTTTTCTTGCATATTCCTTGTTTCTGTAATTATTTACATGTTCTTTCTCCCATAAGACTGCAAGCTCCTTGAGTGTAGGGTCTCTTTTTTTCTTCATTTTCTTTGTACTCCCAGTGTTCAGCAAAGAGTCTGTAACATTAAGTAGATATATACTTAATAAATACTTGTTGACCAAATGACACACTGACCAGAAAATGAGAGAATCCCTTAAACTGAGAGATTTTATGATAGCAATTCTGGATAAGGTAATTGGCACCAGAATTTGCATAAGGCTTATTTTAAGGAGCCCACCAGACTTATTTATCTATTGATGCCCATGACCAACTGGATAAAATATTAATCAGTAAAATTTAAGAAAAAATTTAACTAATCTCCAAGCAAGGAGAAACACTCAAAATTTAGAGACTTAGTGGAAGAAGTTAAAACCATATGGGAACAGAATAAAGTACATGTCATCCCCATTCCTATTTATACTCTCACTCTCTCTCAGTGACCTCATTAATTCCCATAGATGATTATTTACACATCTAAGTGTCCTTCATCTCTCCCCTGAGCTTCAGTACCTTATGACCAGTCGTTTATTGAACATTTTAAGCTAGAAATCCAAAGAACATTTCAAATGTGACATGTCCAAAAGAGAACACATTATCCTTTCCCTAAAACCTACCTGTTCTCTAAATTTTCCTATTTTTGTCAAAGGTACCGCCATTCTGTCAGTCTCTTGGGTATGTGACTTTGGCATTATCTTCATTCTTCATTCTCCCTCACCCACAAAATCCAATTTGTTGTCAAATTATTCTGTTTCCTCCTCCACAATATCTCTTTCATCTAACATTTACTCTATACTCATGTAATGTGTTTTTTTAAGCAAAATTCCCAACCCTGTCACCTCTTGCCTAGATTATTGCAATGGGCTAATTGTTCTCTTGGCTTCTAGTGTCTCATCGCTCCAGTGTATCATTCACAGAGATACCAAGGTGATTTTCCTATGTCCTTCCTCTGACTCAATCAACTCCAATTTCTTTTTCTTGCCTTTAGGTTAAAATATAAACTCCTCTGTTTAGCATTTAAAGCCCTTCATCACCTGGCCCCAACCTGTCTTTCCAGTTTCATTGTACCTACTGAGCACTGAAATCTAGCTAACCTGACCTTCTCTCCATTCTTCAAGGATGATACTCCATCACCATAGCCCACGTGGACCAGCCATTGTCCATGACTAAGGTATATGCCCTGTTCGCTGCTGCCCCTTAGAATCTATTTTTCAATATGCAGATGAAGCACCACTTTGTACATGAAACCTTTCCTGATCCCTCTTCCTATTAGAGTCCATTCTCACAAATGACCTTGTATTTCAGTACTTTGCATTCATCGATATTTTATTTGATTTAATTCTGTATATCCTTATATTTTACCTGTTGTCTCCCCTGTTATGTTAGCTCCTTGAGACTGGATGTGTCATTTTTTCTTTTTGCATTTACTTCCCCAGTGGCCAGCAGAGAGGTAGGCTCATAGTAGGTGTTTACTAAATATTTGTTGACTGACTGATCTCTGATGTCTGCTACTGGAGTTACTGTTGAGATACTTTTCATGAGACTACAAAGAATGAGTTTACATCCAAACACTGGTATTCTATTACACAAATATAATTGGCTCATTTGCCTGTGTAATAGACTATGGAACATCAAATATAAAAGAATGAT
The DNA here is from genome assembly GCA_028646575.1 of Pseudocheirus occidentalis. Classification (NCBI taxonomy): domain Eukaryota; kingdom Metazoa; phylum Chordata; class Mammalia; order Diprotodontia; family Pseudocheiridae; genus Pseudocheirus; species Pseudocheirus occidentalis. The sequence continues at coordinate 116,361,677 of CM053593.1, forward strand.
AGCAGAATCATTACTTGTCCTCAGACTGTTTTATATCTAAGTTCCTCAAAAAGTAGAGAAGAATGAAATGACAACAAGAATAAGGAAAAGGTTAAGAGCAAGTTTCACTTTTATAAGGAATGCCCAGTGATGAAACTCACTGTATCAGTGTAGGTTGGCACCTTCTCTACAATTTATAGTCTTAAAGAGTTGCCTTGAGCTCTGAGAACTTAAGTGGATTTCATAGAACCACACACTCATGTGTGTGATTCATGTGTGTCAGAGGTGGGTCCTGATCCCACCTCTTCTTGGTCTTCTTGGCTCTAAGAATAATTAGTTGTGATACTGATGATAATAATAGTAAGTACTGGCATTTATGTAGTGTAATGGAATTTGCAAAGCCCTTAACCTATATTATCTCATAAGATCCTCACCATCACCCTGAGATGGTAAGTGCTACTAATTATTATTCCAGATTTATTGATGAAGAGACTGAGGTTTAAACAAACAAGTTCCCCATCTCTGTAGGAATCATGGGGTTGATGCAAAAGTTCTGGGTTTGGAGTCAGGAGACTTGGGTCCTGCTTCTCATCTTTATTTTTGTTTCTTTACTGGTAAAAGGAGCTGGTTGTCCTAGATGACTTTTAAATTCTCTTCCAATTTGAATTCTATGATCCTATCAGGCAATTAAGCAGATTTGTGATCACTTGTTGAGAATATCGTAAAGGAGAACATCCTGCGGTAAAAATTGGACTAGATGACTTGTCAGGACCCTGACAAATCTGAGATTCTTTGATTTATAATATAATTATTACAGAACTGGCAGTATCTACCTCACAGGTTTGTCCTGAGGAAAACGGTCTGTAAGTTTTGAAAGTGAAATGAATTTTAGTTGTTTTTATTATCTTTATTATCTGTTATTATCTATTATTTATTATCTTTTTATTATCTATTAATTGTTTTTATTATCTACAACTTCCCTGGCTTCACCCACAGCAATAATCAGAATGAAGATGCTCTTTGGTCTGTGGTCAATAAGGCTACACCATATTACCTCTTTGTTCATATCAGGAGGTCTAGAAATGTGATCTATAGATTAGACTGTTAATAATATTGGTGCCTTGTATAATTGATGTTTATAATCAATTTTTATTTCTGATGTGAATAAATATTTTATCAAAGAGCATAGAAAAACAGACATAATTTCATCAATTTTCTCTTCAAATCCTTTTGAGGTTTTCTTGGGGGGGGGGGGTCATACAGGAGAGGATGTAGTAGGTAGCATTTTTTTCCTGCTGAAATAATCCAGAAAATAATAAAAATCATTGGCTCTTGCTATGTCTACTAGAAGGGAGAGGAGATGGGGTGAAAATGGGACAGCATAGAACCATCTTCATGTGAAAACAAATAATAATCCTTCATCTCTCATCTGAAGTTCTCAATTTATCTTTGGTACATTAACTTACTCCCTGGGTAAATAGTGATTCCATTTTACAGGTGAAGAAATAAGGAAATCCAGAGGCCAAATGACCTGTCTGAAGGCAAGATAGAGAAATGAATTCCTCTAATTTCTTTCTTACTGCTTTTCCATCGTGTTAAGAGTAAAAATGACTCTTGTTACTTGGAAGCTTATCACTCTATTATCTAGAAGTAGTTTTCCATTATGGATATGGCTATGGGGACACAGGGACCTATTAATGCCCTCCTGTGAAAACCACTTGAAGTTTCACTTCCATATGGCAACTTCCATTTATTGTCCTTTATGCAGCTTCTAAGCTAAGGAAAGGAATGTGGTTGTAGGAGAACAAGTTACCTTTAAAAGTCTACTGACTTTACTGGTTAAGAGGCTGTCATAATTGATACTCTGTGAAACTGTAGTTCAATAAAACCTGGAGAGAGGATGGCAATACTGCATATCTGAAGAAACTGATATTCCTATCAATAATAACAAAAAACATTTCTGGATAATCCACTTGGAATTTTCATGCATTATTCTAAGGCATGAACATTACATTATTATGGAGATAGTTTGATAGAAATGACTTTTAATTTCCCAGGAAAATTATTGGTTAACTTTTGGTTTATATAAACCTTTTTATTTCATATTTTGCTATGAAACATAAGGACCTAAATAAAACAAAAATCCAAAAGATCTAAAGTAGAGGTTTTTAACCTTGGATCCACAAAAGAGGCTGTGGATATATTTTGGAGAGATCTGTTAACTTGAATGGGCAAAAATTACACCTTTAATTTCGCTAACCTCAACTAAAATTTAGCATCTCTTTCAATTAGTAACATAGGTGTGTTATAACATACATATTTATATGTGTGTATACACAAACACAGAGAGAGAGAGAGAGAGAGAGAGAGAGAGAGAGAGAGAGAGAGAGAGAGAGAGAGAGAGAGAGAGAAAATCAGTCATAGGCTTCACCAAAAGGCTCATGACACAAAAAAAGATTAAGAACTCCTGATCTAAAGGAATGTTACCAAAGTCTAAACTTGTACAGAAGACTCAAAGTACCTCAAATGGACCCTCTGTGCTGATTTAATGGTTACACCTGAACAAGAGCCACACAGAATGAACAGGAATGGATAGGTTGGGGTCCACATCATAGGAGGAAATATACTGGTGAGATCACAGATCCAATAGGTTATCTCAGCCACCTACTTCTCTTCTCTTAGCATGCTTCTTGCTCATTTCAGCCCCTTGTCAAGAAAAGAACTAAACATCATAGTAATCCATCTTTCCTCTTGTTAAACACATTCCCTCCCTCCCTCACCCCCCTCTCTCTTTCTCTTTCTCTCTCTCTCTCTCTCTCTCTCTCTCTCTCTCTCTCTCTCTCTCTCTCTCTCTCTCTCTTTCTCTCCCTCTCTCTCTCCCTCTCCCTCCCCAACAAATAAACTAAATATCATTCCTGAATTAGCTGTCTGTTCACTAGGGAGGCCACCAATTTTCTAGAACAAATTTTAAAACTAATACAAAGCTAGAAGAAAAAAGCTGAAAAAGATATACTGGAGAATTTACCCCAAGATTTTACCTTATGATTCTTTGAAATAAGACAGCAGATTGTGGACAATACATCGGGAATTGCTAAAACGAGACATATGAGCAACATAGGAGTTTTAGAGGAAAATGTAAATTGAGAAACTAAAAGCTGGACTTTTCATTATGTCAGGTAGCCAACAAGTATTTATTAAGCACCTTCTATATGCCAGACACTATGCTAAGCATTGGAGATATAAAAGCAAAAACAGAACCTGCATTCATCAACTCAAAGTCTAATGGATGTCTGCATACATATTTCTGCATGTACATATAAAGATCTGTCACTTCATATTTCATTAGTTTTTAAAATGTTTTATCTTCAAATTTTTTTTTTAAGAATTGCTCTGGTGGAGAACATTCCTGAAGGCCTTAATTATTCAGAAACGGCACCATTCCATTTGTCACTTTTCCAAGGTTGGATGAATTTGCTCAACATGGCCCAAAAGTCTGTTGACATAGTGTCTTCTCATTGGGACCTCAACCACAGTCATCCATCAGCATGCCAGGTGAGCTGCATATGGCACCTATAGAGCTGTTTCTTGCAATGGTTTTGTGTATTGTACTTTACATTGTCTTTTCTAATCAATCCCGTAGTGGTATCCAGTCTGACTTTCTCGCATAGTAGACTTACATTATTATATTTGCACATGTTTGTCTTTGTATCCTAAATTCCCTTTTCTTCTATTGGAATGAAAGCCCCTCAAAGACAGAGCTTATTTTAATTTTTTTTTACCTCCTAGCACTTAGTATAAGTACCACCAGTGAGAACTCCATAAATGTCTGATGATGCATTTATACTACCTCATCGAGGAGAGGTGGAGTTTGAGTTTGGATCAAAAATAAAAATTTCATAATAGTGACATCTATTTCACATCATGCCCTGGCAATGATGCCTTAATCCTTTAGTTAAAAGGCAATGAGAAGGATGGCAGTAATTATGGAATAGAAAGAACTAAATGAGCTGACCAATCTCTAAATATACTTCCTAAGCAAACATATGGAAAATTACTAAAAAAAAACCAATGACAATAGAACACGATGTCTTACCAATAGTGGTGAAAGCTTATGCTGAGCCACCTGAAGGCATCTATTCACCCTTCTTGGGATCAGTGGTTTATCCATTTATTGAGACTTCTCAATTCCAACTTAATTATTCTATCTGAAGACTGAATCAATTACCTTTGCCTTTGGGTACTATTTAAAGATCAAAGATATGTTGGGCAACAAATTAAAAAAACAAAAATAAAATTTTTATCACTTATCTTCACTCTGACATAATCTCATCCACAAAGCAAAGAAGATTCCAAATTTGAAGCGTGATTCTACCTCGAACTTAGGTAAGCTACATTCTTTATATAGTCCTGAGAGTTAATCAAGGCCATGAGTTTCAAATGGAATTGATGAGCCTGCTGGTCTACTTGGACCTAGACCACTGAACATTTTCCCAGCCTGTAATAAACATGAGCACTATAATAATTTGCTAGTCATATAACATAGTAGTGTCAGGTCATGCTACTCACAAACTGGACAAGCTGGCACAACTGTACTGCTCACACTTAAGCTTATAGTTAGATTGGGTAGCTTGGTGCTGACTCAGTATGTATGTCAACAGCCTTTATCAAAAGTTCCAAAAGGGATAGGCACTGTTCTAAGCATTGGGGATAAGGAAGGAAGGAAGAAAAAGGAAAAAAGAAAGATGCCCAATTCTTGCCCTCAACAACCTTCTATTCTAACAGGGGAAACAACATATGCATCTATATATATGTACAAAATATATACAAATTGAATGTAAGGTGGTTTAGGGAGGAGTACAGTACTAGCCAGGGAGGACCAGAACATTTTGTCTTGAAGGAAACACAACAGTAATTGTTTATTGCATCCGTGTAAATATTGGATTTGGTCACTGAATGCCTCCATTGCATTTGAAAACTGTAAGAAAAAGCTTCATACCCTAATTATTAAGGCAAGCCTAATTTAAATATCTTCAAGATATTTCAGTAGCAACCACAGTCATTCACAAATATGTGTGATAACAAAAAATGACTGAAGTTCGCAGCCATTGCTACATGAATACATTATCTTTTTTTTTATTTTTTAAGAAATAACAGTTTTGCTTTGGAGGAAAAAATCAGATTTTATTTGCTTCTGAACCAGCAGAGCCTGAAAAATCCTAAATGGAAAATAGAAATAGCAGACTGCAACAGAACATAGCACATCTATTTATTATAATGCAACTGCAAATAAAATACCCACTGGGTAAAATGCAGGCTGCTTAAGGCAGAATGGGCAATTCATACCTCATCTCTGAAGGAAACTTAACAGCCTAGCAAGTATCACAATGACCCTACATCTTCTGCGCCACCTAGTGGCTATTTTTTAAGATTGAGTAATGGTTTCCATTAAAGGAACTGAATAGTCCCTAGACTTAAATCTATTTATAAGGCAATGAACAAAAGCAGGGGGTTGGGGGAGGGGGAATCTTCCTGTCTATATCCTAGAGGGCTAAAATTTCATTCATAGTATGAGAAGACCATGCTGGAGCAGTGCAGTATCCTACATGTTAAGTTAATAATTAGGCACCAGCATTTTCTTCCTACTTGTTTTTGGTTAAATCATTTCATGTTTCTCTATTTTCATAGAATCGTGACTGTTGGAGATTGAAAATATCCTAGATATCTAGTCCAATTCCCTTAATTTGCAGGATGAGAAACTGCAGCCAACAAAGATTTTTCTATGATCCTTCAACAATAAGTAGCAAATCTAGGAATTGTAGAATCCCAGAATTTCAGATTTCAAAGTAGAAGCCATCTGATCTACCCCATACCTGAACAAGAATTTCTTTTGTGCATACCCAAGAAGTGATTCCTAGCCTTTCCATGAATACCACCAGGAAGGGACGAACCCACAACCATGTAATACTCTCTTTCCTTTTTGAAAAGCTCTCAATTATTAGGAAAATTTTTCTCAGATCAAGCATAAATTTCCTTGGATCTTAGTTATATTCTCCAGAGTTCAGAAGAACAGTTCTAATTTCCAATTTCTTTCATCAGATGAAAGGTCTTCAAATTATTGAAAAATGCTTACATGTCTCCTCTTTGTGTCTCTTCTCCAGACAAAACATTTTTCTTTCTGTCAACTTGTTCTCATATGGAATGATCTTGACATTTTTCACCATACTGGTTAACTTCTCCTAGACATAGTACACCTTACTGAAATCTTTTTTAAAGTATGCCATCTAGAACTACATATAATTGTCCAACTAGACTTATAATAGTCTGAAGAGTGAAGCAGCACTATCATGATGCCTCTCTAATTAATTTCATTAGGTTCTGAGGTTTTCTTTTGCTTTCCACTATTAACTTATGAACTTGTTGTCCACTCTAAGGTCCACATGTCTTTTTCTTTTTTTCTTTCTTTTAAAAATGTATTTATTTTTAGTTTCACTCAACACCATTCACTTCCATAAGTTTTAAAATTTCCTGCCCCTCTCTCCCTCCCCAAGATAGCATTTATTCCTATTAAACACATTTTCACATTAGTAATGTTGCATAGAAGAATTATACTGAACGGGAGAGACCATGAGAAAGAAAAACAAAACAAAAAAGAAAATAGTCTGCTTCACTCTGCAATATGACTCCATAGTTCTTTCTCTGAATGTGTATCATATTTTCCATCATGAGTCCTTTGGAATTATTTTAAGTCCTTGCATTGCTGAAAAGGGCTATCTTTCAAAGCTAGTCATGACACGTGGCTTTTACTGTGTGCAATGTTCTGCTGGTTCTGCTCACTTCACTCAGCATCAGTTCATATAGGTCTTTCCAAGTTTTTCTAAAGTCTGCCTCTTTATCAGTTCTTATGGCACAGTAGTATTCCATTACATTCATATACCACAACTTATTCAGCCATTCCCCAAATGATGGACAGCCCCTCAGTTTCCAGTTCGTGGCCACCACAAAAAGATCTGCTAGAAGTATTTTTGTACATGTGGGTCCTTTTCCCATTTTTATCTCTTTGGAATACAGCCCTAGAAGAGGTATTGCTGGGTAACAGAGTATACACATTTGTATAACCCTTTGGGCATACTTCTACACTACTCTTCAGAATGGTTGAAACAGCTCACAGTGCCACCAACAATGACTTAGTGTTCCAACTTTCCTACATCTTCTCTAGCATTTATCAATCTCCCCTTTTGTCATGTTAGTCAATCTCATAGATGTGCTGTGGTACTTCAGAGTTCTTTTGATTTGCATCTCTCTAATCAATAGTGATTTAGAGCATTTTTTCATATATCTATAGATAACTTTAATTTCTTCCTCTGAAAATTGCCTATTTGCATCCTTTGACTATTTATCAATTGGGGAATGACTTGTAGTCTTGTAAATTTGACTCAGTTCTCTATATATTTTAGAAATCAGACCTTTATCAGAGACACTAGTTGTAAAATTCTTTCCCAGTTTTCTGCTTCCCTCCTAATCTTGATTGCATTGGATTTGTTTGTGCAAAAGCTTTTCAATTTAACATAATCAAAATTATCCATTTTGTATTTCATAATGTTCTCTATCTCTTGTTTGGTCATGAAGTCCTCCATTTTCAGTAAATCTACAGATAAACTAATCCTTGCTCCCTTAATTTGTTTACCACATATCTTTTTCAAGGTAACTGATGGCTAGCCTTGTCTTGCATTCATTAAATTGATTTTTAAACTCCTGGGGTAAAAGTTTACATTTATTCTATTTCATCTTATTAGAATTCAACCAAATATACTAGCTTGCCTTTATCTTGTTTTTTGTTTGTTTGTTTAATTTTGTTTCATTTTTTTAAAATCCAGACTGTGATCTAGCAGTTTCACAGCCCCTGAGCTAAAATCTAACCATAAAACAGTACTTGCAGGGATACATTTCTTTTGAATTTGATACAACCATGCATCCTAACTATTCTTTTCAGATGACAAATTAGATAAAAGAAAACATATTATGTCTGTCTTTATCCAGTTTATTGATAATAATGTAAAGTAGCATGGAGCCAAACACAGATCCCCAGGCACTCCTTGAGAGACCTTCTTCCAAACTGACATGAAACTTTTGACTGAAACTTTAAGTCCAAAACTTCACTCTGGTGTTTAGGCTTTATGTACATACATTCATACACACATACACACATACATACATACACACATCTACATATATATGTTTATATGTGTGTATATGTTTATGTATATGTGTGTATATGTGAAGGAAATGGCAAGTATAGATAAAGTGTGTAATTAGTAAAGTAGTAGAAATTCTTTGGATAAAACACTACCTCCCACCAGAAATATATGATATACCTGAAGGAATACTATATCTCTTATAACAAAAAAGATGCATTTGTGAGAAGTAAATCAGTAATTGATAGTGAAACATGATTACCAATAATGTACTTGATTGAAAATCATATCTAATTAAAACTAAGATTTTTGTTTCAATAATCAATCAATATTTGTTGGCTTCTGTAAGTAAAGCTGCATTAACAGGGAGGCCATATGGCCTCAGTGATAGAGGAAGAGCATAGGTCCTGAAAAGAGCTAATAGTGGGTTAATGTACTTAGCAGGTCTCATAGGTAAAAGATTAACTTATTTAGTAGACCTTATCAAAGTGAAGAAAAAAGCTAATTTCCTGAGCAAGCCTTACAAGAAATACTATGGCTCTAGCTATACCATTTACTTGCATTTATACTGATTACGTGCTATTGTCCTATCTCCTTCTTTCTTAAGAAGTTGCATAGTGGGAGAGAAAAGAAAATTACAGAGCCAGGAATTAAAAGAAACCTCAGGGGCTATCTATCCCAATTCATATATAAGACCACTGTAAATATACCCTACAACTAGCAAAGCATTCAGAATTATGAACAACTGACAAGCTCTCAGGAACTGACTTTTCATTTCTTACAGTATTTTTATTATCTCTGTAGTATGTACTCTGGATATGTTCTGCAAACCCTACATACATACAGTCTGAGGCAGATTAGGTCCCCAGAAGCTACTGCTACATCCCTCTTACGGTTTGGGGGATAACCCTGAGTTGTTGGGAGTAGTTTCTCTAATGCTATATCTCACGAGCTCCTACTATGATGCCATTGATTATTAGTAGATATAAATTTGTTAGCCAGATTAGAAAGAGATCTTTAGGTACTAAAGTAAGAACATTTGGTACAAAATATTCTTCCACAAACTCTGTGACATATTCCCCCACAAGTACCTACAGAGTTCAGAGGAAAGTATTCTCATCTCTTAGTTATTGAAAATCCTTTTCTATTCTTTATTGTAATAATTAAGATATTTCTCTTAGATATAGTATAACTTCTCTGTTGGGCTCCTTATGGATTCTGGAATCTATGTATACAATTTTTCCTCAACTCCTAATTTTGACACTGCTGTCAGCTGTTCTTGAGGTGCTGGTAGGACATTAATGAAAAGGACAAATCCTCTGACCTTCCAAAGCTCACAGGTCCCTCCTATGGGTGAAGAGACAGAGAGAAGAAGAAATAGACACTGAGACTAGGGCTCTTCTCTCCCCAATACAATTCCTTCTCAAATCTCTTGAGTTCTGAATGGGTCTGTTTTTTCTTTCTCAACCAATCCAAACACACTCACAATGTGAAGTCACTCTGAGTCATCCAATCATTTTCAAGGTCATCTAAATTGATTAAGTTCTTTTTCATACTTAATCCAAAGCCTACAACTGATTGATTCATTTGAGAACTGCAGCAGTTCTTGTCTCAATCATTACTAGCAAAGGGAAAGACTGAATTCCTTTATTGGGACCTTTTGTAAGCACTCTCAGTTCTAGCTCAGTAGTCAATAAAAAAGGCTTTTCTTTAAAATGCAGCTAACCAATAGGAAAAACATTCACAGAATATCCACGTATGTTCTAAATCAGGAACAGAACCTCCCCATTACACTTCATCATATACTTCCAGATGCAAGTTCACCCAATCCCCCATGTGGAATGGCAGCAGGCAGAGTCCTTTGTACCTGTTCTGAGGATTGAACACATATTGACTGGTCCTCACACACATTTAATCATATCCCTGTGCTTGGTTTTCTGAATCTTTTTTTTTTTTTTGCTTTTTGGAGGGCAATTGGGGTTAAGTGACTTGCCCAAAGCATATCAAGTGTCTGAGGCCAGATTTGAACTCAGGTCCCCCTGGCTCCAGGGCCGGTATTCTATTCGTTATACTACCTAGTCACCCCTTTCTGACTTTATCATGGATATTGCAAAAGTTTTCACTTTAGATTCCATGGAAAATTAGAATGACAGAACCTTCCTCCTTCCATTTATTCAGGAATTCTCTTTACATTTGTGCAGTATGATCATCAAGACTTCCTTTTAAATGCTTGTAGAAAGTGAGGAAACACTCATTTTTATGCCACCTTGTTGTTGAACGGCTCTGCTTTTTTAGGAAAATCTTTCCTGTGTTGAGCCAAAATCAGCCTCCTTGCAACTTTTACATATTGATTCCCCAGTTCCAACTCTGGAGGAATATAGAATAAGTCCATAACCTCTTTAAAATAATGACTTTTCAAATACTTAAAGACCATTATCATAGTCTTTCCTCATTTTCTCCCAGTTAAATATTGCTCTTTCTTTCAGTCACTCATCCTTTGCCCGGGTTTCTAGACTCTATCATTCTTCTCATCCCCTACAGAACATATTCAATTCTATCAGTGCTTCCTTTAACACTTTACAGGGAAAAAAATGTGTTCTTGGTAATATATCCTATTTTTTAAAATGTTTATTCTTCTTTATACCATCTATGAAATTGTAATAACATATACTTCATACCTCTCTCTTCCATTGACTTAGACTAGGTGTTTTGTTTTGTTTTTTTACCAGATAAAGGATAAGAGTCATGAGTATACATGAATTATTCATATATAGCAAGATTTTTTCCTCTACATTTTTCACAGGATGCCTGAAATCCTTTGGTGGGCCATAGGCTGCGTGGCCCTAAGTTATAGGAAAAATAATGGACCAATTCCTCTCACACTTTTAACTTATTTAGCAGAATAGCCCAAAGAAAATTTAGAAGCTTAAAGAAGACCTAGATTCACCTTTAGGGTTTAATCATCTAAAGTGGTTATCTGCCAGGCTCACTTAAAACCAATCCTGTTTATAACTTTCCTAGGTGGTTCTTTTATTTGCTCATTCATGTAGTAGCCACATAATCATTACCTATATACAAATAGGCAGCTAGGTGGCTAAGTGGATAGAGAGCCAGCCCTGGACTCAGGAGGACCTGAATTCAAACTGGCCTTCAGATACTAGCTGTGTAACCCTAAGCTAATCAGTTAACTCTCTTTGCCTCAGTTTCCTCATCTGTAAAATGAGCTGGAGGAGGAAATGGCAAACTACTTCAATATCTTTGCTAAGAAAACCTCTAATGGGGTCACAAAGAGTTGGATGTGACTGAAGAACATCAATAGAACATATCAAGCACTTGGAGGAGAAGAAAGAGAATTAAGTTATGATCCTTGCCCTCATGGAATATGGCAGGAGAGAATACAATACATAGGCAAATATGTAGGACTATAAAATATTATTTGATGGTTATTTTTAAGAAATAAATTCCCAAAAAATGCACAATAAGAAGACAAGTACAAAGTACTCTACAAAGTTAGAGAAAGAAATGCTCATTTCCAGCTAGGCAAATCAGGAAAGACTTTATGTAGGGCATGGCGTTTGACCTGGATATTGATAGGTCTGAATCTATTATTCATTGATGTAGGGATCTCTAAGTGAGGAAAACTCCTTCGATGAATTCAAAGTGATAACTGCTCTGAAATTTATATGCTTAGTTTCCTAGGTGGCAGTAAGAGTTTAAGTGAATTGCCCACAGGCACAAAGCCAGTTTCTTTCAGTGTCCAGGTGTTCCTGAACCTGATCCTGGTTCTTTATTCACAGCATCATTCCTGTTTAGAAGGATCTCACAAGGCATAATTAATAGCATGGCAAAGACTCCAAAATCTTAATATACGTTGTTAAGAGTTAGGGAGTATACATACAGAGAAAGAGAGAGAGAGACAGAGAGAGAGACAGAGAGAGAGAGACAGAGAGAGAGACGGAGAGAGAGAGACAGAGAGAGAGAGGGGGGGGGGAGAGAGAGAGAGAGAGAGAGAGAGAGAGAGAGAGAGAGAGCGCCTGAGTAATTGGGCGAATAGTGATATCAACAGAGTGAAAAGTTAGAAGGAAAGACAAGTGGTTTTTAGCCAAGGCCATGAGTTGTTTTTGAACATGATGAAGTGTTGAGATGTTCTGGAGAATCCAGATGTTGATATTTTGGTGCATAGTAGGCACTTAGTAAATGTTTGTTGAATTGATTTTGTTGATTTTAATTTTAGTAGGCAGTCCAAAATGAAGAACTGGAGTTCAAGGGAAGTTAGCACTGGGGAAAGAATCCAGGAATCCAGGACCATAGGATCAGAATGATAGATCTATACTAGGAAGGAGTTCCAGAGAGCCTCTAATCATTTTACAGAGTTTGGAGACCTATCTGTATGAGGGGATCATTAAAGCTTTAAGAGTAGATGAAAACACCAAAGGGGAGAGTGTAGAGAGAGAAATGAGCTAGAGATGGACCTTGGGGTAGGTTGGAGAAATGTGAAGAAAAGGAAATAAACATTTATATAGTGCCTACCATATGCCATGCACAGGGCAGGGTTGGGGGATTTTCTGATGGGGAAAGATGCACCAGTGGGGGTAGGGGTGGGAAAAACTAGTAACTGAGACTGAGAATGATTAGGAAGATGGGAGACAATACCAATGAAGAAGAGTTCATAAATAATATCAAAGGTTGCAGAGTGATCAAGAAGGAAAAGAAGTAAAAAGATTGTCTCTAGCAATAAGGAGATTATCAAGGACCTTTGAAAGAGCAGCTGAACAAAGTAATGGAGATGTGTAAGCTAGTAACCCATCTGTTTGCTACAGAAAATCTCTAATCTCTAACATAGGGCTTCTTCACCTTAGTTTTTAATTTGATTTTTTAAATTAAAAAACTGTCAATATAACTTGATTTTCTTTATAATACTATGTATTTTATTTTATACATCTAAAGCCATTATTCTGATGAGTCTACAGACTTCATCAAACTGCCAAAGGGGTCCATTATACAAAAAAAAAAAGGAAGAATCCTGCCCTAATGACTTTTTGGTGCTAAATATTTGACAACTTGATCATGTGGTACATAAATATTTCATTTTGCCCCTTTGATATATCAGGGACCAATTTTACTGAGAAACTAGGCTTTCTTATTTATACAGAAGTGCTCACAGAACTGGATGCCTTTCATCCTGTCTGATAGGAAACAAGCACAGTTGAGACAGATTTCTTTAAATAATTTAAGTACTTTAGTCTCTATAATCATTGTTATTTTTAATGAGCAGTAGATTTTGAATGAAGTCAAGGGTATAGTCAGACTAGGGGAAAGAGTTCTGATAAGGGTAGGAAACTATGCATTCCATTGTTTATTCTTAATTTAGATCCTTGGGTTCCTAAAAGATTGTAATGTGCACAATGCCTGCAGCAAGTTATTGATAAATCGTTCACGTTCTGTTTTGCCTTTTCTAAATGAATGGAGGGGATAGGTTGCAATGTGTCTTAAGCCTCTTTGTAAATTAACAAAAATGGGAGCAAGTTGCAAACTCACATTGTGCAATTCACCTGACTTCATCCAGGACTTGGTGGTTTTGTTAGTTCCCGTGCTCAAATACAAGTTTTACAAAACCTGCATGGTTTTATAGCAGGGTACATTCTCTTAGGAAAGGGAATGCAAGAATACTCTAAAGTCAATATGGATGGTTTCCTAGGGAACATCTGGATCTTATACTAATTGATATAAGTAAAAGGAACATTCAACTATCCAGGAATTACTGAAGAAATAGTTCACCTAAAACTGAGCGATAGCACCAAGATAGTACCAAGTTCATGAGTCTTAAATAAAGAGAAAGTAAGGTCATTACCCCCAGTTGGCACCTCAACTCAGAGTATTGGGTTTCAATTATTTCAATTAGCACTGGGTTTCCTTATTTCAATAGAAGTATAAGACACACTGAAGCATATTTTAATATTTTTTTACTTGAATTATCCCATCTCTAAACCATCTGTTTGATGAGAATCCGTCCTCTCTTTTTTAAAGAACTTTAGAGAAAAATTAGGCTCCCTGTCCTATCCCCAGTGAAATGATCTCCATCTTTGGGAAGTTCTTTCTTAATATCTAACCTAATTGTTTCTGCTAAATTTAAAGACTTTTTACTTTTGTTTTGTTTTCTGTGGTGATAAAGAGCAGAATTAACATTGTTATTGTCATAATGAGTATATGCTTGGAAATAATGAAAAGATTATCTTTCAGCCTTCTCTCTTCCAATAGTGCTGTTAGATTTGGGCAGTATTAGTATGAGAGGAAATAACATTGTGGGAAGAAAGCATCACTCAGTTTTAAAATAACACCTTCTCTACTTCTCCACATATATTAGTTCTCAATAAATTATTATGATTTTTAAAAATTTTGTTACAGTAAAAACTAAGGATGAAACAGTGGGGAAATAGTACTAGACTTGGAAAAGGGAAGACCTGAATCCAAATTCTAGCTTTATCACATACTGCCTTTGTGTCCTTGGGGGAATTAGGTAACATCTCTAAGTCTCAGTTTCCATATAAAATGAAGGATTGAATCCAGCCTTTAAGTCCTCTTCCAGCCCTAAATCTGTGACCTTACAATGCTTTGTAAATTATTTTACATACAGTAACTCGAAGATAGGGGGTACAGGTACTATTATTCCCATTGTACAGATGAAATAACTGAGTCAAAGAAGGGTTAAGTGACTTACTCAAGATTACCCAGTCAGAAGTGACAGAATGAGGATTGGAAACGAAGTCTTTTGATTCTAAATCTGGTTTTCCACTGTATCAAACTAACCACTCTACAAAACAGTTACACTTGTCCCCAGTTAAACATTTAAAGGTTCAGTGTGCCGTGGATATTATAAAAGCCGTCAGGTGTCCTTCCAGGAGATTTGCGCATCTACTGATGGAAATTTCAATAGCTTAAAAAAATAGCTATTGTTTTCTTTGCTCTATGAGGCTTATTTTTATTTTTTTTCTTCTATGGTAGTCAACTAACTGTATCTGGAACTTAGCTTTGTATTATTTGGAATAGTAATCTGATATAATTATTATCATTAATTACATGCAACTGGGAATTAAGATATACAGGTACTGGGGTAGGGAGTACCAGAAAGTAAGAGGGGCGTTGGGGGAGGACATAGAAGAGAGCAGATTGGGGGAGGGGCTTTACAGTGGGATTGCTGTTTTGGGGATGGGGATGGGGGAAAGACGGGGAGAAAATTCTGTAACTCAAAATCTGGTGGAAATGAATGATATAAATAAGAAAATAAATAAAATAATTAATTTTTTTTAAAAAGGAATAGTAGTCTGAGAAGAGGAGTGGCCCAACAGGAAGACCATGTAGATGGAAGTCAGGATATCTGGTTTGATCTTACTAACCAGATTACTAACCAGGATTCAAAAAATAGTAAGAAGACAGGATCCATTTTAACTTATATTTTTGGGATGCTAGGAGAAGAGAGCTACATAAATCAGAGATCATAGTTCTTCTTATAGAATCATTGCTATTAGAACTGGAAGCTACATTGAAGATCATCTTGCCTGCCCTTGTCATTTTTTAAAATGACTAAGATTTATTATTTGAGGAGCTTAATTATTTGGGACATTAGAAATAATGCAGATCTTAAGTTGGAGGATCTGAATTCAAATCATTCCTCTGACTCAGTAACCAGTGTGACCTTGTTCAAACCACTTAATCTCTCTGGGTCTCAGTTTCTTCTCCTGCAAAATGGGGCAGTTGGACCAGATGACCTCAGAGGGCCTTTCTAGCTCTAGATCTAGGATGTTATGGATTCCTTCTCATCTAGAAAATCTGCAAGTTACTCCTTGTTGTGTGTGGTTTTAATTTTGTGGGGTTGGGCAGGCTGGGGGTGGAGGCAATACTTCTCTTTGAATATCTGTTGTCAAGGCTTGGCCAGAAATCTAGGCGAATAGACACTTTCATAGGTACAGACCCTCATCAAGAAAATGCTACTGCTGTTAAGTGTCTGAGGTCAAATTTGGACTCAGGTCCTCCTGACTCCAGGGCCAGTGCTCTATTCACTGTTCCACCTAGCTATATCCCCCGCTCCAATCATTTTTTAACATAGCATTGGCAAGGAAAATGGATGATATAAGGAATTTGAAGAGAATTCTGGGTAGGGGTACCTTGTATGATCTCTGCCCTGGCCTCCTCTACAGCCATGTGAAGTAAGGGAATAATATGAGCCTCACAAAGTAAGACAGCCCTCGGATACACCCACAAACTCTGACTTACAACAGTGTACCTTTTGCACCCCCTTCCCCTTCAGGGGGAACATTTTATTCCTTGATGTTATAGACATGGCTCCACAGTAAAAAATTCAATGGCTTTCCTTTTTTTAGAAAAATCTCTTTAGAGGGATCTGAGATTTCTGCTGGATGAGGAAGAAAAAACATTTACAGATGTTTGGGTGAGAAAACAAAATAAAAGCAATACACACAGTCTACAACTACATAAAAATAATAACAGCAATGAAGTCTGAGAAAATACTTATAAGACAGAATGTGTGAAAACAAACAGAATGTAGTTGTTTTATCTTATTTAAAAGAGAAGAGAAACAACGTGGTATGGTATTGAATTGAAGACTAGCCTTAGAGTCGGAAAGAGCTGGGTACAGCGGGCCCTTTGGCACGGAGTGACTGTGTTACTGGACATCTTGGTGCCTCAGGCAATTTGGAAATACTTTTAACAGAGTTGCCTTTACTTGGTCTTGACTAAGGGAGTTCTCCCCACTAATGAGATCATGGATCCAGATCTTGCCTAACAATTATTAAAATTAATATACATATTTTATATTAGCTACAAATAATTGATTTTATGGCTTCAAATATAATCTTTTTGTTATTTTGTGTATTTGAATATTTACTGATGGTCACTAACTACAAAACATGTATTTTTAAAACAATTAAAGAACACTCTATTCCTTATGTTCAAGTTGCCCTATTAAATTATATCAATTATGTTCCTACCTGTCTCACAAGAGGGTGTAAGGATTCTTAATATCTGGAAAGGATGCTCAGGATTTATTTTCCCCTGGGGAAAAGAATCACTCTGATATAAATTCACCATTACCAAAAGCCAGCCCAAGAGAAACCATTTAAGTTCTTTTACATAGAACCACCTACTTCTCTAACCAGTCTAGTTTGTTTTAAATCTTTTAGATTTAATTATTGGCCCCTTTTAAGTTCTTTTCCATGGATTTTTCTCTCCTATATTTAGCTTATCTATTTCCCCTCATTTCTCTAATTTCATTTTATTGCCTTGGCAGCTGCTTTCTAAAGTTACTGAACTCTGGGAGCTTCCAGGTAACACACAGAGTATCCCTGCTGCAAAGCTGGATTGGCTACTCCTGGAGAATAATAGGCCTAGAAATAGACTATGATAGTCTATGAATGTCACCTGGCAAATAATAGGCACTTAATAAATGTTAATAGATTGATTGATTGTATCACCATCACTATTTCTCTGCCCTTTTCTCCACTGAACAAATGTACCAGCAATGTTGGGTTAATTAGTGAGTTCTCCTTCTCTTTTAAGGTCCCCCTCAAATGTCACCTTCTCTGTGAAACCTTCCCTAATCACCATAACCAATAATGATTTGTTCTTCTTCTGAACTACCATCACACTTTGTAGCTCTTATTGTATTGTTATAGTCTTCTTTGATATTATTTTTTCTACTTTGTATTTATTCTTTTAGAATTTATCCCATATATACTCATATATATATATATACTGGCCTTACCCAGTAGAATGTAAGCTACTTGAGAGTAGGGATTGCTTTTTTTTGTATTTGTATTCCTAGAACTTGGCACTATTCTGGGAACAGAGACCATAATAAATACTTATTTGCCAATTAATCAACTGCATACATCTTTCCACCTTGATGTTTCATAGGCATCTCAAAATGAATGTATCCAAAACTTAACTGCATTTTATTCCTATACCTCATCCTTTATCTCCTAATTTCCTTATTTTTGTTTAACACATTACAGTGAATTCTTTAATTTGGAGCTATATGGGACCTCCTGCTTACTAGCTATTACCTTCTCCATCCTCTTAGACAGGAAATGCTATTGGACTGTGACATTTAGGGAAGCTCTTCTGTCAGCACAAGATTCTAGACTGGATATTGGAGCATGACCAAATATGCTTCTTTGCATCCCTGTAGGACTCAATCTGATGTCTTTTGTACCAATGCACCATTCCTACATATAATCTCTCACCCTATAGGAGTTGCCATTCTAGACTCCATTATTGTCAGGATGAGTTTGTTCATAGCCAAGCTTCCCCACACCCCATACCCTCAAACAGTGGGATCTCCAAATGCTAATCACATGGAGCATGAATATCTCTTCATCTGCTCCTTGCTGGGATGGCTGCGTTCATCCCCCACCATGGGAGTACATAATTGTAGGGAACTGTCATTAGGTAATGGAGTCATAATGCACTGCACAGAATAATTAAAACCCTTAATGGGACAAAATCTGTTTACTGATGAATTAACTGGTAATATGTGCTCCTCTACATGAGCACCCCTCAGCTGGCACCAATCACTTAATCCTTTGCAGGTTTAATTAATGCAGTAGAATTTTCTCAATGAGGGGTCTGTACCTGGGAAAGTATCTATGCCCCTAGATTTCTGGCTAAGCTTTGACATCAGGTGTTCAGAGAGAAGAAGAGGCTTCACCTTGGAGACACCCTCAGCAAAGGCTTATTTCCAGAACCCTGTAGGTCACGATAAGTCTTAACCCTCCCCATGTCCTAATATAATTAACTGAGAAGGCTCTTGAATGCCGACATTTCTAATAGAGCCTTGGTATAATTTGGTCCAAGAGCTTTTGTCTGCTTGATACTTAACCTGACCTATGGCTATTAGTCAGTCAACAACAAGCATTTATTATTACTTCCTATGTGCCAGGCACTGAGCTAAGCCCTGGGGATACAAAGGAGGGCAAACAAATCCATGCTCTTTGCCCTCAAGGAGCTCATAATCAAAGAATGCAATATGCAAAAAATTGCCTGGTATCAATATATCTATATGCATATTTAGCATGTGTGTATGTTTGCACATGAGAAAGAGAGAGAGAGAGAGAGAGAGAGAGAAATAGAAAGAGAGCATGAGAGGCCAGCAAGGTGGTGCAGTGGATAGAGCACCAGGCCTCAAGTTAGGAACACTTGAGTTTAAATACAGCCTCAAACACGAACTAGCTGTGTTACCCTGGGCAAGTCATTTAACACTGTTTGACTGTTTCCTCATCTATAAAATAAACTGGAAAAGGAAATGACAAACCATTCCAATATTCCTTCCAAGAAAATCCCCAGAAAGGGTCATGAAGAGTTGGACACAACTGAAATGGCTGAAAGTCTCTCTCTCTCTCTCTCTCTCTCTCTCTCTCTCTCTCTCTCTCTCTCTCTCTCTCTCTCTCTCTGATATAGATATTAATATTTATTGATTATATATGAATTATCTATCTCTACATACCTCTATCTATATACACACATACATGTATATACACACATAGTGTGATTAGAAGATAATCTCAGAGGGAAGGCAGAGGCAGGGTAGGGCAGAGGAAGAATCTGGGAAGCCAGAAAAGGCATCTTGTGGAAAGTGGGACTTGTACTGAGTCTTAAAGGAACCCAGTAGACTCTTAAAGGAGCCAGTAGGTGAGGGTGAAAAGGGAGAGTATTCTAGGCAAGGGGGACAGCCAGGGAAAAGCCATGGAACTGGAAGATAAAGTGTCATATTCAAGAAGCATAAGAAGGTCAAATGTTGCTGGATTATAGAATATGTAGAGGTGATTAAAGTATGAAAAGACTGAAAAGGTAGGAAGAAACTAGGCTATGAAGTGGTCTAAATGCCAAACAGAGGATTTTATATTTGAGTGAGAGGCTGTGGCAACATGATCAGGTCCTAATTCCTGTTCTAATTCCTCGGAGGGCCCTTCCAATCTGTATCTGTGACTTCCAATGTAAGAAAAAGCCTAGATAAGCTGAAATGTGTCCAGAAAAGGGCAATGGAGACAAGAAAGTACAACATACAAGGATTTCCTAGGTGGGGGGAAAGGGAAAGAATGGGATTGTTTAGTGTAGAAAAGACTTAGCTGTGCCACCCTTCATCAAGTTTTTGAAAGACTGTAATGTAGAAGGGAAATTAGGCTTTGTTTATTTGGCTCCAGAAATCAGAAACAAAAGCAACAACTGGACGTTGCAGAGAGGTATATTTAATCTTTTTATTAAAAAATTTTATTTATTTTATTCTGAACTTTTAAGAAATAAAACAAGCATTTCTATAACATAGTATAATGGGGGAAAAATATGATTGTTCATGAAACTGAAATCTGACATTACAACCTGCTATTCTTTTAAAATATGTAATAGTTATCATATAGTTCTTTTTTCTTTTTTTCTTTTTTTCCCCACCCTAGAGATAGTTACCATTAGACACAAATTCCCCATTTATCATTGGGGAATGACTCCTATTCTTATCTGTGTGTGTATACATATGTAAAAGTATTCTATACACACTTCTACTTCTCAGTTCTTTCTCTGGAAGATGATATCTTCCTTCATAAGACATATTTGATCTTGATGTAAGAAAAACAATAATCTAGGTACTGCCAGACTAGGACAGAATGTAGCAGTATTGTTATCTTCCTTATTCTAGATGTTATCCCTCTATTAATGTAATCTAAGAGAGCATTGCTTTTTTTGGCTACCATGTCACAATGTTAACTCATCATAAAACTCCCAAATTGTCTCTCTCCTGCACTCCTTCCCTCCCACACATATTCCGGCTCACCCCAGCCCAAGAACTATTGCCTGGTGATAAAATAAATTATCTGAAGTAAAAAAGGAAACTGAGGACAAAGTTAGAGCCATCTATAATTTAATTTGCAAAGCTTACATTTGCATATCAAATTAGGTCACCTGATTCGTTGGACAAAGAGTGATTTACAGAGCTGATTTTTATAACAAAAAAAGAAAAAATACAGAAACTTGTTCTGATTATAATTCAATTGGACAAGGCAGGTCACCTGACTAGTTAGTTTCCCCCAGGCTTTCTTAATCCTAGCCAGAAGTCCTTTCCTTAAAGGTGGTGCCTTTTGTAAAGTATACTGGGAAAGAGTAGTTAATAGTCACCTGCCACCTTCCTTAGAAAATTCCATTACTCAATTTAGATTCTAGCTCAAGAGGAAAAAAAACAAATAAACAATCAAAAAGGCTCATCCACTAAGATTGGGAAAAAGAACTTCACTTCTGGCTTATCTTTCTCCAACTGCTACCAAGAGGAACTTAGCTTCTTGTCAAAACTCCTTTCTTCTAGAAAGGGAAAATCAGACTTTTTAAAAAACCTTATAATCTTATGCTTATTTTATTCTTCTTAATTACCTGCTACTAAATGATACAGTTTTCTCAGTCCATCTGATCCCTAAATCTATTGATAAACTAGATTTAAGAGATTATTTATGTTAGTCTAGCTTAGGTTAGGGCTAGCTATTCCTAAAGAAAGGCGTTCAATCCTATAATAATTAAAAATTAAATAATATTGTTTTCCTTTCCACTAGTTATCCATCCCCTATTCTATATTTGAGACATTACTTTCTTTGAACCTGAGTACTTATACATTTATCCCTTCATTTAGTCAATATAAATATCAGTAATCTATCGTCTTTTTTTGTACTTAATGCTACTTTATTTTTTTTCTGATTACATGTCAATGTAGTTTTCAACATTCATTTTTGTAAGATTTTCAGTTCCAAATTTTTCTTCCTGCCTAAGACAGCAAGCAACCTGACATAGGTTATACATGTATTATACATGTCACACTTATTCCCACATTGGTCATGTTGTGAAAGAAGTATCAGAACAAAAAGTAAGAATGACAAGAAAGAAAATAAAGTGAAAATAGTATGCTTCAATCTGCATTCAGACTCCATAGTTTGTTTGGTTTTTTTTTCTGGATATGGTTAGCATTTTGCATGACAAATCTTTTGGAATTGTCTTGGATCGTTATATTGCTGAGAAGAGCTAAATCTATCATAGCTGATCATCACACAATGTTGTTGTTCCTCTGTATAATGTTCTCCTGGTTCTGCTCACTTCACTCAGCATCAGTTCATATAAGTCTTTCCAAATTTTTCTGAAATTTGCCTGCTCATCATTTCTTATAGAATAGTATCCCGTTATATTCATGTACCATGACTTGTTCAGCTATTCCCTAATTAATGGCATCCTCACAGTTTCCAATTCTTTGCCACCACATTAGGAGCTGCTATAAATATTTTTGTACATATGGCTCCTTTTCCCTTTTGTATGATTTCATTAGGCTACAGACCTAGTAGTGGTATTGATGAACCAAGGGGTATACACAGTTTTATACCCCTTTGGCCATAGTTCCAAATTATTCTTCAGATGGTTAGATCAGTTAACAACTCCACCAACCATGTATTAATGTTCCAATTTTCCCACATCTTCTCCAACATTTATCACATTCCTTTTCTGTCATAATAGCCAATCTGATAAGTATAAGGCAGTACCTCAGAGTTGTTTTAATTTGCATTTCTCTAATTAATAGTGACTCAGAGCATGTTTTCATATGACCATAGATAGCTTTAATTTCTTTATCTGAAAACTACCTATTCATATCCTTTGAGCATTTATCACTGCGGGATGACTTGTATTCTTGTAAGTTTTATTCAGTTCTCTATCTATTTTAGAATTGAGGAAATCATATATGAAATATAAAAATCATTTCCCAGATTTCTGCTTTCCTTCTAATCTTGACTGCACTGGTTTTCTTTTTAATTTAATATAATCAAAATTATCCATTTTGCTTTACATAATGTTCTCTATCTCTTCTTTGGTGAAAATTCTTCCCTTTTCCTTAGATCAGACAAATAAATTATTCCTTGCTCTCATAATTTCTTTATGGTATCACCCTTTATGTCTGAAACATATACCTATTTTGACCTTACCTTGGAATACAGTGTGAGATATTGGTCAATGCCTAGTTTCCCCCCTACTGCTTTCCAGTTTTCCCAGCAGTTTTTGTCAAATAGTGAGTTCTTATACCAGAAACTGGAGTCTTTGGGTTTATTAAACAGTTTATTGGGGGGTGGAGCCAAGAAGATGGCATAAAAGCAGCAAGGTCCTGCAGCTCCCACACAGCCACCCTAAACACCCATAAAATATGACTCTGGACAAATTCTAGGGCTCTCAAACTCACAAAAATACAGAAAACACATCTCTCCCGAAAGGCAGCTCGGCAGCAGGGGATCATCAGACTTGAGCCAAGGCCAGCCCAGTCTGAAACTGACACCATGGCCAGGCCAAGGGTGGTAGGAAGGAGCCAAGCTGCAAAGCAGCCACTCTACAAGAGAGAAGATCTACAGCCTCCAGCAACTCCACATCTACCAAGGTATGAAAAATAGGAATTAGAGAAAGGCAGCTCAGCAGGAGGGGCTCATCAAGCAGGCCTGCAAGCTAGGAGCCAAGACCAGCCCAGCCTGAAACCACCATATGGCCAGGCTCCAGGGCGCCCGGGAGGAGCTGAGCCTCCCAAGCCATAGCATTAGTCTACTTCAGAGAAGATCTGCTGCACCTTGAGCAATCTTCACATCTACTAAGCGAGAATTAGAGATCAGTGAAAGTGAGTGAAGCTTTCAAGCTAAATTTGGGGGATGAAAAACAGTTCTGCCAATCTACCTCCAGGGTAAGGAAGCAGTAGGGGAAGGGCAGGAACTGCTGTAACCAGCGGCTGCCCCCAATGGGCTGCTTCAGAGCCCCTGGCCTGCGGATCCTGCAGTAGGGCTGAGTCGATTGATCAGGGCCAAGTGCTCTTGCATTGAGTGGCCTGGATCTGGATCGTGGTCTTGGGCGGTGGTCCTGGGGAGTGCTTTGAGCAAGCCAAAACTGGAGGGGGGGCTGCAACACCCCCCTAATAGCTCTGGCAGCTGGGAAAACCCCAGCAATTTGGAACAGAGCTTCTCCCCCGAGAAGCAGAGTTTCACAAATCTAAAAAAACCAACCAATTAATTGACTGGCCAACATGAGGAAAAGGAAGCAAAATAAGGACAGCAATAAAACTTTAGATTCCTTTTTTGTGGACAAAAAGGATCAAAGCATGGAATGGGAGGAAGACAACACAGTCAGAACTTCCACACCAAATGCTTCCAAGACACTTGAAGAATTCCTAGAAGCTATAGATAATCTGAAAAAGGACTTTGAAAAACAATTAAGAGAAGTGGAGGAAAAATTGGAAGAGAAATGAGAATGATGCAAGAAAATCATGAAAAGAGAGTCAACAACCTGATTGAAGAAAACGACACTTTAAAAAATAGATTAGCTCAAATGGCAAAAGAGACCCAAAAAGCCAATGAGGAGAAGAATGAAGAAAATA
>CM053593.1:116386785-116441785 GCA_028646575.1 Pseudocheirus occidentalis
CACACCTACACAGCCTGTATTGAATTGGTTGTCCTTCCAGTGGGGGTGGGTAACAGGTGAGGAACAGAGAGAATCTAGAATCTAAAGCTCTGCAATACATGCAACTGGGAATTAAGATGTGCAGGGGATGGGGTAGGGAGATCCTCCCTGCCCTACCAGAAAGTTCGAGAGCAGACCAGGGGAGGGGCTCTACAGTGGGACCACTGTTTTGGGGTTGGGGTAGGGGAAAGATGGGGAGAAAATTTGTAATTCAAAAATCTCATGGAAATGAATGATGTAAACAAGAAAACAAATAAAATCTATTACAAAGAAAAAAACAGTTTATTATAGTCATTTACTACTGTGCCCTGTATACCTAAACTATTCCACTGATCTACACTCTATTTTTTACCTAGTACCAAATAGTTTTGATGATTGCTATATAATATAGTTTTATTTCTGGTACAGCTAGGCCACCTTCCTTTGCATTTTTTTTCATTAATTCCTTTAATGTTCTTGAACATTTGTTCTTCCAGATTAATTGTATTATTTTTTCTGTTTCTATAAAATAATTTTTGGTAGTTTGATTTGTATGACACTGAATAAATATTAATTTAGGTGGAATTGCCATTTTTTTCTATTACCTTGGCCTACCCATGAGCAATTGATATTTTTCCAATTATTTAGATCTGACTTTGTTTGGGTGAAAAGTCTTTTGTAATTGTGTTCATATAATTCCTGGTTTATCTGAGTAGGTGGACTCCTAAATATTTTATATTGCCTCCAGTTATCTTAAGTGGAACTTCTCTTTCTATCTCTTTCTGCTAGACTTTGTTGGCAATATATAAAAATGCTGATTATTTGTATGGGTTTATTTTATATCTTGCAACTTTGCTAAAGTTGTTCATTGTTTCAAGTAGTTTTTTATGTGATTCTCTAGGATTCTTTAGGTATGCCATCATATCATCAACAAAAGAGTGATAGTTTTGTTTCATCATTGCCTGTTCAGATTCCTTCAATTCTTTTTCTTCTCTTATACCTAAAGCTGACATTTCTAGTACAATATTTAATAATAGTGGTAATAATGGGCATCCTTGTTTCACCTCTGATCTTATTGGGAATGCTTTTAGCTTATCCTCATTACATATAATGTTTGCTGATTGTTTTAGATAGATGCTACTTTTCATTTTAAGTAAAATTCCATATATTCCTATGCTTTTCAAAGGTGTTTTTAATAGGAATGGGTGCTGTGTTTTATCTAAAGGTTATTCTGCATCTATTGAAATGATCATATGATTTGTTTGTTTTGTTATTTATATGGTCAGTTTTATTCGTAGTTTTCCTAATATTGAACCAGACCTGCATTCCTGGTATACATCCAGCCTGGTCATAATGTATTATCCTGGTGATAAATTGCTGTAATCTCTTTGCTAGTATTTTATTTAAAATTTTTGCATCAATCTTCATTAGGGAAATTGGTCTATAACTTTGTTTTGATTCGTCCTGGTTTACATATCACCAGCATATTTGTGACATAAAAGAAATTTTGTAGGACTCCTTCTTTGCCTATTTTTCCAAATAGTTTATATGTATTGAAATTGTTTTTAAATATTTGGTAGTATTTATTTGTAAATCTATCTGGCCCTGGTGATTTTTTCTTAGGGAGATGATTGATGGCTTATTCAGTTTCTCTTTTTTCTCCTCTTTTTACTTATCTGTTAATCTGGGAAATTTATATTTTTGTAAATACTCATTCATTTCATTTAGTTGTGAGATTTATTGGCATATAGTTGAGCAAAATAGTTTTACAAAAACAATTATTGTTTTTATTTCTTCTTCATTGATGGAGAATTTGACCTTTTAATTTTTGATAGTGGTAATTTGGTTTTCTTTCTTTTTTCTAATCAAATTCACCAAATGTCTATCTATTTTATTATTTTTTTTTCATAAAACCAGCTTTCAGTTTTATTTATTAGTTCAATAGTTTTCCTACTTTCAATTTGATTATTCTCACAGTTGATTTTCAGAATTTCAAATTTGTTATTTAGAGATTTTTAATTTGTTCTTTTTCTAGTTTTTTTTAGTTGCGCGTCCAATTTTTTTTATCTCCTCTTTCTGTATTTTTTTCAATTTTATCCTTTCCCCTGAGAACTGTTTTGGCTGCATCCTATAAGTTTTGGTATGCTGTCTCATTATTGTCATTCTCTTTGAAATTGTTGATTGTTTCTATGATCTGTTGTTTGACCCACCAGTTCTTTAGAATTAGATTGTTTAGTTTTCAATTAATTTTAATCTCTTTTTCCATGGTCTTTTATTACACGAAATTTTATTGTATTATGATGTGAAAAGGATACATTTAATTTTTCTGCCTTTCTGCATTGTTTTTATGTCCTAGTACATGGTCAATTTTTGTGTAGGTTCCATCTGCCATTGAGAAAAAAGGTATATTATTTTCTATCCTTAGTCAGTTTTTTCCAGAGGTCTATCATATATAACTTTTCTAAAATTCTATTCACCTCCTTAATTTATTTCTTGTTTATTTTGTGTTTAGATTTATCTTGTTCTGAGAGAGAGTGCTTGAGGTCCCCTACTAGTATAGGTTTTTCTATTTCTTCCTGTAACTCACTTAACTTCTCTAAGAATTTGAATGCCATACTACTTGGTGCATATATATTTAGCACTGATATTACTTCATTGTTTGTGGTACCTTTTAGCAAGCTGCAGTTTCCTTCTTCATCTCTTTTAATTAGATCTGTTTTTGTTTTTTCTTTGTCTGAGATCAGGATTGTTACCCCTGCTTTTTAAATTTCAGTTGAACCATAATGGATTTTGTTCTAGCCTTTTGCCTTCACTCTGCGTGTATCTCTCTGCCTCAAATGTGTTTCTTGTGAACAATGTATTGTACGATTCTGGTTTTTAATCCACTCTGCTGTCTGCTTCCATTTTATGAGAGTATTCATCCCATTCACTAGGACTGGAGTCAGGAAGACCTAAGTTTCTAAGACCCAACTTCAGACACTTCCTAGCTGTGTGACCCTGGGGAAGTCACTTAACCTTGTTTGTCTTAGTTCCTCCTCTGTAAAATGAGCTGGAGAAGGAAATGTCAAACCACTCCTATGTCTTTGTCTAGAAAATCCCATGGACAGTTGAACAACAACAACAAAGTGGGTGTGCAGCAAATGCCTTTAGTGGATATTAAGCATTAGATATTCTTGCAAGGACAAATTTAGAAAGCTACAAGACATTCAAAATGCAGTGAATGGTATTAACAGACATTGCAAACAAGCCTAACTACAGTATTCACTCTCAGTGATTACATAATTAGGTTTTTTTAAGACACCTCTGTGTAATACTAAGAATGTGAGAAAAGTAAAAATATACTTCCTTTAATCACAGACTGCTTGGATCTGTGCAGCTTGGACTATCCGTTTCTGTTCATTTAGAAGCAGCCCGATAGCCTTTGTTTTTAGTCTCATAAAAATAGCACTTTGAGAGTCAATAATGAGTTCCAGAGCCATAAATATAGGCTAGATAGGAGAGTGATTCTGTTTTACATTAACAAAATATATGGTGCAATTATTAATTCAGAGCAAAAAAGCCCACATTTTTAAAAATGCAAATATACTAGTACTGGAGTACACACAGCAAAACTAAAGCCTCTTCTCTGGTTGTGAGGATAGGAAAAACAAAAAGTAGTCACAGTTTGATAGTAATATGGCTGTAAGTATCAGTGCTGCCTAAGGGCTCTATTAATTGAGAAGTCACCTAGTTGCCTCTACCTATATTGTACAGAGCACTACACTTAGCCCTTGGACTTCACACTTAAATTCATTTACTACTGTAATAAAAAATCAATAACTAAAAATAACTACTGTTTGAGTGGCATTTTTAGTCCTGTAAAGCAGTTTACACACCTAATTTTAGTTAATACAACAACTGTAAGATTATGTGTGGTAGGTATTATTCCCATTTTACAGATGAAGAAACCAAAGCTGAGAAAAAGCAAGTGATTTCCCACAGATCACACAGCTAGCAAGTGTCTGAGAAGAGTAAGGTATACGGTAGTTTCAGAGTTTGCATTTGCCAAAATTTACAGTACTTTATTATCTAAAGTATAGTCAGCAATGTCGTCATTTGAAAGACTTGTATAAACTGATTAAGAAATGACCAGAACCAAGAGAACAATTCATACAATGATATTATGAAAACAAACAGCTCTAAAAGCTATAAGGACTCTGATCATCTGCAATAATCATACATGGTTCCAAAGAAATAATGATGAGACATGCTATCTGATTCCTACCAGAGCGGTGACGGACTAAGAGAGCAGAATGAGACATGTGTTTTGGATATGGCCCGTGAGAGAATTGTTCTGTTTGACAGTGTGTACTTGTTTCCATTTTTAAAATTTTCTTGTTTTTCCCAGCAATAATATGAGATTTCACTACCTTAAAAGCTCTACCCAATTCGATTGCTTGTCCTAGAAGTGAATTACAAACACCATGCCCAAAATTTGGGGACCTAAGGAAGAATCTCCTAAGTACCTGGAGATGGTTAGCACTTAGAAATATGTAAAGGACCCATCACAAAGCAGTGCAGTCTATTAGGTAGAATGCCTAGCAGTTATCTTAATTGGAAAGCGTTAGCCTTTCCATGGTAAAGGGGCATATGCCTATGGGTAGACTCACCACTACTTTGAACTCTGTGATACATAAAATTCCCTTTCTAATGATTGATAGAAAATATTTTAACATCTTTGAATTTTTTTTTACATAGTATTGCTCTACAAATGTACAAGCACATGAAATTACATGGATAGAAAACCAGTCTGAGAGTCAGGAAGACTCGAGTTCAAATTTACACTCTGATACAGACTGGTTGTTTGATCCTGGGTTAGTCACTCAATCTCACATTTTATTGTTGTAGCTGAATCATTTCAGTTGTGTTTGACTCTTTGTGACTCCATTCCAGGGAGGAAGGGGAGAGAAGGCAAGGCAGTTGGGATTAAGTGACTTGCCCAAGATCACACAGCTAGTAAGTGTTAAGTGTCTGAGGCCAAATTTGAACTCAGGTCCTCCTGACTCCAGGGTTGGTGCACTATTCAATGCACTATCTAGCTGCTCCTATTTGGGGTTTTCTTGGCAAAGATACTGGACTGGTTTGCTCTTTCCTTCTCCAGCTCATTTTCTAGATGAGCAACCGAGCATAGGATTAAGTGACTTGCCCACGGTCACACAGCTAGTAAGTGTCTGAGGCCAAGTTTAAACTCAGCTTTTCCTGACTTCATGGTGGGCACTCTATTTATTGCACCATCTTGCTGTCCATAATCTCTCATTGCCCTCAAGCAATAACTGAAGACTACAAAGTGAAGAATTGTTGACTAAATAAGTAGAAAGAAGAGGAAGGTTCCATCTGAACTCCAAGGCTAGATGTATGTCACACTATGCTGCCTTTATGAAGTATATTTACTTTATGAAAGTCTCTTATGTGTAATTTCATTTCATTAGTTTCCTTGGCTTCTTTCAAGATTCATCACAAAGCCCACTTTCTACAGGAAGGACTTTCTCATTCTCCCTTGCTTTTAATATCTTCCCTTCCAGATTCTCTTCCATCTTCACAGTCTATCTTGAATGTACTTATACATTCATACATGTCTCTGCCATTAGCTGTATGGTCTTTGAGGACAAAGACTTTTTTTCTCTGCTTTTATTGGAATCTCAGCACTTTCCACAGTGCCTGGAATATAATAAAGGTGTGATAAATGATTGATATAGTTTTTCTGTTTAGCTTTTTGTAAAGTTTAGTTTCATTAAAAAAATTAAATGCCTTAATTTTTTTTAGCAAGATTAAAAAAGTAAATGACTCTGCATTTCCTCACTCATCTTTCTTAATGTTCTTCCTAGGGTCAGCGTCTTTTTGAAAAGTTGCTACAGTTGACTGCTCGAAATATTGAGATCAAATTAGTAAGTGATTCAACAGTCCATTCAAAGGTTTTGGAAGACTTGAAAGTAAAGGGTAAGACCAAGGTTGATTTGCTATTATATTATTAAGTGTCCTAGCAAGAAAACAAGTTTAATTTCAAGTTTCATTTAAGGTACCTTTAATCAAAACAAAATCCTTAAATATTGTAACTTTTATTTCCTTTTGGAAAAATATCTCCACTTAAATATTCTTTTTAGAAAAGAAACCTAAGGGGCAGCTAGGTGGCACAGTGAATAGAGCACCAGCCCTGGAATCAGGAGGACCTGTGTTCAAATCCAGCCTCAGACACTTAATACTTACTAGCTGTCTGACCTTGGGCAAGTCACTTAACCCCAGTTGCACTGTCTTTCCTTCCTCCAAAAAGGGAGGCGAAGATAGAAAATAAATTTAATTCCCATTTGGCATTTTCTCTTTAATGCTATTATGTGTAGTAAAGTGTTATTTTTCCTGAAATGTTGTTTCATTGAATAATTATTAGTTCTTAATTAATTCTTAATTGATTTAATTAATAGCCATTAATGGCAAGTAATATAAATTAGAAGAATACTATTGTCCTCTTTGTATATTTTAATCACACGATTAGCCCTAAGAGATTAACATTTTAGCATGGCATGGTAGACAGAGTACTACACTTAGAGTCAAGAAGACATGGGTTCAAATTCCACCTCTGACACTTACTGATTTTATGACCCTGGGCAAGGCACTTAGACACTATGAGCCACAGTTTCCTGATTGGAAATATAAGAGCTGGACTAGACAGCCTCTAAGTATTCTGCTAACTCTCCAGCTCTGATTCTATAATTATCAAAGTTAATATGGAAGAGAATACAGGCCACATCCCATTTTCCTCTTACCTATCAAATAAAAAAGTTTTAAATTAAAATGTTTGTGTGTAAAGAAAGCCAGTACCCAACCTATGGATCTCTGAGACCTTGCCTAACTAAAATGTTAATATTGCCAGTCCTTCTAATGGATCACACTCCTCAGAATCAGTTTGCATATATTTATATATTAATATCAATATATATTTCTTATTTTGACACACATGCACTTTGGTTTTTCTCATTAGATGTATTTGCACCTTTTTAAATTTAGAGAGTTGCATAACTCAGGGTATAGGGGCAGGATTCTTAACCTTTTTTTGTATGTGTCACTGGACTCCTTTGGCAGTCTGGTGAATCCTAGACAACCCTTCTCAGAATAATGTTTTTTATTTTTAATTGAAAGAAATTCTAAGTATCCATTAGATATTTGTGAAAGTAAACACATATATTGAAAAATATACATGTATATAGATCAGACCTGCACAACCTGCAGCTAGAAAGCCACTTATTTCCCTTCAACCCTAAATGGGCTTGCAGCATGCCAAAGGATTTCCTCTGCATATTAAGGATGTTTTTCTCTACATTTTTGTGGACTAGAAATTCTTTGGCATGCAGCAAGTGCCCGAGGGTCATAAGCAGCCAGTGGGCCATAGATTGTGCAGGCCTAATACAGATAAGACAGATGTAGAAGCAGCTAAATGTATAGATGGAGACATAAATTATGTACGTATAGGTGGGCTTCTAGGTGGTGCAGTGGATAGAGTGCTTGTCATCTTCATGAGTTCAAATCTGACCCCAGATACTCACAAGCTATGTGATCCTGGACATGTCACTGAACCCTGTTTGTCTCTCTTTCATCATTTGTAAAATAAGCTGGAGAAGGAAATGACTAACATGCCAGCATTTTTGCCTAGAAAACCCCAAATGGGGTTACCAAGAGTCAGACATGACTGAAAAACAACTAAACAGCAACAGTATAGAAATAGATATCTTGCACCTAAGTTCACCTCCAGCCTTGAAATCTAAGAGTCCCCAGGCAAGGGGGATGTGAATTTTTGAGGGGAGAAATGAGGAGAAATCATCAGAGGGACCCCACTACCTTTCTATCCAGGACAGTGTTTGTTGATTGGCTTTTGATCATAGTGATCTAGTCTGGTCACAGTACAACTGCAGTATTGTGACCATTTCTTGACTCCACAGTTCAGAAGAGACATTGGCAAGCTTAAATATGTGCAGAGAAGGGGAACAAGTACAATGAGAGGATTCAAAGCCGTGCCACATAAGGATCATTTGGAGGAACTAGAGATATTTATTTCTGAAAAGAAAAGACATGGTGGGGGGAAGTGGGAAAAGATAGCTACCATCACTTATTTGAATGGTTGTCATGTGGAAAACAGATTGGATTCATTTTGTTTCATCCTAGAACTGTGATGGCCAACAGGTACAAGTAAGAGAATCTGTTTTCAGCTCTCCATCAGAGAAAATTTGCTAATAAGAAGAGTTGTACAAAAATTGAATGAAAGGTAGTGTGGTTAAATGGATAGAGTGCTGGACTTGGGGTTAGGACAACCTGCCTGGGGTCAAGTCCTGTCCCTGACACATGCTAGCTAGATGACCATGGGCAATTCACTTGTCTTCTCAGTGATATAGCTAGGGCAACTCTCCAGGATGTGTAACTTATATGAGTTGCAAACCAAATCAGTGGTAAGATTCTAGGAAGTTTTAGACCAGTAGTTCTCAACCTTCCTAATGCCACAACCCTTTAATACTCATATGTGGATGTATTAGCATGTGGGCAGACCCTCCTGGAGATGGATAGAGGAGCAGTGTCTCTATTCCTAAGACCATTGGAAATGTTTTCCAATGGTCTTGGGCAACCCCTGTGACCCCTGTGAAAGGGTTGTTCGATCCCCAAAGGGGTTGTGACCCACAGGTTGAGAACCACTGTTCTAGACCAATGAAATCACAGGTAGATCTGGACCTCCCTGTTATTCCCCTCCTCTCAAAAAAAAAAAAGAATAGGATACCTTAAAGAATAGTCAATCTTCTGCTACGGGAGGTCTTTAAATAGAAAATAAATAATTGCTCTTCATGAATATTGTAGATAGAATTCACAATTTGAGCAAAACTTGGACAAGTTTCCCAAGGTCTGTGTGAGCTTAAGGTTTGTCCTCAGTACCTCTAATACTGAGATTCTGTGATGCTATGATTCTGACCCATCTATGTTCAATCAGAATTTGAACTTGTGTCTAAGCAATAATCAAGTTATAAAACAGTCTGTTCAGAAAAAAAAGTTTTATGAATTGCTTGCATATTACTCTGAACCAAAAAACCTAATTTTTGCAAAGAGCTACTGCTACTTATATGAATTTACCTTTTCCGAGTGACCTGTAACCATTTGTTTGCTTATATAAAGTGTGGTCAATTTGGTACAATTATTACTTTTTGTAGAAAGGGGAAGCAGGCTTAATTTTCACAAGTACACATGGAGGTCTTAACATTTATGGGGGTTGAAGAGGACAGCTTCATTCAGATTGTTAACAAAATGACAGTTCTTATCAAGGCATAAAGTTTAGTTAAGGAGTTAATTATTATCACTCATAATTAGGTCATATATAGAACCCTAACTAAGTTATCAATGGTTTTTAATTTAATGAAATTGGACTAGTCCTTGGAAACAATTATAGTAAATAATTATTTAAATCACTGTAATTCATTTATCTTTCTAAGTACTTTTTGGCCTGATCCCTTGGCGTTATAATATTAAATAAAAAGAAAACAAATGTATTATATGGCTTATTTTATTCATGAAATTAAGTTTTACCTAAATATTGTATAGAAATATAACGGGAGTAGCTATAGCTCTTGTACTGTCATTTTTTTGTGGATGTAAGTCAAATATATAAATAAGGAAGAAGTAGGTTTGAGATCCTTAAAAAAATTATAAAGGTAAATAAAGGTCTAGTAGAGTTTGGTTACAGTGCTTTCATGTTCTTAGTTTCAGCAAACTCTGTTTCTTTTTTACTTCAATCATATGGGCAAGAAGACATAAGGAAGGCTGAGGAAAAATGTCATCTTTAGCTTTTGAAAAATATGTAAGTGCAAATTAAGGCTGTTCCTTTAATTAACTTTAATAGCCTAACCAGGCTAAAGAGGGAACTGTTAACAATGATAAATAAGAGCTGGCAGCCAAGGGAAAGAGCCTCGAGATGTGTGTTAAGTTAAACTGAATACTACCCATATGAAAGGGCTCAAATACCAATATGGGATTCAGGGTAAATCAGCATGAAGTTTTCTCATCAAAGTCTGGAAATAGCAGTGGTCTTCAGAGTAAAAGTGAGCTATGATTTATAATATTTAAAAATTAGTGAGAAACTGTCAAAATTTATTTCTTTCAAAGCCTGATTTGATGGAGTATCTAAATTTTTCAAAAGAAGAGTTATATCAAAAATCTTCTGAAAAGTTAAAACTTATGCCTTAGAGCAGGGGTTGGGAACCTGTCACCTCAAGGACACACGTGTCCTTCTAGGTCTTTAAGTGAAGCCTTTTGACTAAATCTAAACTTCAAGCTTCCTTACAGTTTGAGTACAGTGTGATGAGTACTACTTCTAGAGTCAGAACCTGGAATCAAATCTCCTTTGTCACTTATTAAGATGCAATAATATTCTGTTACATAAATTCACAATACCAGAATTTGTCCAGCCATTCACCAATTCATGTCCAGCTCTTTGCTGCACCAAAAAAAATTACTGTGAATGTTTTTTTTTTTCAGAAGGGTCTTTTCCTTCTTTCACTGATCTTCATTAGTGGAATGGCTGTGTCAAAGTGTCTGCACAATTTATTGACTTTAAGGTTATAATACCAGAATGTTTGCCAGAATGGTTCAATTCACAACTCCACCAACAATGTCCCTGTGAATCCTCTCCGGTAATTGTCATTTTCCATTTTTATGTTCTTTGCCAGTCTTATGGACAAGACCTGAAACTTCACTTATTTTAATTTGCATTTCTCTTACTATTGATTTAGAGCAGTTTTATATGGGTGATTAACCCACTAGCACTAATCCATTTTATTTTTTCATCAAAATATAACTCTACTAAATTTTATTTTCTTATTTGTAAAAGAAATTTTTTAAAAAAGCAGCAAGCTATGCGTATGATGTACCCAGGTCATCTTGAAAGTATTCCATTGTAGTAACATTTTTATCTGGGGCAGGTCAGTAAGTTAGAGTTCTGGTTCAGGTTGAGAGAAAATGAAATATTCATAAGTCATTGAACAGTTATAAAAATGTTTACTTACCCCATCACTGTAGACACAAGGAACAAGTGGCACTTAATTAGCATCAATTGATTCTGCCCTTTTTGTCTTCTCCAAAATGGAAACATGTCTGGTCAGCAGAGGAGAGTGTAATGACTATAGTGATCTTCAGATATCTACCAAGTCACAGGGACCCTGATGCCACATAAGCTACATGAAGGGAGGGAGGGGTCAATCACTTCCTAATAAAATTTTTGTTACTTTTAAGGGAAAATCAATCTCTACTGTGGATAAAGAAGTTAAACCCCTGATCCTAACACATTTGGTAAAAGTTTAATATCACCAAAATTATTTAAAAGTATTTTTAAATTTTTGGTAGGTTGCTTTTTTCTTTTGAGAAATGCCTGATTATATTCTTTAACTACTTTTCCATTTGCATGCTTGTTTTTTTATAAATTTGAATTAGTTCTATTTTTATTTTGGTTATGAGACTTTTATCAGATAAATTGGTTGCAGAGATTTTTCCCCCATTTAAATGTGTTCATTCTAATTTTAGTTGCATTGATTTGTTGTGTGTGTGTATGCCAGCATTTTTACATGTTATATAAACAAAATTGTATATTTTATCTTCTGTGACCTTGGTGGTTGAACTCTTTTATTCTGACTCTTATAATTTTTTTTCTTTTCTCTAGAACTCCTAAGTTATAGCTATAACATTCCTAGGAGGTTTCATTTTCCAGTTTCTTTTAGGAGATGACTAGCAGATTCTTTGTATTTTTGCTTAAACCTTTCACTTTAGAGTAAACATAGGTAGTTTCCATGTATGATTTCTAGCAGTACGATATACAGATACTGTTTTTTTTTCTTGTGATTTTCAGGGAGTCTGGCAATTCTTAAATTCTCTTCCCTTTATCTGTTTTCCAGGTCAGTTGTTTCTTAGAGCAAATGTCTTATATTTTATTTTTTCAATCTTCAGTTTTGTTCTGATTTTATTGTTGCTCTTTCATGGAGTCATTGAGTTCAATTTGGCCTATTCTAACTTTCAAAGAGACCACTACTTAGGTAAGATTTTTCACCTTTTGTTCTAAGCTTTTCATTCTTCCAAGTCTTTCCTCTTATTTCACTTATCATTCACATTATCTCATTTCATTTTTTTCTGACATTCTTTTAGTCCTTCTTGTCAAACCATTTTTTAAAAAAGAAAATGCTTGGTGTTATTTCTCAGTTATGCTTTTCTTCTAAGTTTGCCACCTGGGTACCTCTTTGCCCTCTAATATTTCTTCATAGTTTTCAATGCCTTATGATGACATATATCTACAATTTCAGTTCCTATACAGGTTTGTATGCCAAGGAGCCTCCTATATTCTTGCATTGGATGGAAAGACCACGTTTGGTCCTGACTCTAATTTCTTAGGCTCCTCCTCCCTTGATATGTATGCACTCATATTGCTAGCAGGCATCGGTATCCCCAGTCAGAGCTATTCCTACTAATTTTGATACTATTATAGGGTTGCACCTCTCCTTTTCCTTGTGGCCTCCCCAGTCTTAGTATCGATTCATGTTTTGGTGTCCCTAGAGAGCTCCTCAGTCAGGATTCTGCTTTGGGTTTCTGATTTTTTTTTTCACTTGCCCTTGTATCTTTCTGTGGGACTCCTTTGTCAGGACTTGTGACTTCTGGCTATCTCTCATGAAGTTTGGAGTAGAGTGAAGAAATTACTGATGTTTCTTTGGTTTTCCTCATCTTTATATGGTCTGATGCCTTTTTTTTTTTTGGCTACGATACATGTGGCAGAGCTATCCTTCTTTATGAAATTTTGTAACTAGAAGACAGTCAAGGGTCTCCTTCCTCATCTTTTTTGACCTTTGTAGAACTTGAAACTCTGCCATTGGCACCTTCTTGAAGCTTTTCGTCTGTTTCACCTACTTTAGTAATGCTGTATTTGCTTGATTCTTAGCCTCTCTTGGTGACCCTTATTTTGTCTCTTTCAGAGTCGTCTTTCTTTTTTATCCTGAAATGCAAATGAATCAGTGTTTTCTCTTTCCCAGTCTCTGTTGGAGATTTCATCCACTATCACAATTTCAACTACAAAGGTACCTAGAAAGTTTTCCAGAACATGATAGATACTTAACATTTTTTCTTTAATTGAATTGAACTAACAACTTTAAGAAGGCAATCACCAAATTTTAATTCCACTACACTTCTAATCTTCCTCACATGCTTCAGACTTATATTTTAATGTTCTTCTAGATATTTCCATGTTGATATTTCATTAGTCACTTCAGTGACACTGTCACTTCACCTCAAACTCAACATGTTCCAAACTGATCATATCATCTTATTTCCCAGACCAGTTTCTCTTCTTTCTTTGCCTGATTTTGATAATGACAGCATCATTATCTGTTACTAAGAAATGTAATCTCAGAGTCTTTGACACTTATCTTTCCTTTGCCCCCACATCTGGCAATTTTCCGAGTTCTGTTCATTCTGCATCCATCAATGAAAGCAAGTGTTTTTTTCTTTCATTCCTTCTATCACTACTGTTTCTTTGGGGGGAACTATTGCACATGGTTCCCTTCCATTGTTCCCTATCTTGAAATCCAGCTAATGTACTACTCTGAATTTGTCACTTCTCTGATTTTTTTTAAAGCCTACACACTTCAGGCAGTTCACTTTTGCCTAAATAAAACATTTCACAAATAAATTTTTGACCTTGGAAAAGTAAATTTAAGTTTGGGGGCTTTAGTGTCTTATATTTGAAATGAGGATATTAGGCTATATGAATGCTAAGATACCATTCAGTGTTTGACCTAAATTCGACTTCCCTTTCTAGGCTAAACTCACATTACAGCCCTTAACATTCTCATAGTCTAGCCAAACTGAACTACTCACCATTCCCCAAATATCTCTTAATTTCTCCATGCCTATGTCTTTGCTCACACTATAGCCTGACTCTCTCAAATTCATGTATTTAATCCCTGTCTTTTCAAACACAATTCCAGTACCCCATATTCCACATAGCCCTTTCTGCTTCCTTCTACCTATCTTCCAAATGGAATTGGATCCGCCCTCTTCTTGAAGCTCTCACAGAACTTTTTTTCCCATCTGTCTATCATGCATTGCTTTCCATTGTCATTATTTGCATCCAGATCTTTATCTCTCCTACTAAACTGTAAATTGCTTGGAGCAACTGTCTTTGTATGCACTGTAGTGTCTATGACAGTGTCTTCTGTATAGTAGTTTCTTGATAAGTATTGAATGAATGAATGAGTTCTGGTCATTGGTCATGTTAACACACACTTAGAGGTTACTATTTAAGGATATTCACATTACACTAGGATGTAAACCCCTTGAGGAAATAGAATGTTTTATTTTTGTCTTTGTATCTGTAATATCTAGTAGTACCTTGCATATACTGGGTACTTAATAATTGCTTGTTGAATTGATTCCAATTTAATATGAACAAAGAATTTATTTCTATGGATGAGATTTCTGGACATTTATTGTAATTTCCCAGTATAAGTGATATACTTATTCCAAGAAGAAATTATAAATATACATGT
The DNA here is from genome assembly GCA_028646575.1 of Pseudocheirus occidentalis. Classification (NCBI taxonomy): domain Eukaryota; kingdom Metazoa; phylum Chordata; class Mammalia; order Diprotodontia; family Pseudocheiridae; genus Pseudocheirus; species Pseudocheirus occidentalis. The sequence goes on from CM053593.1 coordinate 116,401,389, forward strand.
ATTTATATATGTATATTGCATATACATATACATATACACATACACATATACATATACATACATATACATATACATATACATTCCAAGAAGAGATTCATCATTAAGCATATGAGACCAATCATATTTTGTTGGTGACTCCTCTTTTCTGCGATATATTCTAGTATATGCTTGACATTATTAGATCAGCCCTATGTCAGCTGGCATGGTAGGATTTAGTTTGCTGGACTCAAACACTGCTTTTCCTCCCACTCTCTTCTTTCTCTCACATAATTCCAGGCAATCTTTGTTTTTCAGTAGTGTGGGATATTATTGTCCCCAATTAACTGTTTGTTTTGTCATATTTCATGTCCTCAGAGTTCCAGTCCCTTGGTAGTTAAGATCAACTTCTTATCTATAGGTGGTATGTTGCTATAGAAGGATCATTCATTGGTAGGTTTGTTTTCTGGGCTTTATTTTTTTTATATAGAGCTTTTTGAAACTCTTTCCAATATTTTTCTTTAGATACACTTTAAGAATTAAACATACATGGACCATCTTGGTTAGTTTGTGTTGATAACATATTCCTTATATTTATGAAGCATTAAAAGTTTTCTGTAATATAATTGAAGGGGTTTTTATAAGGACATTGAAACCACTCTTTAGATGTCAGTTCATGTAGATCTTTTTCTTTTATTTCAGCTTTTCTTTGTGAAATTGATATTCCTAACCCTCCAACACCATTATGCTGTTTCTTCCTTTCAGCCTCTGGCATGATCCTGGGGTGGAACCAGGATCAAGGACAAGCAGGGACTGGTTATGTATTGGTTCCATGGCCTTGCCAGAAACCTTTCTGCCAAAGGTTAGAGTAGAGGGAAAGATTTGAATCCTGATATTATGCCCTTGGACATAGAGAAGGTGTTCCAAATTATATATCTCAAACACACATATAGATCATTTAAAAGCTTATAAAATACTTTACCTACATCATCTTTGGCCATGCTCCTTTCTGGTTATAGCCTTACAGAATCTCAATTATAAGAGGCCTCAGAGGCCATCTGGTCTAATCCACTCTGAAAACCTCAGTGTCTGTGAAGACCTCTAGATAGCTATATGGTACAGTAGGTAGAGTGCTGGGCCTGGGATCAGAATAACTCATCTTCCTGAGTTCAAATACTGCCTCAGACACTAGCTGTGTCATCCAGGACAAGTCATTTAACCCTGTTTGCCTCAGTTTCCTCATCTGTAAAATGGGCTGGAGAAGGAAATGGCAAACCATTCCAGTATCTTTGTCAAGAAAACCCCAAATGGGGTCATGATGAGTTGGATTCAACTGAACAACAATACAGTAGTACAAAAGAATCTTCTTTCTGGAGAAGCCCATTAAACTTTTAGGGACACCTCTGCTTGGTAGGGGAAGGGAAAGGATTAAGCATTTATATAGTGCCTACTGTATGCCAAGCACTATACAAAGTGCCATTTTTTCTGACAAATACCTTATTTGATTTGGTAAGATTTCCCATACATTGAATTAAATTCTGTTCTTTTCCAATCTCCATGTATTTCTCCTAGTTCTGCCCTCTGACATCAAGTACAACAAATAGAATTTTGTTTCCATGTGACAACCCTTCAGATACTTGAAGACAATTTCATGACACCCTAGAAATCTTTGCTTCTTTAGTCCAAACATTTTTGGTTCCTTCAGCTATTCCTTGTTTAGCATCATCTGAAGGACTTCACCTTATGAATCATTCTGTCAGACACTTCCAGGCTCATTGATGACTTTCCTAAAATGTCGGTCAACAAGTATTTATTAAGCAGTACCTTTGTTTTTTTTAATACTGTGTTAAGCACTTTAGGTTAAAAAAAAAAAGCAAAAACATGATTCTTGTCCTGAACTCAGATTCTAATGTGAGAAAAACAACATGCAAACACCTGTGTACATACAAGATATATGAGAAGAAAAGATTTATTTCAGAAGGGAAGGCACCAGAAGCAGGGAAAGCTGAGAAAGCCCCCCCCCCTGCTCCCCACAGAAAGGATTAAAGCTGAATCTTCAAAGATATCATGGAGTCTAAGAGGTAGAGTGGAAGAAGAATTTTCTGGACATGGTGGGTAGTAAGTAATAAAGCATGGAGATGGAATATTGTATATGAGGAACAGCAAATAGGCCAGTGTAGCCAGATTGTAAGGATGTGGATGGCTATAATATATAAGAAGACTAGAAAGGTAGAAAAGGGCCAGGTTGTAAGAAGTTTTAAAAGCTAAACAGAAGACTTTATATTTGACCGTGGAAGTGATAGGAAACCATTAAAGTTTGTGGTGCCTAGAACAAAGCACAGTTATCCAGGTATGGTTGTACTAGGCCAAATTGCAGTGATACTGTTACCTTGCTATTTTTGAACACAAGAATTCAGCAGAGAGATAAGTTACTTGCCTCAACCCTTAGTAGGATCAACCTGGAAACTCACACATCCTCAGTACCACTTGCCTCTGGAGCCCATCCCTCTCCCTTATTAGAAAGAGTAGAAAGCAGAAAGCTCACCCCAGATCCTCCATTTAAGGGTGGTGGCCAGGGCAGCCATCTGTGTCATCATTTCCCACCAGGTTACCCTCCTCTGTACTTCATCTTGCTCTCTTGCCACTGGGGATGCCCTCCTGCCCTTCTCTTACAACTACCACCTTGGAATTTCTTTTTATGCGTTATTGTGTTATTGCTTGAGGGCAGACACTATTTTTTTTTTCTTTGTATCCCTAGTGCTTACCACAGTGCTTGGCACATAGTCAGCACTTAAAAAATGTTTATTGAGAACCAGAGTTCTTGTTCTCTGACCGTAAATCCAATATACTTTCCACTCATCATGGCCTGAGATTATGTTAGCTTTTTTGGGCTACTTTATCATATGATTAACTCATATGAGATTTCAGTTCATTAAAACCCAGTCTTTTATAAATAAACTTAACATATTATTAATATATTAACTATATTAATATATTTAACTATATCTCTAAACTATATCTCCTTGTATTTGCTATTTACAGAATTTCTAGGAATTCAACTGTAGGAATTCTACAGGAATAGGAAATCTTACTAGATTTAGCTTATCATCCTAGCTTATAGAGATGCTTTTGGGGTATTGAATCTACCATTCTACTGTCAATGAGATCTCTCCTTCCCACCATTAAGTCATTTAGTAATCTCTATACATCAACCAGAAATCATACCAGGCCTTGATTTTCTATGTCATTTTCTGGTAGAAGGTACCATTGTGGTTTTATTTTTCTTTTAAAGATTTTCTTCCCCTCTGATTTGGTGTTCAAGCTGATGCTTTCATTGCCTCACTGTGAAGGGGTGGCATTTAGGAGCCTATATAAACCATACAACTAAAGATGTCCTTGGTCTGACACCATAATGATTCTTGCAAAGGTGTCCACTGGACAGGATGTTAAATTCAGTTGCCTTCCTTTAAGTCTGCTCTTGGTGATTGCTTACATAGTTGTAGAAGTGTCTTGATTTTCCATTCTGCTATGTCCCATTTCATATCTTTCTTTCCAGATTAATGACTACTCCTGCTATTGCTTGAGTGCAAGGTGACTGATGTCTTTGTTGTATTGTCAACCATAAAAATTCTGTCAGCAAAAGGATATCTGGCGCAGTACTTTGCTAAATACTGCAATGTCTATTCAACCTGTTACTCTTTGGAAGTGTCAGGCTTTTGTTAAAATGGTAGGTCTTTTGTCCCCAGCCAAATGACCTTGTTAACCATGCCTCTATGTAAATTGAACACCAATTCTTGTTTCATTATGGGCCCTTACTCCATAGGGTTGTCACCTTAAAAGTGCTAAGAAAAAAGGTGAGTAATTATAAAGGAAACCTGATAGCATGTGTATATATTTAGCAATTAGCTTATTGTTTTCAGGAATGCATTCAGTTGTAGTAGTATGCCCCATACAGAATGTTTCCTGGCAGCCTGAGGAGGCCCTTGACTAAAACACAAGAGATCTCAGTTTTCTGCTTACAACTCATTGACTTTGAGTAATTCCTTTCACCTTCCTGGGCTTTAGTTGTTATTTTAAATCTGTAAATTGAGCCTGCTACTATGTGTTGCCTCCTTCCCCAGTGACTAGAAGATTCAAGGTTGACCTTCCATTTTTCAGCACAGCCTTTAACTACCTAAGTAGTTAGGTCATAATGTTCTATGAAGTGTCAGAAAGAGCCTTCTAGCAGTCATGAGCAGGAGATTTTGTATGTACTCCTCGTCAAGAAGCTACTACATACCAGTACAGATTTGGTGCAAGTGTGGTTATATTGTGCGCCTTGGGGAATCTGGAAGCCTAAGGAGGAAGCAGGAGGTATTCTATCCCATGTTAATCTAGAAAGTTAGCAAGAGTCAAGAAGTGATATGTACCAGCCAGTCCTACCCATAGACACCTCTTCAAAATTACCATCTCCTCACAGAGATTTTCACAAAGATCCTTTTTACTGATCTGTTCTAGAATTTTCTCTGAAATCAAGGTCATGCTCACTCTCCTACAACTTATAGTCTCTGTTTTTCCCTTTTCTTTTTTAAAAAAAATTTAATCATGATATTTGCCTTCTCTAATCTCTGGTCCCTCTCCTGTTTTCCATAATCTTTCAAGTGTCACTGACAGTGGTTCACCAATCACAACTGCCAACTCTATAGTTCATCTGTGCCAGGTAACATGAATTCATCAAAGACATCTTACTGTCTCCTTACTAATCTCAATTTCCTAACTTCCTTACTAATATATATTTCCTGTTATATATTTTGGTTGGAGCAGCAACTACTCCAGAATCCTTGGAGAAGATGACTACCAACAAGAGGACTGTCCCAAGTCTGGCCCATTTTAATGGGAGATTTGTACCATAAGTTGTTTATTCAATGCACTGTCAAAGAAAAATGTAAAATCAACAATCCTACAAATTGCTTTACAGTTAGTTTTAAATATCAACCTCTTGACCGGGCATAACAGTAGTTAGCATGAAGACATTTCAGTGTATTATGTGTGAGAGTCTTGTTATTTTTAGCATTTCTGTGTAGGAAATAAATACCTCTCCCATATCTGATTCATATTGTACATTAAATAGCTTTCTACTACTCTCCTTTGAGGGATGTAAGCCTTAACCAAAACTAAAAGTAAAATTTCCCTGGCATCCTGGGGTTGAGGGTTTTATAAATAGTATGGGAGCCTGGTCCTACTACCTCCCTGTTATTAGATGCCACAATCCCCCCAGGAATGAATATGGTCCAAACCACATACCTAAGTCCCGAGCAGGGGGCCGTTAGGGAGAAGGAGTAAGTGCATATACCAGTCTTTTGGGCCTACCAGTGGTTTTATATTGCTAAACAAAGTTTGAACTGAGAGAAGCTTTTGGATTCATCATCCATTTCTGGACCTAAACTTTATAACCTTATATTACTATTTTTATTTCTTGGGAAAGAAAAGATAATATGGTAAACAGCTACATTAAAATCAGAATATGTAGGAGAAATGAGCAATTTTGCCTGAAGTGATAATGATCTTAGGGGTGGCAGAAGCGATACCTAAAAATGTTAGGCAAATGTTCTTTCTCAATTTTGTTCTGAAATGGAATTTTCCTATATTTAAGGTTTACTGTATTCTCAGATTCTCATCGGAGAACTATAAAATTGCTATGCTAATGAGCAAATGATGGTGCAATCATTTTGAAAATATAAAATGCGACATAAATGTTAATTTTTATAAAAATTTGCATAGTTCCTTTCCTCTCAAAAAATTGTAAAACTAACATTTCTAGGGCTAACATAGTTCAAGCTACTTGCATTTATGGTTTTTAATAAGCCCCTCTGGAGATCAAAGACAGGAAAAGCTTTGGAGTACTTTTTTTCCTTATGGATATTTACACAGCCAAACAGAAGATTTTTTAAAATGCTATGATAATATTAATAAGTTCCCCCCCACTTCATTTTTCAAAGTACATTGACTTACAGATTTGATCTCTTTATCCTTGGAACATTTTTCCATGGAAAGGGCTGTACCTAGTAAGCTTTACCAATGAGAAAAAAATGTGAAAGCATTAAATGGCCTGTTACTTGGCAAGTACAAAAAGAGAGTATCCAAGTCTAACCCTGCCTCTTGTACTTTCCTGGTTTTGATTTGATTTTACTTCAAAGGAGAATAGGTATTTTGTTGCAGGGTTAAAGAAAGAAGTTAATTAATAATAGTGAGTAATGATATCTTAAGATGATTTTCACGCAGGCCATTTTTTGTTCATGTACTGATTCATTTTCATTCATATTACTGGAGAGGGTAAGCTCCTTGAGGGCAAGAGCTATTTGTTTTCCATTTTGGTATCCTTGGTGCTTAGAAAGGTGAACTTACATTTGGTAAAAATTGAATAAATGTTTGTTGAATTAAATTGACTACATCCCTACTACTGTACCAAACCAGGGTTTTAGAAAGTGAAGACATAGCTACATACTCAAGAAATTTATGGTCCAGTGATAGAGATAAAGACACACACAGCATTGTTCCTAGGTACATTGAATTAGATGAGTTTCTCTAGACCATATATGGTTGTTGGTCAGAACCAGCCTATAGGATAGGAGGTGGCCCCACTAATTAATGCTAAATATCTAGTTAGCTAGTTAGTTAGCTGTATACCCTGGGGCTCTTATTTATGTATTCTACCCATAAACCCCCTATGGCCAAGACAAATGAGTTGGATACCTTCTTCCTACTTCTAATCATACAGATGTCTCAATGTATAATTTTGTGGCTTCTTTTTCACCCTCAAGTCTTTCTGTAATATGGATTTTAAACTGGGTATCTCCCAGATAAAATAGTGAAATATATAATGTAATTTGCCTTTGACTTGCTATGATTTAAGGATGACCTGCCATATCATAGGGATGGCCCTTTTCTTTGCATGAAAAATTAGGTTATAATCTGTGATTGGGTTACTGTAAGCAATTTCTCTGTGGAAATTCTCTTCACCCTCTACCAATGCAGATTGAAACTGGTCTGTGACTTCATCGTCATTTTCATAACAATGAACATTTACATAGAACATTAAGGTTTGCAAAGTTCACTCTTTATAGAGATGAACATATATATATATATATATATATATATATATATACACACACACACACACACACACATTCATACTTACATATATACAAATGTGTATGCACACATATGTGTGCATATATAAATACATATACACACCATTTTGCAGATGAGGAAACAGAAGGTAAGAGAAAGTAATTGAACTCCTGGCTTATAGGCTGCCCCCTCTCCAATTTATCTTCCACATAAATGCCAAAATAATCTCTTTAATGCCGAAATCTGACCATTTCAATTCCATATTCATTAACATTAGTGACTCCCTATTGACTCTAGAATAAAATATAAACTCTGGGATGTATATAGCTTTATATAGATATAGATACACATGCACATATATATGTGTGTATGCACACACACACACTCTCTCACAATCTGGCTCTTGGCTCCTGTCCTCAAGCACTCTGTTACATCCAGACTGACTTAATTCATTGTTTTCCAACTCAATACTCTACCTCTCCTCTCCTTGCCTTTGCACAGACTTCTCCAGTCCTCTGGAACACCCTTATTCCTTTCAACCTTTTTAACCCCTAGATTCCTTCAAGGATCAGCTCCTGGGCTAATCCCTTATAGGAAGCCTTGCCTAATCCCCTTAGTTTAGTTGAATTATATTGTGTTGACTAGCTGGCCTTTGCCTGTTTATGGGATGATTTCAACCTTGTGTTGTGGTTTAAGGCCAGGAGCATTGTGTGTGGAGTGACCACATCAAACAGTCCCACTTGATGGAAATACCTCTACTTGACAGCAGCTTTTTGCTATTGATTGAATGATAACTCCCACTTGGGAATTTCTTATTAGGGTTCTAAAGTTCTTCACAGCTGAAAACCCAAAGAACTATAAATAATGAATAAGAATAAGTGAAAAACAGTAGCAGGACCTTCACCTTTAACGTAACTCTGACAGGGACATGAGGACTGCTGGGATCTAACTCATATTTAACATGTTCAAGAAGGGGTCTCAGATCTCCAGAAGCAAGATGTTCTTTTCCCAATAAATTGATCCCATAATTCTGCATGCACTGAGAGATCTGCCTTTGATATTGTACTTTTTCTACAAAAAGGTTTTCAAATCAGTTTAGTTATTCATAAAACCCAACCAAAGAGACTGAAATTCTAACCTATAAAAAGGATGCTATGTGGGTTTGGGTGTTTCCTTAGGCTAAACTTTCTGGTATGTGCATATACTGGTAAATATTGTAGTTTTCTATTTCCAGAAGACAATTACAGTGGGAAATTCACTTTCACCTTCCTGGGCTTAAGCAGTACATTTGCTCAGACTTATTTTTTCTCAGAGATGAATTGTGCTCCCCTTTGAAGTTAATCTAAATGTTTCCTAATATCCACAAATCAATGTTATAGAGCCTTCAGTCTCAAGAATAGCTTTGATCTATACACAGTCAGATTTTTTTTTTAAAGAAGTGTAGAAAATTACAGTGTACCTTGATGTTATAGAGTAGAATTCTGAGAATGATCAGAATGAACAAAACCTGATCATAGATTAATGAATATTGGGAGGGATTAATTCAAACATGGTACAAGTAGCTGGCCTTCAAATCAGAAAAAGGCCTCCCTGAAATATAGCAGCCGTTTGGCCCTAGTAAGTCACTTACGTTCTCACTCGCATCTTGCCAAGCATTTTGCCAAGATTATAAATTGCATTGATAGAGGGAGTTCCTCAACAAGAGTTTCTTCCACCACTTAAAATACAAGTCCCCACCAAAATAAATAAATGAATGAACCAACCAACCAACAAATAAATAAATAAATAAACAAACAAACAAACAAACAAACATAAAGGTACTTGATTAGTCTTTGGCAGTAAGGTCAGATTTATGAATGCTCTAAATTTAATCTGAATCTCCTGTGCTAATGTTAAGGAAAACAGGATGTATAACTAGAAGGAAGTTTAGCTAGTTCAGGGTGGAGAACCTCTTAATTTTATGGATGAGCAAAATGAGGCCCAGAGAGATGAAGCAATTTGCCCAAAGCTATACAAATTCTAAGGAATGGTGTTGTCAAAAACCATTTATTAAAGGACTTATGTGCCAGGCACTGATTTCCACAGTACTTTGCTGCCTTGTTAGAATTATATTGATCTGTAATCTCAGGTTGATTATGAACTTCTGATTGGTTGTTGGTAAGACTTGAATTAGAACCAAAGAGCTTTGATTTATGCCCCTTTTAGGTGTGGAAAATACTTAGTCTAAGATCTCTCATTCTTTCCTTTATCATGTATAAGGTACTATTGCAAATACACGTGTAAGTATATATATATGTATGTTTATAGATGCATGTATATGTATATAGATGCATATACATATGTATACATGCATTTACATATACTTCTACATACTGTCCTAAAAATCTTAGTGTCATTTTACAGTATAAAAACTTAAAACTTCATTTTGACTTTACAGAGTCAAGTGGCACTAAGACTTTTGGGATACCCTGCAAATGTGAAACAGTTCTTCTAGTCTATGACAGGTAATCTGACCCTAAATGAAATAGGACTCTGTTTTGGTTTCTAGGTATTTTTAGTTCTAGTCAACAGGAATTTATTAAGTTCCCACTATATGCAGACACTGTGCTAAATGCTAGGGATAAAAAGAACAAAACAATTCCTTATCTCAAGGAACTCATAGTCTAATGGGGGAGACAACATGAAAGTAATTACGTATAAAAAATGAAGATATACACACACACATGTGTATGTGTGTATGACAAATTGGAGATAATCTTGGAAGGCATTTGACATATGCCCATCCTCTCTTTTCTTCTAGGGACCAGGTTTGTACACTCTAAAATACCTAGCTGGACATAGATTAGGCATTTATTGAGCTATCTTTATACTTACGCATATATATTATTATATTAAATTGTTGGATTACATATGGAGCAATGAAGTGTGTTAGCTCATTTTCCTTGATATTTTAAAGAATATACTTGACAGCACTAAGTTTTTCTATCTACTACCACATATGGACAAACCAGTAAAGACAAAAATAAGCACTTTATTTATAAGAATTATCCCAAATTAAAAATGTACTCAAGCTGAACCTTTCTGGGAGATTTGAAAGAGATCCAGATTGCGAGAAGGAATTTAGAGGAGTAGGGAAAAGTTAGCCTACTTCTCTGGCCACTTCTATTCTGGCTGTGGTGGTTCATATCAGGAACTGGAACATAAAAACCTGTTTCTGAAACTCTGGATTCTGAGACATTCCCATGCCAGCTAAACATTCCAAGGACTTGATATGTTGTAGATAAAGACTATATTACAGTCTGGTGTACCACTTTCATGTTCAAAATCAAAGATTCTATGCAAAGATTCTGCATTCTATAGTGTTTGGAGGGGGGGGGGGAGTTGGGTGTTGTTTTTGTTTTGCTTTTAATGCAAATTTTACTAAACCTCCTTATGCAGCCTTATTTTTCTCCTGAGCACCTTTTGGACATGTACAATGACATGTCTCATAAGCATTTAAAAAACTGAACTCACCCTAAATCAGGTATTTATGACCTCTTTCCTAGACTACTAACCTCCTAATTGTAATGTCTACCTCCACTCTCTTCCCTTTCTAGTCCATCTTCTATTAAATGGTTAAATTGATATTCTAGTATACCATGTTTAACCGTGTCATTTCCTCCCTCAGGAAGCTGCAGTACTTCTTTAGTGCATTTGGATAAAATATGAACTCTATTTTGGTATTTAAAGCCTTTGACTTTAGCCTGTCTTTTAATACATGTTTCACATTACTCATCTCCACATTCTGTTTTCCAGTTAAACTGACCTACTTTCTGTGTGCCACCCCCCACCAAGCATGACATTCTGTTTCCTCTCCTTGCCTTCGATAGCTTGTTCTCCAAGCCCAAATGCTCTCCTTTAATCTCTGCCTCTTAGACTCTATCCCCATTGAAGGCTAAGCCTAAATATTACCTCCTACACAGTCCCTTTCCTAATAATGATGTGGGAAGAAGGAATTAAGCTGAAGATTTGGTGGGGTCTAAATTGCAGTTTGGAAGCTGGTGCAATGGAGCACTCAGAGCCTGGGGGTTCAAGTAGTCAGTTCCTTTAATTAAAATATATACAAAACCTCCAAGTAAAAGCAGTTCCCAAGGCAGTTGAAAAGGAAGTCATGAAAGCAAGGAAATTAAAAGCAGCTGGCTAGGAGGTGTCCTGGGTCTCGGGAGCTCTTCACCAAAGTCCAAAAAACTGTTTTCATAGTCTTCTTGTTCAAAAGACCAATAGCTGGATCCCAAATCAATCCAAATAGGGGCAAAGTTAACTCAAACTGCACCAGGTCTGTACCATAACTTCTTCAATTCCAACAGCCTTGGCTGGTGTATGGGAGACAGAGTGGGGGAAGCAGTTAACTCAAGCCTTCTCAGTCTTACCCATATTACAACTGAAGGGTTTTGAAATTATGAAGACCAGTGGATGAATGTGAAGTAGGATTTGAGAAGCTTTGAATCAAAAGCAGAAATGATGGGTCTCTGTCATATACTCTGAAGAGAGAGAGACAGAGACAGAGACAGAGAGAGAAAGAGAGGGAGGAAGGGAGGGAGGAAGGAAGAGAGGAAGGAAGAAAGGGAGAGAAAGAAAGGATTCAAAAGAAAGGAAAAGGAAAGAACAGCTGATTTCAGGAAATAAATCACAAGACTGGTAAGGAGCAATGCTGTAGCTTTGTAACAATGGATGGATCATTGAAGTCCTTTAGAAAATCTGAATTCAAATCCCAATGCATGTGGTTACTAACTGTGTGACCAAGGACCAGTCACTTCATCTCCCTAAGCCTCAGGTTTCTTATCTATTAAAAAAGAGTTACAGAAACATCTACTTCACTGGATTCTTATATAAGACAATGTACACAAGGCACATTACAAACCTGAAAGAGGTCTATAAATGGGAGCTCTTATAGCATCTCAAATATCTGCTAGACTTTTTCTTTCCTTTCTTTTTCTCTGTCTGTCTTTTGTCTCCCTCTGAATCTCGCCCAAAAAACAATAGGTGGAGTAACCCAATGTTGCTTTTGGTTTTTTTGGTTTGTTTTTTTTTTAATGATTCCTGACCTGAATGATAGAGAGTGGTACAGTAGGAAGGGGACTGGATTTGGGAGTTATAGGACCTGGGTTCAAATCCTAGCAATGCCACTCACTTCCCTTTTGGCTTTGAGGAAGTTACCTAACTTCTGTGAACCCAGATTTTCTGAGCTGCAAAATGAGGGACTTGGTCTCAATAACACTTAAGTTTCCAACCAACTTTTAAACTATGATTTAAAAATGGCTATTTTAGCAAAGCATTTGACGGCCTCCTTGTGTTTTTATTATAGAAGTGATGGGTGGAGTGATGTGAACTGGACTAGACCCCTAGAATAATCATTACTGGTTCAATGTTAACTTGAAAGGAGTTTTCATTTGCTTTGTTTTGTTTTACTTTTTTGGAGGGGGGAAAGGCAGGGCAATTAGGGTTAAGTGATTTGCCCAAGGTCACACAGCTAGTAAGTGTTAAGTGTCTGAGGCTGGATTCGAACTCAGGTCCTCCTAGCTCCAGGGCCAGTGCTTTACTCACTGCAGCCACCTAGCCATTCCTAAAGGAGACTTCTTAGAGTTCTTTATTGATCTATTCTTGACCATGTGCTATTGAACATATTTTTCATTAGTTATTTAAATATGGACAGAGATATACTTAGTACCTCCTTATATGACATAAAACTAGGAAAGATGACTGTCATCTTAAATTCAGAATTCTTTTTAAAATGGGATGAATCTAATGAAATAAAAATGAATAGGGCTCAATGTAAAATCCTATACTTGAATGAAAAAAACACAATGTAAAAAGTGATGTGGCTGGGATTAGGGGTGCTCAAGACCCCCAAAATACCAACATGCTGGATCCTGCCGAATAAATTGGACTCAAGTCTTCTCAGCCAAAGAAAAACAAAGTTTATTTAAAGTTCGCCATATTGGGTAGACTCTTAAGGAGCCCAGGTATCTGTGATGCTTGCTTTGGGCATGGAGGCCAGAGCAAGTCTGACACAGAGTGTCTGTGCTAAGTCATTCTATTGAAGCTCCCACACCACATGGAGGGTAGATGGGATCTTATATACAGAGGAATCTAGGGGTGGTCTAGAGGAGGAGTTTGGGGAAGGTCTTCAGGAGGAGTTAATAAGGTCAATGAGTGATTAAGGGTGGGAGGTTGCTGAAGGCTGCCTGTAGACCACAGACAATGGTGGGCCAGGACAGTTCAAGGGTGGAATTGGAGGATCAAGGGTGGGAAATTGCTGGACAAGAGGGCTAGCTAAAGACTTGGGCAGAGTCACAATGAAAGGCCTATCATGTCAGGCAAATGCCTTACCTGGGAAGATTCAAGGAGAGTTCAAGGGGGCTCCCAGAACCTGCACCTCATCATTCCCCCCTCAAACAAATAGGACCCAAATTCCTTTGGGATAAAGGGTGAAGGTCTCAGCTTCTGAAAGTGCTTTCTGCTGGCAAGGGGCATAGAGCTGTCCCTGCCTTTCTGAGTCTCATTCAAGGGGGTCAGACTTCACATCCAAGGGGTCAGACTCCAGAACATGGATGATACCAGGTCCAAGTGGGCTGGAGAACTTGGGATTCAGTCAGAGGTTGGTATAGCCTGAGTGTTCATATGGAGATTGATGGCTTGAACCCTGGGGGAGACAAACCTGGCAAGAAGGTTAAGCAAACAAAGACCAAAACAGGGACAAAAAGTTAGGGAAAGGACAATTCCCCTGTCCTGGTTGGAATTAAAGATGACTATGGCAAGGCCAAAACTCTGTCAGATATCCCTTTCCTTTCCAAATTGCTGCATGGACATTTAGCACATGGAAAGCAACAGCAGCTTTTCAAAAACAGACAACAACTCTCAAAGTCTGTTCTGTCCTTCCATCATCATAAAGACTAAAAGGTTCTTCCTAGATTGGATAAAGCTGAAGTGTTGGTCAGTTTAGTCTTCAAAACTTTCACCTGTTCTGGACCCCACTCTGGGACAGTGAGACAGGGCCTTGAGTAGCAATTAATGGTTGCAGTCCCTCCCAGGGCTTGGGTTTAATTGGATATAGACCACAGTAGGGGGACCCTTTAGGACCCAATCCTTGTCCTCAAGAACTAATGTTCTATTATAGTGGTGTTAAACAGAGGTCACAAATCTCTCTGGCCCTCATAGTGACTTAGTAACCATCTGGTTTTGTTATATTTTAATTTATTTTGTTAAATATTTCCCAATTACATTTTAATCTGATTCTGGCTGAACTCAGGAGTGTTACATGTTGCTATGTGTCTGACACCTTTGTTCTATTGGATATATACACATAGGTATACTGTACACACGCATGTGTGTGTGTATACACAGATAAGTCAATGCAAAATATATGCAAAGTAAATGAAAAGTAATTTGGGGAAGGAGTAGAGAACTAAATTGCAAAATACCTTTGTCCCTCTTCTCCCTAATCCCGTTTTGTCAAAGATGTACTTACACTCATACAGAAGTTGTCTACAGGCACCTGGTGTATGTGTAAAACACTCGTGTCTGCCATTTGTTGTAATACAAGCTGTCTCTTTGGCAGCCCCCACTGCTTCCCTGCTTCAGATCTTCCCCATTTAGTGCTTTGTTTAGTTTGTGACTAAAACCAACTAAGAAGCCATTTGTCACAGTTGTGGCTTCTTCGCTAAGGAAAACAAACCTTCTTGAAAAGGAAAGATGCCAACAGTCACCAGTAGATGGTACATGTGCTCAACCTGCTCTGAACAGGTATTCCCGTAGTTTAAAAGAAAAATCCAGATTTCTCAAAACAAATTAGGAGATGGAAATTTCCCATACAAAAGGATCCTCCTCTTTACCATATGCATATTATTCCTTTCACAAGATTCTCTGGGTCATTTAAATATATTTGTACTTGCATGCGCTTTTTCAGGAACGTCTATTTTTTAAAGCTAAGGAAACCTGTGTAGCTCTTGGCATATAATGAATAGTCCTCAATATCCTTGACAGAATAGTCCTTCAAAATTACTGTAATGGAAAAGCAGGAAATTCTTACTTGTGTGATAATTGTCAGATCATTTGTATAGATGAATTGAGACAGATGTAGTGTTCCCACAGCAAGGTAAACAGACATCAAGGACAAAACATACAAGGAACACAATAAAAGACAAACTTTACTAATAAGAAGTGCAGGGGAAGATGAATACAAAGAAAGCATGGGTTCCAATTCTTCAGTGGTTATACTGCTTATTAACTATGTAACACTGGGCAAGTTGTTTAATATCTCTTGTGATGTGTAACTCCATTGCTTATCCAGATGTGATGATGTAGTTACATTGCTCATTTGTGCACATGAAAAACTGCTACATCATCTAGTGTTCTGCACAGTTTGGATCTGGATTAGTGAGACATTTGCTCTAGGAATTAAATATTACTAGGGTACTTGAGTTGGTATCCCCCAATCGCAAAAATGCAATGTACTCTATCGTCTTTTTAGATTTAATTTTTTTTTTTAGTTCAGGTGAGCTTTTTATTAAATGTTACAAAAAATATTTAGTCAGACAGACCAAAGCCCATGTCATCATCAGACTCCTTGGATTCTTTTTTTGCTTCCCCTTTCTTCTTCTCCTCAGCTGTTCTCTTTAGATTTATGATACATACACAGATGCTTGTCCCCTCCATTAAATTGTAAGCTCCTTAATTTGAGGAACTGCTGCCTTCATTTAGATAGTAAACATTTATTAAATAACCTACTATGTGCCAGATGCTCTGCTAAGCACTGGGTATGCAAAGCAAGGCAAAAGACAGTCCCTTGACTTAGCTCACAGACAAAGTGTGTAGTCCATAGATGACATTTAATGAATGCTTTTGGAGGGACTGATCGTTTGATAGTAGCTAGTGTGTGGGGATTGATCCAATAAGTCCTGCCTCAGTCATTTATTAGCCATGGCACCATGGAATATCAATTTCTTCATCTGTAAAATGGAAGTCATGATATTATCTTGCACTAGGTTGTCGGGACAGTGATTTGTAATCTTTAAATTTATTTTAGAAACATGAGCTCTTTGTATCAGTCTTTATGTTGCTCAGCATCATCCCCCAAGGCTTTTGTTTTTCTTATTCAAGTCATTCAATTCTCTTTGGTGACATCAAATTTTTTTTAATAGATACATGTTTCCTCTCCATCTATTGGAATGTTGAGACTCAATCATCATACAACTCTTTCTCCGTTCCTTAAATAAATTTGCCTGTCCAGGTTTTTCTCAAGTC
This sequence comes from Pseudocheirus occidentalis, assembly GCA_028646575.1. Taxonomy (NCBI): domain Eukaryota; kingdom Metazoa; phylum Chordata; class Mammalia; order Diprotodontia; family Pseudocheiridae; genus Pseudocheirus; species Pseudocheirus occidentalis. The sequence goes on from CM053593.1 coordinate 116,417,757, forward strand.
TTCTGTTTGTAAATAGAAGGATCTGGTCTATTTTGTTTCTGTTTTAAAGTTCCTGCTCATTTCTTATCTTTTCACTAGAAATGGTTGAAAATCCTCTGCTCCATTAAAGATTCATTTATTCCCCTGTAGGATTATGTTCAGCTTTTGGGGGGTTTTCTGAACATTGTATTCAAAGATCTCATTTATAGTAGAAATTGCTAAGGTTGTATGTGATCCCGACTGATCCTTTGTACTTGAATAGCTTTTTTCTGGATACTTATGATATTTTTTTTCCATTGATATGGAAGTTCTCAATGTTGGTTATGACATTCCAGGATTTTTCCGTTTTTGATTCCTTTCAATAAGTGATCATTAATTCTTTCTATCTTCACTTGATCCTCTGGTTCTAATAGATGTGCAATTTTTTTGTTGAAATATAGTATCTTGTTTTTCTAGTTTAATTTTCAAGGAATCTAATTGTTTTCTTAAAGTATCTCTTGATCTATTTTACCAGTAAATGTCTTCATATTAGCTACGTTTTATTTTCTTGATTTTTTTCAATTCCTTGATTTTATTCTAATATTCTTTGCTATCTTGGGGTGTCACTGATTTGTTTTTGGTCTATTTTATTTTTCAGGGAATCTGTTGAGTAAGTTTTCTTTTTTCTCCTGAGTTATTTATTCTCCTTCCAATTCTTTCCTCAGTATCTTTTATTTCACTTTTTAGTTCTTTCTGGTATCCTCGTGGGGGATATCCATTTCTTCTTTGAGTCTCTGTTATAGATTTCTTCTTCTTTTTTTTTTTTTGCTTTTTGAAAAGGCAGTTGGGGTTAAGTGACTTGCCCAAGGTCACATAGCTAGTTTTGTTTTAAGTGTCTGAGGCTGAATTTGAATTCAAGTCCTCCTCACTCCAGAGCTGGTGCTCTATTCATTGCACCACCTAGCTGCCCCTATAGATTTATTCTTAAAAGACCTTTAGATTTGTAGTAATTTTTAATGCTGTCCAATTTTTAAAAATTGTATGCACCTCTCTTAGTTTCCAACAGCTATGGCCTCTGTTGGATTTTGGAGTGGAAGTCACTGTGGTTACTTGATTGTCATTCAAAATGGTGTGAATCTCTTAGGTTTTTCTAGAGTAGATATGTGGGAGCTAGGTGGTCTGCTTCCTATTTAGGCAACTATCTTAACCAGAAGTCAATAAATGCTTGTTTGTTTTTTTTTCTGATTCATTCACATGCTGTCAGTTCTAAAAACCCTCTGGCATATTTTAATCCATTTAAGTAAACATTCATTAAGTTTCTATTGTGTATAAAGCAGTATGCCTTTAGACTTTGACGTAGCTCAGAAAGGAGAACTGAGCCTATCTATAGTTTAAATACCAGTTGTGTGTCTTTGTCTACATTCTCTGTAATATTCCAGGTATCAGTGACATGACTATCTGCATTAGTCGTATTTACCATCTAGGAAATGGTGGGCTATCTACCCAAGAACATCTTAATGTCAGTTTCCATCTCTACTTTCTGAAGATGCCTACTCTAACTAGGAAATCAGCTACTTTTTGGTCTGCTCCCCTGGTTCCTCCTTCTTGCCTGAGGTGGAGGGTAGAGGAGGAAGGGAATCCTACCCTTCAGCTTTGAAACTAAACCAGATTTAGCCAGAATAGTGTTCTTCCGTGATTTCCTTCAAGCACCAACTAAAACCCCCCATTTGACGGGAAGCCTTTCTTGGTTCTCCCTTATTGCTAGTGCCTTCCCTCTGATAATTATCTTTAATTGTGCTTGTTTGTATATAGTTGTTTCCATGCTGACTCCCGCACTGAGGGATGGTGAGCTCCTTGAAAGGGTTTTTTTCTATGCCCAGTGTTTAGCACAAGGCCTGCTACATAGTAGGCATTGAATGTATGTTTATTGACTGAGTGATAGACTCACAGGCTAGATATTCTATAAAGATGAGAAAATAAGAAAGATCCTACACCTCAACTTCACATTGAAAGTCATCTCCTTCATCTTGATGCCATCATCATCATAATTTAGGTTTATGTATTTCTTTAAAATTTGCAGAACACTTTACAAATATCTCATTTTATTCTCAGAGTCACCTCAGGAGGTAAGTGCTATTATTTTCCTCACTTTACAGAATGAGAAAGGTGAGGTAGATAGAAGTGGCTTACTCAAGATCACAGTGGGTGGATGTTTCAAGCTATATTTGAACTCAGATCATTTTCTCTCCTGGGTCAACTAGATTGTGAAGTGGATAGAATGCTTAGAGTCAGAAAGACTCATCAGGCACTTACTAGCTGTTACCCTGTCTGCCTCAGTTTCCTCATCTGTAAAATGAGCTGGAGGAGGAAATGCCAAACCACTCCAATATCTCTACCAAGAAAACCCCAAATGGGGTCACAAAGAGTTGGACACAACTGAAAACAATTGAAGAACAACTTGCTCTCTTTGGCCATCAAACCTTTTATTTTGGCAGAAAAGGGAAGTGGGGAAAGGGGAGATAATGACAATCTCCCCTTCATAATGCCACTCCAAAGAGCTAAAATATAATTAACTATGATTACTAATCATAATATTGCCTAGGATTCTAAGAGTAGGTCACTTTCAAGGTCCTGTAAAAGGCAGGAGCCACTTCTAGAATGGTGGAATGTAGACAGAGGCGGAGGGGGACATGAAGGTATGAGGGTGAGCAGGCTCATAAGCAGTTGACAGCTTTGGAACTCCCTGCATGACCTTACATTCTCACTCCTGCCACCAACCCCACAAGTGGTAACTCCATATGGTGTGTCTGCCATGGATTAACATGAAGGCAGGTTTGAGCAAATACTTTTTCTTCTCGTTTTCTACGTGCCCACATGTTAGCTGTCAAGTCTGGAAAGTCACCCCTTCGTACCTTTCTCCAATGAGATTTGAAAAGGGTCAGTTGCCAGTTAGAAGTGGCAGCTTAGTACCAGATAATCGTGTCATGTCCAGATGTTACTGCAGTGCTCCTTGGCTTTTAGCTATCTGAACTGAATATGAATTTGGGAGCTTCAAGAGTTATGGCACCTTGCAATTTTAAAAGGACAACCAAAAAAGTCTAAAACGTAGTGTTTTCTAAAGCAACAACTAGCCAGTCCCAATCTCGATATGCTAATATTCAGAGCTCCCCTAAAATTGACTCTTGGTATTTATGTAAGCACCTTACCATATGTAAAACCTTATAAAAGTAATGATTAGTGGGGTTTACAGAGCATCTATATCCTTGTATGGAACATTTCACAGGGAATTTTTTTTGGAGGGGGGAAGGCAAGGCAATTGGGGTTAAGTGACTTGCCAAAGGTCACACATAAATCATATTTGGACTCAGGTCCTCCTTACTCCAGGGTAAGTGCTCTATTCACTGTATCACCTAGCTGCTCCTCAGAGGGAAATTTTGTATTTTTTAAAGCTAATTGGATACCTAATTTCCTTAATTGACTCAAAGAACACATGGCAATAATAATGATGAGAAATATAATAATAACTAGTACATTTATGAAGTGCCTACTATGTGCCAGGCCCAGTATTAAGCACTTCATAAATATGCCATTTGAACCTCACAACTCCAAGAAATAGATGAGGAAATGGAAGCAAATAGAGTTTAAAGTACTTATTCACACAACTAATAAGTGTCTAAAGTAGGATTTGAACTCAAGTTTTCATAACTCCAGGCTCAGCACTCTATAATGCCACCTTACTGCTATTGTAACATTAGTTGAAACAATGTTACCACCTCCTCTCAACTCAGTTAACCTCAATAACTCACTATATTACCTGTGGAAGCAAATATAGACTCATTTGTCACTTAAAACCCTTTGTGATCTGGGTCCAATCTATCTTTCCAGACTTATTCTGTACCACACTCCTTTATTCACTTTACATTCCAGTCGTACTGGTCTCTATTTCTACTTCTGTTGCATAACACTCCATCTCCCATCTCCTCACTTCTGCTGGCTAATCTCCCTTCCTCCACCTTCCCCTCTGTCTAAAATGCATTATCTTCTCATTTCTGGCTCTTAGAATCCCTAGGTTCAAGACTTAGCTTTTATCTTAGCACTGTGTTCCTCTTGCCTCCAGGTTCCAATACAAAATGTCCTGTTTGGCATTCAAAGCCCTTCATAACCTAGCCCCCTCCTACTTTCCTTGTCTTTTTAGACCTTATTCCCCAATGTGCATTCTCCAGTTCAGTGACACTGGCCTCATGGACGTTCTAAGAACAAGAACCTCCATCTCTCAACTCCTGGAATTTTCTGTAGGCATTGTCCATTCCTGGAACTCTCTCTCTTTTCCATGCCAACTACTGACCTTCTACAAGAAGCCTTTCCCCATCCCTCTTATTTCCAGTACCTTTTCTCTGTTGCTAATTTCCTGTTCATCTTATATAGCTTGCTTTAAACACATACATTTGTTTGCATGTTGTCTCCCCCATTCGATTATAAGCCCCTTAAGGGCAGGGCTTTTTGCATCTTTTTGCCTTTTTGTACCCTCAGTGCTTAGTACAGTTCCTGGCACATAGTAGGCACTTAATAAGCATTTACTGATTGATTCCATATGAAGTCTTTTCACATACTTCCACTAGCAATGACTCTCCTCATCCCCTAAGAGATCACCTAATAACTATTTTGCATATGGCTCTCTATCTGTGCACATTATCTCCCCCATAAAATGCCAGCATCAAGAGATGGGATTGTTTCACTACTGGTGATTTCCAGCCCTGACCATTATTGTATCACTTATTGAACTTATTGAACTTAAATCAAAAAATGGACCACGAACAGCCGGACAAGATCAAGGTTAGGAACCCTTGTGCTCAGAGAAACTTCCAGAGGGCAAACAGGTATCTTTGATAACCAGAGCCTTTTCTCCCTGTCCTACTTTCATCTCTACTACCTGGCCTTTACACAATTTCCTTCCTTTAATCCCTCTAAGAAGCAATTCCCTATTGTTCCTGTTAAGGAGCAGAATCTCTTTTTTTTCTAGCATAGTCCCACTTTCCTAGACTTACACTTATCCCCAGTATTTTATCTGTAACCCCTTGGACCTGGAGTTGACAGGATTTCTGTATTCATGTGAGCAGTCTACCAAGCCCTACAATAAAGAAAACTAACATTTATGTAAAACATCAGTTCTATTCATAGGTCATTAGATTTCCTTTCAAACAATTCACAGGCCATTAATAATCAAGACGTGTCTTTCAAGCATAGCTGTTTAAAGGACTGGATGCTATAAATCACTGAAGAGCTTGTGATGATTTACCCTGCTTGGGGGAGGGCATGGAAATCAGGATGGGGAAAGTAAAGTGTGAGAGATGATGGAGGCAGCAAGTTTAGGAATCAGGCATGGTCAGAGGCAGAGAAGTTTCCCAAGGTAATAGCAGTGTTTCCAGGTCAGCTGACAAATGAGAATGTGGTACTGCCAAAGGGGATTTGGGTAGTTTGTTTTAAAAAAAAAAGATGAGTTTTGATTTTGCCACACTATATTTAAAGTGATAGAGAAAAAAGCCATTTGGAAAATTCTGGAATTCAATTACTTATGTGGGATTGGATCATGAAAATAAAAACATTATTAGGCTTAAAATCATTTCCATTTTAGACATAGATGCATAGAGAGAGTGGTAATGCACCCTAATGGAAAGAGTACTGAATTTAGAACCATGGGACCTAGGTTTTAATCTCAGATCTATTACTTACATTAGACCTTGGACAAGCTGCTTAAATCTCTTTAGCTCTAAATAATATGTGATAATTTGCCATCTTCCTCTTACATTTGTATTAGGCATATAACAAATGTTTCTTGACTTCTTGCCTACTAGGAAGCTTTGGAGTATGAAAGGAATAGAGAATACTTTTCTGATTTTTAAAAAAATGGTATCTAGGACAGTGTTTTTCAAATTACATGTGACAGAAACTTATTAGGGCTTCTTCCACAGGCCATTGTTGCCCTTGTGTTTGCTATATGCTCTCCTTCCCCATCCTGAACCCTGGATGAATGAGTTTAACAATAAGCTGGCCCCTTTTCTTGAGTCATTTGTCCTGTTGTCCTATCAGAGATCTTATCCTATCCAAACCTCAGCCTTGGATTACTCCCACCATCTGCTGACTTCATTCCTACTCACATACAATGGAACAAAGCTGGAGACAATCATGAAATCATGCTGAGTGAGACAACATCAAAATAGGTTATATAACATAAAACTATCTTGTTTGCATATTGTTTCCCCCATTAGACTAACAGTTCATCGAAAGCAGGGACTGGGTTTTTATTTTGGTTTATTTTTTGCTCTCTTTGGAATCCCCAGAGTTTAGCACATTGCATGGTACATAGTTGATGCCTAGTAAATTAATTCTTGTTGATGATTTAGCTATGGGGACATTTTCCAGCTGCCATTAGGTCTTGGGTATTTGGTGAAATTCCTACCTCTTCCCATATTTAGTTTGTTTCAGGACATTTTTTCTGAACTAGGTCCCTGTCTCTTCTCTCTCCAAAGGATATTTCTTTCTTTCCTCTAGAGTAGTGCAGTTAGTAACTGCAATAAAAAAGCTCAGCAGAAAGTTAACTGTGGGAGTCCTTGCACTTACAGGCATAAAGCATGAGGTTATTGTCTGATAGAGACAAGAGCATTTTTCACTGTCTCATGTTCCAGAGCTACTAATTCAGTTTCCATTTCCCAGTCACACTGACAAGTCAGGTCTCCAGATCATGGCTTCATCTTTGCTCATCTATGGTCTTAGCATGGAGGAGATAGGATGTGCCTTTTCTAATTCCATATAACCCCAATCAATGTGTTTCCTTCCCTGATTATGAGTTGAAATCAACTAGGCAGAATTAAAGTGATGTGGTAAGAAAAATTGATATAAACCATTCCCCTAAAAGTCTGTAACATACTCTCACAATAGTACATAAAGACTCTAGGGAGAAAGTGAGATCACTTGTAGATAGTGATCCTACTTTTGACAAAAAGGTAACTCATGGTTCCTCATAGTCATGTTATTAGAGTCTCCAACGTGTTTCTTTTAGGTGTGACAGAGCTTTATTGCTGGAGTCTTTATGGGTTCCTGAGATAGGATGGTGATAAGAAATCCTTCAGATCTCTGAAGTTCACTAAAGTTACTCTTCTGAACTTGGGGTAGGGGAGAAGACCAAGACAGAGTCCAAGGTCTAGAGTTCTGCTCTTGCCTTACCCCTACCCCCAATTGATTTTTTCATAAGAGTAATGGAGGATTGCACATTTTCCTCTTTACATGCCCAAATTTTTCTATAATTCTGAACTAATTCCCTAGTTTTATACAAGATCTACAGTACATGACCATGCCCTTCAGACTCTCCAAATTGACCTCCATGTGGCCCCATTTCATTCAAAAGTTTTCAAGGACTTTTTCCATTTAATCTAAAGTCATTGATTTACTGATTTATTTACATTAATTGATACATGTTCTCACCCAATAAAGGTGTCCTGGCTAAATGTAGTGGGGCAATTTTGACCCTGCCCTTACAGCCATACCTTTGACTTCATTACAGTTGAGAACTCCTGGTGAGTAACCTTTTTTCCCAGTATGCATCAGCACCTTCTCTGCAACTTACAGACTTAAATATTTGACTGGACACATTCAGAATTTAAATGACCTGAGCAAGGTCACTCAGTAAATAACTGTCAGAGGCATTACTTGAAATCAGGGGATCCTAACCTGCAAGGTTGTACTATATATCTGTTATGCCATATTGCGTCTTTATATATCAATATAAAGTAGAAATTTAAAAATTATTCAAACAACCAAACCCTGAATGTTCCGATCCTATTATGTTAATATGTATTATTTCAATTTCTCTCCTCCCACAGGGACGTGGATTTTTTTTAAAAAATTTATTGATAAAAGGAACTATTCCAAACACTGTAGGAGATTCAAATATGAGAGAGCATTTCCAGAGAAGGGCAGTTTTTATGGGAGAGTACTTCTCAATTATTTATTATGTATATTCCATGTAATAATCAGTTTAAGAAACTGGGGATGATTAACTGGAGAAGAGAAGAATAAGGAGGGATATGAGGGGCATCTTCAAGTATTTGAAAATCTGTCAGCTGAAGAGGGATTTGACTTGGATTTAAATTTTTTATACTTTGGTTGCTTCAACTATAAAGCAGGGATATTAGTGTTTATACCACCTATCTCACAGGGTTGTGATGAGGAAAGTACTAAAAGTACTATATAACGGTGAGCTATTTTTATAGAGACATGGTAGATGAAAACAAGCTGTAACATGTTACTGAAGATGACTGATGTGAGTAGTGTCAAAGACCTCATCCAGGAACTATATGTCTAGCCAAGATGGCAAACTGGTCATGTAGTTTAAATGAAGAGAACAGATAGACATTCAGAGTCATATATCACTACCCTGGAGACACAAAAACAAGAAAAAAAAAAGATTTCCTATAAATTACCCATTGAGGATTGTCTATGTTCAATGAGGATTTATGACAGGAACAAGAGTCTCTTGAAATGAAGCTTCTGCTCTGCATCTGTGGAGGAAGTGCCCATGCTGCTGAAATCATTGATTCACCTGTCTGCTGCTTGGCTATGGATGAATATAAAGTAATCTGCCTCCTGGAAGTTTTCTTTTTTGCGGGCTTCAAGCTGTCATTTGAAGGTGAAACAAGCAGCAAGCTGAAGCCTTTACTGACAAATTTCAGTTAAGAACAGATTTCACAAGCTGTGATTAACTTTCTCTAACTTAAGCAATGGAAAAGGAAGAATTTGTGAACTAAGAGAATAAGCATCAGAACACACAAACTAATATGTTAGCTAATATCTCCCATGGTGAACTTTCATATTTTTAGAAGCACTGCAATTTTCCCATAGTTCCACTATTAAGTGGAATCGAATACCTTTATGATGGAACAATTTATGAAACCCTTTTATGTTTATTCGGAAGTGCTTTCTTATTGTTGAACAAAAGATTCCCTACAGAAGATCAAGTCCTGCCCCTTTCAGATTTCTTTATTAATACTTAAATTTCATTTGAGTAAAGAAAATAGCTCTCAGGAAATGAAAGAGGTACAAATAAAGCAATAAAACAAGCATGAGATGATGAGGAGGGTCAGAAGAAGAAGGAGGGACCAAAAAAATATTGTTTTTGGCTTGCCTACTCACATAGATGTAAGAATCAACCCTCAGAAATAGCTGAATAAAATCAGACCAAATTAAGATGCTATGAATATGAAAGCAGAATTAAACAATTATAGCCATCAGTATAAGTAAAAAATGATAAAATGATGAAGAGCTACTGATTTAAATGATACTGTCTTTGATGTCAGAGACCATTTCCTTTAACCTGTGTTGGAACAGAATTTGTGGGTATGAATAGTGAGAAAATAACCCTTGAAACTTCAATACTTCAGTGCACCCATGATCGTTATTAATGTTAGGAGTCTGTCCATCAGTGAAAATCACAACCTGTCCTTGATTTCTTATCCCTATCCTTCTATAAATCAGTAAATATTTACTAAAAGCTTATTATGTGCTAAATTCTGGGGATACAGAGAAAGGCAAAAAGACAGTTCCTACTCTCAATCTCAAAGTATAATGGAGAGACAACATGAAAACAAATAATTCTTTATATTCCCATTCGGCAAGAGGAAGACACAAAAATTTAAGGTGATGCAAGTTGTCAAAGCAGTGTGGAGAATAAAATAATTCAGCAGAAAAATAGAGGAGAGAAAGGATCCCTGAAGGAGAAAAATTTCTGATCAAAAGAATTCCAACACAATGAGAGTATAATATGCATTAAATACAGAACAAAAGCTTACCTGCTGTTAATACAAGGCATGACAGAATGGTTAAAACAACAGAAATAACTGAAATTCTTAACTTCTTTGAAGTACCTGGAAAGTATCAGTTCTGGGTAGGACATATAATTACTGGTTTAAGAATACTTGGCTATAGAAAATGCCTTCCCAGATTTCTCTCTGATAAAAGCTATTTTTTAACAAACAATATCATATATTTATTATTGAAGGATGCAAACATTAGCAACCTCTCAAACTATAGTCCAATTGCATGTTTATTTATGTTATATAACGCATTCACAGCTCATATCACAGACTTAATAAAACTAATTTCAAAAATACAATATTTTGGCTAAGGAGCAAAACATTGCTGGAGCATCTAGAACAGCTTGTTTATTGTTTCCATGATTACTTAATAAGTCACCTAAAATCATCCTTTTATTTATTGTGCTTTCATTGATTATCACAAATCCTTTGATCCAGTTTCACAATTGTGACTTGGTCATATGTGGCAATTCTAAGACAGATAGATCGATGCATACATATGTATGTATATATTATCTAAACATAGTGAGAACACTAAAGTATTTGTCCACATGGAAGATTTGTCCACATCTAATTCAGTTTTCCAATGAAACTACGATGCCATTATAATAATCTTAAGAACCATTGATATAAAATATGGTCTTTTTCATGGAGCTAGGTCAAGTACAGCTCTTCCTAGCTTTAAATAATTTTTATCACAACTTCTAAATAGAACTAAATATGACTATGAAGAAAAAGAAAGAGTCATATCAAAACATCATAGTAGTCACTTGATATTTATTGGGGGAAATCAATTTATATAGCTGCATTTAAAAAAGCATATTTAAAAATAGGTACTTCATCATATGGACAACTAGAGAGTACAACCATTAGAGAACTGAACTTGTAAGACCTTAGTTCAAATTCAGCCTAGATGGTTAGTTACTAGCTAGGGAAGTGGCTTAAACACTGTCTCAGTTTCCCCAACAGTAAAATAGGGATCATAATAGCACCTACCTTAAAGGAGCGTTCTGAGGATCAAACAAGATGATATTTATAAAGCTCTTTGAAAACTTAATGCTAGCTATTATTATATAAAAATGTTATCTATTGATGTCAAATTATAATTTGGATTCAATGAGCATACAATTTTTAATATATGCCAAAGCAAAATATAGGCTGGAGACTTTGAACTTGGGAATTAAATTGAATCAGTGGGTAAAGGTGATACTCACAAATACCTTGGTTTTCTCCAGGCAAGGCTGGAGAAACTGTCTCAATTGACCTTTATATCCAAACTTTATAAAAAAAAAAAGAATAAGAGAATGAGATGATGATGTTAACTAGCGCCCAACATTTATACAATAGTTATGGTTTTAAAAACATTTCATATGCATTTTTTCATTTGATCCTTCCAGAAACCTATGAGGTAATAGTGCATATATTGCCCCTCCTCTTCTGTAGACCCATTAACAAATATTTGTAAAATGCCTACTCTATGCCACTCACTCTCCTAGGTGCTGGGAATATGAAGACAAAAAGAAATCCTTGTCCTTATGGGGATTACAAATGAGAACATAGGTTCAACAAGACTCCAGTGAGGTTCAGTCACATTTCCCCAAAGCCATAGCACTATGAGATCAGAAAACTGGGATTAAAACCCAGACTTTAAGACTACAAATCCAGTGTTCATTTTATAACATTCTACCTTAAAATACTAGGTAAATATGAGATATTATTATGAGAAACAGAAGATCACTTCTAAAACATACTCATAGGCAATTCAGTTTTCAGTTGTGTAAATGCCTGGTGTAAATAATTTGCGCCTCTCATCTGATAGCCACCCAGTCAGCTGGACTTCAGTTCTGTATTAGACAAAGCCTATGTCTTATATACTGTGCCTGTGTGGGTGGTATATGAGAATGCCTATTCAGGTCAGCCTGATTGTTTGCTGAATAGAAAATGGGGCACCAGCAGGCTCTCAAGAATAGCAGCAGCTATTTTGTGGCAACCAAAATTCATAGGACAAATCCCCTTTATTTTTGACATGGTCTCTCTGAAAGCTAGAATTCTCTCTCTTTTTTTAATCTGCCCTGAGGTTCATAAAATTCCATTATCTGCCTTCCATTTTTCATTTATATCTATCTTAATATTTATTAACTAATCTCTTCTGGTCATGTCCTGTTATTTAAAAGCTAAAAACAAAACATCTAAGGAGCTGTCCAGATTGTTTTGCATTGCACTTTCGTTGTATCTGATGAATATTGATCACATTTAATACTAGATTATATTCATCATACTGAAATATTAGATTGTAGGTCTCATTGATTGGGGCTTCTATTTATTCCGCTATAAAATGGGATTTAATTGGCAACCTGTTGAGTTAGAAATTTTAGAAGATAATAATTTGCTTGCACTTTGTACTAACTTTACATGTAATTGGCACAATTGATTTTCTAAATAGTGATTCCCCCCCTTTTTTTTAAGGTTTTCAATATCTTCTTATGCTGAAACCAGACAGGCTTTCCTTCTCTTCCCAAAAGTGCTACACACACACACACACTTCCTCCTCTTTTTCTTCAACACAGCTAAACATTTTCCCTTTTCAAATGTAGAGAGGCTTGGATGCTGTGAAAACCTAGGTCATACATAACATGCTTTGAGATGTGAAGGGTCGGGGAGGGGGAGTGAAGTGTGAGTCATAGCATGAATTTTTGAATAATGTACTTTGAAAAGCAGAACAAATCATTTTTTCTGATGCTCCTAGACTAATAGTTGCCAAGTGATTGCCAGGCTAGTTACTTGCCATTTCTGAAACTGATGGAGGTAATATGCCCCTCTTTTCTTTGGAGTTATTTGTGATTCAACATTAATGTTTAAAAGAAAGAGTACTGCAAACCTATAGAAAGATGCCTACAGGAAATATCCTGAAACTCTAAGTGAAATCATTGAGAAGATAGTGCCATAGCAGATAAGAATACTATTAGTTGAGAAGCTCTGGATCCAAGCCCTATTCATGATGCACATTGGATATGTGACCCTGGAAACTCTCCAAGACTATAAGATGCAGGACAGGTACTAATTGACCTTGCTAGATGGAGTTTCCTCATTAGGAGCTCCTTATGGCAATAAAATCACAGATTCTGCTCTACCCAAAAAAGCTGCAGCTATCTGAGCTAGGAAACTAACATATTCCATATATATATATATATATATATATATATATATATATATATATATATATATATATACTGGAGACCATAAATAGTGCCCAGGCCAAGAAAACTGATTATTATAGGATGAACAGTAGCCCTATGAGGAGATAAGATGAACGAGCAAAGATCAGCAGACAGAAAAACAAATTCAGAGGGAGTATGTGTGAGGAAGCTACTTACTCATTTTAGAAAAAGGATAATTATTTTCTGGGGCTGAAAGATGTAGAAAAAGTAAAAAGGTTAACTGAATGGAGGAAGGATTATCATTTTTTTATCATGACCTGTATGAAGGCAATGCTTACATTCTTCCTCCTCTCTTACAAAGGGAGAAGAGACAATGTTTTACCATCAGTCATCTGAAGTAACAATTAATTACAGAGTTGATCAGAGAAATGAAATCATATCTCCAGCCCAAGATACTGTGAAGTTTTTAGCTGGATTTCAGAAGAGGCATTATTTGATTATTTGTTTATATTTACTCAAGAATTTCCTCTGACTAGACTATTCCTCAATTGATAAATGGTCAAAGGATATGAAGAGGCAGTTTTCAAAGTAATCAAAGCTATCTATGGCCATATGAAAAAAATGCTCTAAATCACTACTCATTAGAGAAAGGCAAATTAAAAAAAAAACTCTGACCTACCACCCCACCTCTATCAGATTGCCTAATAAGACAGAAAAGGAAAAAGACAAATGTTGAAGGGAATACAGAAAAATTGAGACACATTCACTGTTGGTGAAGTGGTACACTGATTCAGCCATTCTGCAGAGCAATTTGGAACTATGCCCAAAGGACTATAAAACCATGTCTACCCTCTGACCAAGCAGTATCACTAGACTTTAACTTAAAAAGACAAAGGTCTCTCACTGCATCTGGGGCCATCCCCAGTCATCCTGATCCATATCTTGCTACCAGACCCAGATGACTCACAAGAGAGTGAGACTAATGACTTTGCACAGCCCTCCCTCATTTAAATTCAATTCATTTGGAAATCATGGCATCATCTTCCTGATGTCATGAACATCTTCAAAAATGCAGGACAAGCAACAATCAAAAACAAACCACCACTAGGTATGTATCCCAAAGAGATTTTTTAAAAAGGAAAAGGACCTATATGTGCGAAATTTTTCATAACAGCTCTATTAGTGGTGGTAAAGAATTGAAAATTATGGGATGTCCATGAACTAGAGAATGGCTAAACACATTGTTGTATATGATTGTGATGCAATACTATTTTGCTATAAGAAACGATGAGCAGGATGTTCTCAGAAATACCTGGAAAGACTTAGATGAGTTGATACAAAGTAAAATGAGCAAAACCAAGAGAACACTGTCTACAATAACAGCAATACTGATCACCTGGGGTTGATTTATTTTTTGCACCTTAGCTATTCACAGCACCTTAGCTATCCCCTTTTGCACCTTTTGCACCTTAGCTATTCACAGCAATACAGTGATCCAAGATAATTGGGAAGGACTTATGATGAAATGTGGTATCCATCTCCAGAGGAAGAACTGATGAATTCTGAATGCAGATCAAAGCATACTTTTTCACATACTTTACTTTTCTTGTATTTTTATCTGAGTTTCTTTCACAACGTAACTAATATGGAAGAGTGTTTCACATAACTGCACGTGTATATCCTATATCAGATTGCATGCCTTCTCAATGTTGGGGGGAAGGAAAGGAGAGAATCTGGAACTCATTTTTTTTCAAATGAATGTTAAAGTTGTTGTTACATGTAATTGAGGGAAAATAAAACATTATTTTAAAAAAAGAATTTGCTCTAAAAACATTGACTTCCTTGAATCAATTATTTTTGTAAGGTGGGGTTGGGTCATTAAGGTGACAAGGGCTTGGAACTCTCAGTTTAGCTATGGTTTCCCTTTTTGGTCCTCGTTTCAAAAATATCTTATATATTTCAGAAGACATGTCTCTTTTAGACAAATTATTCTTTTCTAGGTTCTTTAAATCATACTGGAGATAACCTAATTCCAGTCAAAGAAAGTTATTCTTTTAGAAAATATATTAGTCCCACTGACCTTGACTACACAGGCATGGTGTTCAAGTCACTGACTGACACTTGTACTATATACCACATAATATAAACTAGTTATCATTATCATTATTGTCATCTTTCAGCAGCCATATGGAGAGGCAGAAAAATCTAGGAATTAGGGAAACAGAAAAGGGCAAGTCATTAATAAGTCCGGCAGTGAATCAAAGTAAATACAGTATTTATGGTTGTGATGAATTTAAACCATTAGCAAATGAGAAAGGCAGCCTCCAAGGTCTTTTGATGTCTAGCTGCCCTAAAGCTATAGAAAGCTACTACCATCTGGTTACATAAGGTATTTTGAGTACAAGTTTAAAAAAACTACAGGATGAGTTGAAAGAAGCAATCTACTTAATCCTGGGAAGGGAAAAGAAGGCTAAATTTGTGATTAGCAAAATGTAAAAATCAATTAGCAAGATACTAGAATCAGAGAATCTGAGAGTTGTGATGGACTCAACAGACCAACAGCCATTTAGTCCAATTCACAAATGAAAGAATATCCAAAAAAACCTGACAAATGATCATCCAACATATGTATGACAATCTCTAAGAGAGAAGAGGGAGCTCACTAACTCCCACCTAGGTACCAAATTATACATAGCATTTATTTGTTCAAATACAACAGAACTTTAGAAACATCATAGTGGTTAATATCTCTGCTTAGTTTTTAAGTAATGAGGTTGCAATCTGTGTTGATGCAGGAACTTCCAATGCTGGTAATTCCCCATGTTTGGAATATTACAGATCATGTGTTTCCTATCCTTGTCAAGCCAAAACTGTAAGGTGATGGCATTTCCTAGGGGAACCACTTTTGCAAATTTTAATGTCATTGAATTAGGAATATTTGGGGAGATATTTTAAAATGTAAATTATTTCCCCACTTTTAGAGTCACAAACTACACATACAGAACATATAGTTACTCTTCTTAAATATTTGTCTGATTATTCTGAAATAAATGTCAATGAAAGTTTACTCTTTTAGTTTTTCCTGTGATTTGTAAAGTCTTTATTCTTCTACCTGAATTCTTCTATCCTTGTTGATACTAACTAAGGTGCCCAAGAATAGCCCAGCTATGACTTTTCTAGTTGCTCAAACAATTTAATATGTTCTGATGGAGAAGACTCTCATTTGTAAATCTTACATTCAGTATGGGATGCGGTAGACTTTTAGAGTTAGATAGAACTTTAGAGAACACCCAGTGTAACCTCATGATTTTTCAAGAATTTCCAAAGGAGAGGTATTAATGATAGCTTTAATCATTCATGTGGGGCTTCATTTATAAAGCAATGAGTAGCAAAATGTTTTCAATAGATGACCTTTTGTAGAAGACCTTGGAAATGATATAAATTCAGATAATTTCCATTATAGGAATCCACTGGGAATGTTTGAATTTTGTTTTCAATTTTCTTAATTATTGTAGATCAGAACATCATCTTTTGTACACTAAAATAAATAATTTGTCAACAGGAGACTTGTGAAATTGGATCTTGGTAGACAATTGTGATGAAAGATTTTGACAAGTATATATTTTGGACATTTTATGTCCAAAAACATACAAAACCAAGATGGAGACTTTTAAAAGTTCTGTATGCAGGAAAATTGGTAATAGCAGATTACTGGTCCTTTTTAGAATAGCCTCTCTCCAAATTTATATAATAGTCTTTGTCTCCACTTTGTAAAGAAGTGGTTCTATCTTTGTAGAAAATGAAAACACAGCTGAAAGTTTAACATAGATATAACTTGAAAGTAAATTCTACAAATTTACACTTCATACAAATGCTCTGAGTAGTTTTCTTTTATCTAAATATGCCTATAAATTTAGCAGCTAACTTGGGTTTCAGCTATAACTAGTCCAGATTCTGCTCAGCAATCAATACTTTGCTGAGAATACAAAGATAATAAAACAAATATGGTTATTATCTGTAGTTTTGGTGTGTGCCTAGAATATACCTTTTTATAAGAGAACCTCTTTAAGATAAATTTATCATTTGTATTTAGCATTCTTTTAAAAAAAACATTTTGAGTTCTGAATTCTTTCCACCCCTCCTGCCCCTCTGCCACCCATTGAGAAGGGAAGAAATGTGATATCAATCATACATATGAAATCATGTAAAACATTTCAGATTATCCATGTTCCAACAAATGAAACAAAAAATAAGAAAAATGAAGAAAATGAAAAAAATATGCTTCAGTCTGTGCCCAAACCACATCAGTTCTCTTTCTGGAGGTGGATATCATCTTCAGAATTCTCTTGGATTATTTTATTTATCAGAATAGATGAGTCATTCACAGTTGATCATCATATAATATTGCTGTTACTGTATGCAATGTCTTCCTGGTTCTGTTCACTTCACTTTGCACGAGTTCATATAAGTCTTCTGAGGTTGTTCTAAGATTATCCTGCTCATCATTTCTTATTTGTTATTGTTCAGTTGTTTTAGTTGCATCTGACTCTTTTATCCCAAATGGGATTTTTCTTGGCAGATGCTGGAATGGTTTCCCATTTCCTTCTCTAGCTCATTTTACAGATGGGGAAACTGAGGCAGTAAGATTTAAGTGACTTGCCCAGAATCACACAACTAATAAGCTTCTGAAACCAGATTAGAACTCAGAAAGCTGAGTTTTTCTGAGACTGGATTTGAACTTGGATTTTCCTGACTCCAGTGTTCTATCCATTGTACCACCTAGCTTCCCATGTTCAAGACTTAGGGAGATGATAATTCTAGTGTACACTGACCTAATCAGAACACATCAAGAGGACTGTGTTCATTTCTGGGCATCACATTTTAGGAAGGACATTAATAAACTAGGAAGAATACAAATGAAGACAACCAGGATGTCAAAAGACCTCAAGACAATACTGTAAAAGGATTAAGTTGGACTTCAGGCCCTTATCACATTTTCCCTGTACTATTGCAATAGTGTCCTGGAAGTTAATGTTTCTGCCTTCCGGGCTCTTTTCTCTCTAATCCAGTGGTTTTCAACCTCCCTAATGCTGGGAGCCTTTAATAGTCATATGTGGGCATATCTGCATGCGGGCGGACCCGCCTGGAGACAGAAGAGTGGTGTCTCAGTTCCTAAGACCATCAGAAATATGTGTTTTCTGATGGTCTTAGGTGACCCTTGTGAAAGGGTCGTTTGAGCCCCAAAGGGGTTGCAACCCACAGGTTGAGAAGCGCTGCTCTAATCCA
The DNA here is from genome assembly GCA_028646575.1 of Pseudocheirus occidentalis. Taxonomy (NCBI): domain Eukaryota; kingdom Metazoa; phylum Chordata; class Mammalia; order Diprotodontia; family Pseudocheiridae; genus Pseudocheirus; species Pseudocheirus occidentalis. Next base: position 116,436,025 of record CM053593.1, read on the forward strand.
TCCTTTATCAAGCTATTCCTAAAGCATAGATTCAAATTAAGACCTTTGCTCATGAAAGTTCAGTGGCTTCCCACTATTGGCATTTAAAGGTTCTTTACAACCTGGTCCCAGACTACCTTTCTTATTCCTAATATTGTAGGTTTATTCCTAATTATTTCCTTTCACACACTCTATGATCCAGTCAAATGGATCTTCTTGCTGTTTCCTCACAGAAAATACTCCATCTTCCCTCTCACTGTAGTCATGACACACACTGTCCCTCAATCTGACTCTTAGAATCCCTAGCTTCCTCCAAATTTCAATTCGAGTCCCACCTCATGTATTAGGCTTTTTCCTAATCTATCCAGCTATTAGTGCTTCTCTACCAAATTAGCTTTTATTTATTTTGTATTTTTAACATTCTTATATTTATATAATTCTTAGCATAATGTCTGGAAAATAGCAGTAATTAAAACTAATTAAAAAGCTAAATAAAACTAATAAAAAACAAAAAAGTAGTAATTAAAAGTAATAAATGTTATTTGACTGACTATATGTTCTTGTACCCCAAGTAACATATAAACTCCTCAATAAAACAGGAATCCTTCATTTTTGTCTTTGCATTCCTAGTATCTAGCAAATAGTAGATGTTTAATAAATGCTTGTTGATTAGTTCATTGGTTGAAGGAATTGGAAATATTTAGCTTGAATAAGGGGGTTCATTGGTAGAAGATGAAGCTAGGTCAATTTAAGCTTCATATAAGGAAAAACTTACTATTAGAAGTGTCCCAAAATAGTGGACTCCTCTTGGATGTTAGACCTTTCTTTGAAGGTCTTCAAGAAAAAGCCAGATGACCATTTGTCAAATATAATACAGAGGATATTTTTCAAGTAGTAATTGGACTGGATGGCCACTGAAGTCCCCTCCAACCCTGAGACTTTTATAATTATCCACCACTGGGATTCTATTAGTGTTGACTATGAAGAGCTGGGACTATTCTTGTTTATCTTTAAATAACAGCTTCATCCATTCTGCCCATCTTGACATTTTTGTTCTAAACTTCATGATCCCTTGAGATTCCTTGGTGTATAACAACGCTGCTAAAATAATAGTTTGTACACTATTAATATATAAACTTTTGAGAACCAAAAAGTAAGCACAAGTACCATGTATCATATAATATATCAAGTAGATGTTTCTTATGGTCAAAGGGATGTACTGAACAATTCATCTATCAGTTAAATAAGTTACAGATCAGATAAAAATGTAAGTTTCAGCACCTACAATCTACCAGTTTTCTGATGGTTATTGACTATTTGATGGTTGTTTTATTCATGGTAGCTGCAAAAGGTGTCATCTATCAAGGAAGTAAAAATCTCTCAAGAGGGTCACATGATATGTATGGCTCAAGAGGCTGCACTGTACTTTTTTCCTATTTAAATTGTAGAAGACATTTAAAATTAGCAAACGGAGAAATGAGGTTTCTCAAATAAATCTTTTAAAAATTAATGTTGAAATAGATGTTTGCTTATTAAAACAAATGTCTAACCTTCAAAGAACCATGTACATATATTGTTAAAGGCATTGTCTAAAAGAATAAACCCATATTTTTATGTCTAACAAAATTTTATGTCAACACTACAAATTTTTTAATTAACATTTTAAATTTAAAATTAACATTAAATATAAAAATTTTAAATTAACATTTTTAAAAAATTTTAAAAATTAACAAAATTTGCTAGTTAGAATTTTATGTCAACACTACAAAAATTTTTTGCATTGCAGACAATATGATTACTGTGATATTTTATATTTAAGACTAAAATGCAAAGACTAAAGACTTCATTTTGTTTCCTTTCACATGCAAATATCACAAGGAAATAGGAAGGTTATTAATGTAGGAATTCAACAGAGAAATCCCACAAATGATTTTTAAATGTAATTTTAAATTAAATAATATACTTTGTCCTTTGCTGAGAGAAATGGCAAGGCAGAGATGTCACCAAATAGATGCAAGGTGGTCAGCTACATTGAGTGTAAATAATGATCAGTGAAATTAATGTGTCCTTTACAAGTAATGACATTTCCAGGTAGACACTCAAGCATTTAGACTTCCTTTTCTTGAAACATGTCTAGTAGTTATAGGTACACATTATTTCTTTTTATTTCTGGTCTGAAATTGCTTTTCATATATTTCACAATAGATGAAGGAATCAATCTTAGCAGGATACAATAAACTTCAGACTTCATTAAAAATAATTATAGTCTTCCATGAACCCCTGCATTTACCTCCACTGTTTCCCTTCTTCCCTTTCTCTTATTTCTTCTGACTCCTTTCTGGCCATTTGGTTTTTTAAGCTTCTCTTTTAAACCTCAGTCTGCATAATGACTTTTCAAATGAATTTTAGATCTCACCTTTCTTGAGTAATTAGGTTTTCTATTGTTTTTACGGTAATTTGAGTTTTCTCTGTCACTAGAACCAAAAGTCAATTTGAAAATCTGTATTTAGGGAGTTAGCTTAGCATAATGAGTTGTAATATACAGCCTATTTTGACTCAATATACAAGTGTTATGCCTTTAATCTATATTGCTAATATCTATATTATACAGACACATTACATGGATTTATGAAGCTTTCCCTGATTACCCCCCAGACTTATATACTTCCCCCTTCTCATTTTTTTCCTGAAGCTGTTTATCTTAGCTTTTCCCAGTCCCTTTCACTTCCTTCTTTATATTTGCTCAACTATGTGCATGTTATCCATCCTTCACCCAGGCATCCAATATAAGCTTCTTGAGGACAAGAACAGTTTTGTTTTTGACTTTGTATGACCAGTGCCTAATGAAGTATCTTATATAAGATACATCCTTAATAAAGATCTTAAACTGACTCAAATGTACACAAGACAAATTCAGTGCAATTACACTGCAGGGTATTAGATATAGACATGGTGAATTGGTTCCTGTTAGGATGGAAGATATATTCCAGTGGCACATGGTGTTGTCATTATATTACTGGATGGGAAATAATTTAGGAACCAGAGTTATGCATTTTTGTATGCCAGAAAAGTGAGAAAACAGCACAAGATGTTGAATATGGTGGGGAAATATACATCTTGCAATCATGGTACAGAAAAAAGGGCATTTAGAAGCCCAATCTGTGCTAAATAAGACAAGGGAAGAGAAAGTGTGCAATAATAAAAAGAACATAAATTTATATGACTTTTATAGGTGAGCATAGAACCCATTGGTTGGTTTTTAAATGTTTTATAGATCCTACATTTTACAATTATTGTCATCTCATCAGATCCTCACAATAACCCTAGGAGATAGGTGCCAGTATTATCCCCATTTGACAGATGAAGAAACTGAGACAAGCAGTGATTAAGTAATTTGCCCAGGGTTATACAACTAGTAAGTATCTGAAACGAGATCTGAACTCAGGTCTTCTTGACTCCAAGACTAGAATGCTATCTATTACATCACCTACCTGCCTTTAGATTCATCCAGTGTTCTTTCCAAGATAACTCTATCTCTTTTCTTAACCTCTGTTACATCATACAAAAAGTGAGGAGTTTAGATAAGGTGATTCAAATTAATTTATCAAATATTTATTGAATAGTTGCTATGGTCAAGACTCTGGACTAGGTTCTTGATAAGTTCTAAGGTCCTTTCCCATACTAGGGATTCTCTTTCTATAATTTTCATTTTTTCTCATGTACTAAAATGTCTCCTTTTCACTCTTTTCTATTTGTGCTCAATTTTGAGAATTCTGTAGCTTGTTTTGATTAATTAGATGATTTATCATAAGTGCTGAACTTTAAAATAGATATTAATATTATCTCTTTGAACTCCTAGGTGCAGAAGTGACATACATTGACATGAATGCTTACAACAAAGGTCGGCTCCAATCATCCTTCTGGATCGTTGATAAACAGCACATTTACATTGGTAGTGCCAGCTTGGACTGGAGGTCACTAGGGCAGGTAACTTTTCCATATGATATCACTTAAAGAATATGCGATGTCCAAAAACTTCCTATCACAAAACCCTCCACCATGGCTTGGGGAAATCAAATAATTTTCTAGTATGTTTTTTTTGTATTTTAATCAGTGTATTAGTGATAGTTGTGACTGTTCATTTCATGTGAAAATGTTAAATCCTTCATTAGCAGAATCATTGTAAAAGAAATAAGCCATTTCTCCAAATGTGCCTCTAAAAAGCTATATACAGTTGGAGCATCACAAAACAGGTTGGTGCATAATGTAAATTAATCTAATTCAGCTTTTCCAAATGAGATCAAGCATTTTATGAAAATGAAGAATGCAGTCATTTGTAATCCATGACTCTTTTATTTCATTACATTTTACTGTTTATAATAAGTCAATTTATTTCTCTGATAAATTTCAAAATGAATTAGCAGTTTTCTTACTTTCCAGTTTTTAGCAATGGGTTTTCCAAAGTCTTACAAAGCTTTTATTGTATATAATACAGTTTCAGTAAACTAATATATATTAAAGGTAAGCCACACTAAATTTAAAAAATCTTTGTCTTGTCATCAGTCAGGTAATTCTGTCATTTTATACAAGGTGTCCCAAAAGTTGTATTGCAATCTTCAACTTTAATAGCTGAAAACTTCACTAAGACTTTTGAGATACCCTGCATATGGTTTATCTAGAGAACATGAGACTTCCATTATATAGGCATACAAAGCTAACAGCAATGTAAAGTTCAGAGCCAATATTTTTATTTTATATTATGTATTTTTATATGTCATAAGAATATAATATTATATATTATAAATATATTTTATCCAAAGGTTTAAAATTTCATGTTATTTAAAACTGCAAGTGAATTTAGTGAGGCAGCATGTTCTAGAGTCATAGTTGCTGGGTTCAAATCTTGCATTTGGCACATATTACTGGTGTGACCTTGGACAAGCACTCAGCTTTCCTGAGCGTCAGTTTCTTCAACTGGAAAAAATTAGGGAACTGAACTGGATGGCCTCTGAAATCCCTTCTTTCTTTCAATCTGTGACCTTATAAAGAAAAGGAATTATATTTCCAGATATTTACCAAGTCATCTTGAAGAAAAGAAAACCTTAATGTCATATTAAGTAAATCTTTAGGGTTGGTTATTGGACCACTTATCCCCCAACTCCCATCTTCTCATTCCTTCTACCACGTACATGAAACCGTATGTGTTTCTGTCCTGGTATGTAGAGGATACGAGTAGGTTGAGATTGTGCCTGTGTAAGAGGTAGTTTGGTTTAATGGAGAGGACACTGGACCTATGTTCAAATTCTAGTTCTTATTGGCAAGTCTTTTTCAATCGAATAAGAGAAAGATTAATAATACTTTCATTATTAACCTTTTCTTTTTATTATCAACTGAAGATTATTATAAGGAAAATGTTATGTAAACATAATGTGTCATGCAATATGTACTTCAGGGATCCATGATTTAACAGGGTGAAATATTCCTTTCACTGAAACTACAACATCATTTGAACACTGTTGCAATTGTTTACAATGTAGTCTCACCTTTATTCTTCAAAATTGATATTGATTCTTTCTTCTCCCTAGCAGATAAACTAACTGTCCTCAGACAGATCGCTAATAATAACTTGATGATAATGATAAGACCTTTTCATGGGGCTTTAGTTTGCACAGCTCTTTGCATGCATCATCATATGTGAGCTTCAAAACAATCAGGAACTACAGCTGTTATCCCTAGTTCAGAGATAAAGAAACTCAGTTCAACAAAGTTAAGTGACAATCTC
>CM053593.1:116446785-116452103 GCA_028646575.1 Pseudocheirus occidentalis
GATGCCGAATACTAGAGAAAGAAAGGAAAGGAGTGTCATAGTAACATCAAACTCTTGAAGAAAAAGAAGCATTTTAGAATCTATCCCCTCCAGGGTGAGGAAAGAGATGTAGTAGGGTTACTGAGTTCAGACTTCTTGGTGAAAAGAAGATGCATGGTCTATAGGCTGGAGGAACTGCAAGGGCATAAGCCAAAATATGGGAGAAGCAAAAGACCTGGTCTTTGTGGAGATTACAAGTCCAGTGAAAAGGGCCTAATGACTCTATTTGTGTCCCTTCCCCTTCCCCCTCCAGAAGAGAATCCAAGCTTTTAAGGTAGTAACAAAAGGTTACTAACATAAGAGATCTTCATGCTTCCTTGGTGTTAAAGTAGAAGTCATGGAAATATTAAGGAGTTGCCTCTAGGAGCCCTAGATTCTTTTACATTCCAAGATACTTATGTGATGAAGTAAGTCATAGGATACAATGTAGTTAGAGATAAATGTAATCAATGGAGAGAGAGAGAGAGAGAGAGAGGTATAGGAGCATGATAGTATGAGTCCAGTTCTAGCATCAAATTCCACACTTACTAGGTGTGACCATGGCCAAGTCTCTTAATCTCTCTAAGCCTCTGTTTCCTCAGTAATAATACCTGTAGTACCTGCTTCATACTAAAAGACTCGTGAGATGAAATATGTAAAATGTTTTGCAAACTTTAAAGTGCCTTTGGAATGCTCATTATTACATATAAAGGTATTTTTAATTGTCTGAATTACCTTAAACTCACCTGTGCTATGGGTTATGAGTTGAAAAGAATAGGCTGTCAAAATTATCCCCCCCACACCTTCTTTATGGTTGTGGAGCTCCTTCTAAAGTCACAGCCACTGGGGGGCCATTTGGGAAGAATGAGAATCACCGTCACATTTTTCCACATGGGCGTCTTATTTTGCAAAGGCTCTTGGGGTCCTGAGAGCACCATGAAGGAGAAGAAAAATGAAATACTAACAAAACTAAACAAAAAACTCCAGCTAGTATGTGAGTTAGAAAGAATGGAACAGCAGTATCCAAGCCACAGGATTATGTGGGTGTGAGCCTGCAAAAAGAGCAGGGAAGAAAAGTGAAATTCTCCTGGTTTTTAAAAAGCTATAGCTTGAAACTTTCCAAAGAAATGTATCTAAAATTATGATTCTCCTAAATAATATTTTGAAATAGGAGAGAAGTCACTATGTTCATTGATAATGAGAACTATGAAAATGAATACAGGAGGAGGATTTTGTCATAAGACAATAACAAATTAAAGAGAGGTCAATTTAAATTTTGTTAGTGAGATGTAATTAAAGATATAGAATTTTAGAGCTGGATTGGACCTTGGTAATTATCTAGTCCAGCCTCCTTGTTTTATAGATGAAAAAACTAAGGCCCAGTTGGTGATTTGCCTTGGGTCACACAGCTCACTGGAGAAGAGCAAGATTACGAAACAGGTCTTGCAAATCTCTCACAGACACAGAATCCAAATCAGAAGGAACCTCAAGACCATGTTATCTAGTCTATAACCAAACAGGAATCATTTCTTCATCATCCCCATTGATCATCCAAACTTTTTTTGAAGACAAGTACTAATGATCCTTCAAGGGTGGAAGATCTAGGAATTGGTCTGGCCTTTCTTAGAAAATAATTGGAAATAACACTTTGAAAGTGACTAAAATATTCTTTGACCCAGAAATTCTAGGCCTTGGAAGAAACATGCCAAAATATTTGTAGCAGCATTCTTTGTAGTAGCCTCCCCCACCCACCCAATTGCCTGTTGGTTAGGAAATGGATAAACATGGTATATGAATGTATTGGAATATTACTGTACCATAGGAATCAATGACTATGAGGAATACAGTGCAGAACAGGAAGGCTTATATGAATTGATGCTAACTGAAGGAAGCAAAACTAGGATAATAGATACAACAAATAAATAAAAATGTAAACTGAAACAATGTAAAAAAATAAATACAGCCTGTATAGTTAAAATGACCAAATTTGACCCTGAAGAAGAGATAAGAAAAGGCATTCCCCCCCCCCTTTTTTGCCAGAGTATCAAACTACGACTATGGAATATTTCATGAACTGTCGGTCTAAATTGATGTTTTTGCTCTTTTTTCTGAACTGCTTTTTAAATCTTTTTTTAATATATTTATTATTTTCCTTAAAAGGAGTGTCTTCTTTGGTAGGAGAAAGTAGCATATGTTTAGAATTAAAGGTGATATAAAAACAAAACAAAAAATAAAAATATGGTACAGTTAATAAAAAAACATTTAAACTTTGCTAGTGTATATTTGAACTATTCATGTGATGAGAGTTGAACATTTTAAGGTTGGAGTGGTTTCTCATGTGTCTTGGCTTTTAAATACAAGTCCTGGAACATAACATCCACAGTAAAAGACTGGCTCCCATTTTTCAATCATGAAGGTCACAATATTATAAAGAAAAGTTTTCCTCTTTTTTTTTTTAAAAAAGAGGTAGCCAAAATAGAAATGCCTAAAAAAAGCAACCGTAAGTCCCAGTGTGCTGAGATAGATTCACCACTTTCAAACACACATTTTACAACATTCTAAAAAAGAAAAAAAAGCAAGCATAAATTCCTGAAGAAGCAGCAACTATTGGTCCCAAAATTGCATGTAAATCACTTGTAGTCTAGTGTAGGGCTTCTTAAACTACTTCCACTCTCAACTCCTTCAGCACTTCTTAAGCTGGGTCATGACCCCATTTGAGGGGCCTTCTGGTAAAGTTCTCCCTCCTTCTAGTTCTTTCCATAAAAGTTCTTTTTAAAAACTCTCAGCATCTATTAGTCCCAGTGAGAGTAGAGATGGTAAGTTATCTTTGTCTCTTCTTCCTGTCCCCATGTCATACATAGCAAATAGCAAAGTTTCTCATATCCAAGCAGATATTAACTTTTCTTTTTCTTTTTTTAAATTAACTTCTGTTTATTTTTAGTTTACATCATTCATTTCCACTGGATTTTGAGTAACAAATTTCCTCCCCTACCCACCACCCCAAAACAGTGATCCCACTGTATACCCTCTCCCCAAATCTGCTCTCTCCTATATCCTTCCCCATCACCCCTCTGACTTTCTGGTAGGGCAAGATGATCACCCTATCCCAGTGCCTGTATATCTTATTTCCCAGTTGCATATAAATAATACTAACTATATGTATGTATCACACACACATAAGCACACACACTCATATACATATACATATACACACATATACATATAAACATTTAATTTTAGAACTTTAAATTCTAAATTCTTTCCCTTCTTCCCTCATCACCCACCCCCACTGGAAAGACAAGTAATTCAATACAGGCTGTATATGAGTAGTTATGCAGAACATCTCCACAATAGACATAATGTGAATGACTATATTTCCCTCCATCCTATCCTGCCCCCACTTGTTCTCTTCTCTACTTTGTCCCTGTCACTTTACAAAAGTGTATGTTTCTAACAACCCTTCCCCTGCAACTGCCCTCCCCTCCATCATCCCCCCTCTCATCCCCTTCCCCCCTACTCTCCTATAGGGCAAGATACCCAATTTAGAGCATATGTCATTCCTTCCCTAAGCCAAATTCAATAGAGTATGGTTGATCCATTCCCTTTTGCCTTCTTCTTCTTCCCCTCCATTGTAACAGTTACCCCTTGCCTCTTCTATATGAAATGATTAACCCCAGTCTGCCTCTCCCTGTCTCCTCTCATTCTATTCCTCTCCCACCTCTCAATTTTACCTTTTAAAATATCATCCCTTCCTATTCAATTGATCCTGTACCCTCTATGGACACATATATACACACACTCACATATGTATTCATATGCATATATACCCTCCTATATAGACATATGTGTATGTATACATATATATATATATATACATATATATATACATACATTTATATTCTCTTCAAATATCCTCATACTGAAAAAAGTTTAATAAGTTACAATTATTGTTTTTCCATGTAGGCATGTAAATAGTTCAACTTTTATAAGTTCCTTATGATTTCTTTTCCATGTTTACCTTCTCATGCTTCTTGTATTTGAATGTCAAACTTTTTATTCAGCTCTGTATTTTTCATCAAGAATGATTGAAAGTCCTCCACCTAACTGAATGACCATACTTTCCCCTGAAACATTATACTCGATTTTGCTGGGTAGCTGATTCTTGGTTTTAATCCTAGCTCCCTTGATTTCTGGAATATCATATTCCAGACCCTTTTATCCCTTAATGTAGAAGCTGCTAGGTCCTATGTTATCTTGATTGTGTTTCCACAATATTCAAATTGTTTCTTCTTGGCAACTTGTAATATTTTCTCCTTGGTCTGGGAACTCTGGAATTTGGCTATAACATTCCTAGGAGTTTTTTTTGGGGGGGGGATCTTTTTCAAAAAGTGATAGGTGAATTATTTCAACTTCTATTTTGCCCTCTCACATATCAACTTTTCATTGGGACAGATAGAAGAAGAAAATAACTCAGCATTCATGTTGATTCTTGCAGAATATCTGCCCATAGATGATATTACTATTGAAAATAATTTACTAGGAATATAGACGAACACAAACTGACTTTAGTGTTCCAAATCCAAACTCTTATTCCAAATCTACCCTCTTTGGTTCAATATGTAGCCAATGAATTGAAATGAGGAGCAAGAATAAAAATCCATTCAATCTTAAAATGGTTTTTATTCTTCCTTTTACTTTGATGAAATCAAACTCCTTTTAAAATGACAAAGTAATATGCTGTTTCAAAGATACAGTTCAACAATGAGAGGGGAGAAATGAGTGTTTAAGTGGTTATTTTTTAAAAATATGTTGCATTTGTACAGTGTTTTCCAGTTTACAAAGTAATACTTATAAAAATTCCGTAAGGTATGTAGGACAGGCATTATTATCTTCATTTTACAGATGAGGAAAGTAAGCCTTGGGTTACATGACTTGCCCAGGATCACATAGCCAGCAAGGCAACACTTCCTATTATTTATTCCCTGAACCTAGAACTCAACTAATGTATCTGTCCTAGGTGGCACCTATGTGTCACAGTGAATAGGCCATGAAGTCAGGAGGTCCTGAGTTCAAATGTACCCTCAGACACTTGACACTTAACTAGCTGTGTGACCTTGGCAAGTCACTTAACCCCAATTGCCTTGCCTTCCCTCCTCCAAAAAACAGAAAATGTGTGTGATGTGTGTGTGTATATGTATGTGTATATGTATATGTATATATATATGTATATTTATATATATGTATATGTAGATAATGTAGATATCCTTGTCTATATGATTTTTTAATTTTTTCTTCCCACT